>OZ059802.1:15866857-16455163 GCA_964057025.1 Standfussiana lucernea | reverse complement strand
CTCCTCACTCCCCAGCATGGCGTCGACCACGCCGGGAAGCGAGAGGTCCGGTCCGACCACCGCGGTCAGACCGCGGCGCAGCTCGGACCACGCCGGGCACACCTCGAGGGTGTGCTGCGCCGTGTCCTCCGCCGCGCCGCAGTCGTGGCACGCCGGGGTCTCCTCCCTCCCGATCCGGTGCAGGTGCGATCCGAAACAGCCATGTCCGGATAACACCTGCACCAGACGGAAAGAGAGGAAACCGTGGGACCGCTCGAGCCAGCCCTTCAGGACCGGACCGAGCGCGTCCAACGTCCGGCGGCCAAAGGCGGCGCTGGCGAGGTCCTCCGTCCAATGGAGGACGATGGCGTCCTTCGCCTCTCGCCGCACCGCCTCCCGCTCTTCGCCCGTGGGGCGCTCCCCGAGCGCCTTTCGGCGCGCCGTCCACTCGTACACTCTGGCGAGCACCCACGCCTCCAGCTCCCAAGGAGGGGTGCCGGCCAGAGCGCACGCCGCCGAAAAGCCCACTGAGCGGTAGGCCCTCGCCACCCGCTGTGCAATAGCCCGCTGGGGCCTGCGGATGGCGGTAGCATTCTCCCTCCTATGGAGGGAGTCCGCCCAGATGGGAGCCCCGTAGAGGGCCATGCTCCGCAAAATGCCGGCATAGAGGCGCCGGCACTTTGCCTTTGGTCCCCCCAGGTTTGGGAGGAGCCATGAGAGGGCGTCCGCGGCCTTCAGCAGGCGCGTCGACAGCCCGCTGAAATGCGGGCCGAAGCGCCACCTGTCGTCCAGCACCAGTCCCAGATATTTCATCTGGGGCTGGACCCCTATACGGACGCCCTCCACGACGATGTGGGCGTCGGCAGGGCAGCGCTGCCGGGGACCGCGAAAGAACACGGCCTCCGTTTTGTGCAGCGCCACCCTCAATCCCAGGCGGCGGATCCTTTCTGCCACCAAGGACCCGCCAGCCGAGGCCAGAATGGCCGCGTCGGCAAAGTTCCTCCCCCGGGCAGTGAGCAGAGTGTCGTCCGCGTAGCAGATGACACTCGTGCCCGGGAGGAGGGCACCCCGCAGCAGCCAGTTGAACCCGATGTTCCACAAGGGGGGGCCTAGCACCGACCCCTGTGGAACACCGGACTCTGCGCCGTACCGCCTCACCGTGGCCGATTTGTCTACGAGGAGGACCTCTCGGCCCTCCAAGTAGTCGGCCAGGAGGCTCCGCAGATATTGGGGTACTCCGTGATACCGGAGCGCCTCCAATATCGTCGAGTGGGGGACGGAGTTGAAGGCGTTGGCAATGTCGAATGACACCGCCAGCACTCCGTCCCCCGCCTCCACCGCCTCCTTCACCTGGCCCTTGAGTAGGGCCAGCGCGTCGATCGTCGAACGCCCACGACGGAACCCGAATTGGGCGTCCGACAGATCCGGCCCTACCCCCCGCAGGTGGCTCTCCAGCCTCCCGGCGACGATCCCCTCGAACAGTTTACCGACCTCATCGAGCAGAACGATGGGCCGGTATGCCGAGGGGGAGTCCACCGGGCGACCCTCCTTTCGGAGCAGGCAAAGCTGCCCCTCCTTCCACAGTTTCGGGAACCTCCCAGCCGTAAAACACGCGCTGAAGAGGTCCCGAAACCTGGCCTCCATTTGGGTGGCGGCGATCGCCACCACCCGTGCGGGGACGCCGTCCGGTCCGGGGGCGGTCTTCTTCGCGCGGAGGCTCAGAACCCCCGCGTAGAATTCCGCCGCCGTGACCGGGGGCACCTCTGCCTCCGGCGGAGCCGCCCCTTGCGGGGGATCCATCGCTGGAGGGGTGAAGTCGGTCCTGCGCGGAAACAGGGACCGAACCACCCCATCCAGCAACGCTGGCTCGAGGGTCTCCGACAGTGGGGGACCATAGGGGCGGAGCTGGTTCCGCGCCGCCTTATATGGCCTCCCATAGGGATCTCTGTCGAGACCCTCCAGCATCTCGGCCCTCGCCGAGTCTTGCGCAGCGCCCATCGCAGACTTGAGGGCCACCGTAGCCTCTCGGTAAGAGGCGTACAGGCGGTCCTCCTCTGCCCGGACTCGGTTTTGGGCGCTGCGCCGTCGGCTCCGCGCGTAGGCCCTTCTGGCCGCCACGCAGGTGGCCCGGAGCCCCGCCAGCTCCTCCGTCCACCAGTACACGGCGCGACGGGGAGGCGGACGGCGAGACCGAGGCATGCTGGAGTTGCACACCTCGGTCAAGGACCCCCGCAGCCGGACCGCTGCGGCGTCCACGTCCGGGACCTCCTCGACAGGGGGAGGCGACAGCCAGTCCTGGAGGAAGGCGGCCTCCTTGGCTGCCTCCCGGTCAAGGCGGGTGAGCGCCCACCGCGGGAAGGGAGATTGCCCAGCGCGGGCCGTCCCCCCTCCCCGCTGGGTGGAGATGTCGAACCGCACATAACGGTGGTCCGACAAGGTCTCCACCAGCTCCACCCGCCAGTTCACGACGCGGGCGGCAAGCGCGGGGGTGGCGAACGAGACGTCCACCACCGACCCGCCCTGTTGCCGCACACACGTGTGGACCGCCCCCCTGTTGAGGAGGGACACACCGCACGAGGCCGCCCAAAACTCGACGGCACGTCCCCGGACGTTGCACCCGGCGACCGGGTTGCCCCAGGCCACCGACTTGGCGTTTAGGTCGCCTAACACCACGACCTGGCGTGGTGCCGCCCTCCCTACGACAGCAGTGAGGATCTCGAGGAAATCCTCAAAGTCCGAGAGAGGGCGGTTTGGGGAGAAATACACCCCCACCATCGCTATCTCTCCCCACGCGGCGGCCACGTATCCCGGTCCCCTCTCTAAGAGCGAGAGGGGAGGGGAGTCTGTGGAAGACCGCGCCACCAACGCCACCAAGCCGTCCCGGTCGCCCAGCCAACGGCCAGGGACCGAGTAGGGTTCGGCGACCACCGCCAAGTCCACCAACCACTCAGCCATGGTCTGCATCAGCAGATCCTGGGCTGTCCTGCAGTGGTTGGTGTTCGCCTGAAGGATGCGATGTTCGACCGTGGCCATCAGTCGGACATCGCAACCTCCTCCGCAGCCGCCGCAGGAACGGCGGTGTTAGCGGCAGCAGCAGGTGCAGGCCCGGTCGGCGCCTGCGCTTTGCCACGCTTAGGGGGGGGATTGCACTTCCTCCCCTTCATGACGTGGCCTGCCCGGCGGCCACTGGCGGCACACACCGCGCAGTGCGGCGTGGCGGCCTGGCAGGAGGCGGCTTTGTGGCCCTCCTTGCCGCAGCGGTAGCATGTGTCCGTCCTGTCAACCTTGGACGGACACAGGGGCCGGGTGTGGCCGATGCCGAAGCACCGGAAACACCGCAGAGGCTGGTCCTCGAGTGCCCGGACTGCGCCCGAGCTGAACCCGACTTGAAGCCGTCCTTTCGCAAGGACGGCTTTGGCAGCTGCGACTGGGCACTCGAGGCGGATGGTGCCCATTCCGCCGCGGCCGGGCCTTATGTCCCGGCCTTGGACCGCCGCGGCGCCACAGCCCCCTACCGCTGCGACCGCCGCCACCACCTCCTCCTTGGTGACGGAGTCATCCAACTCCGTCACCTCGATTTCCGCCGACTTGACCGGCCGGGCCACCTTGGCAGAGTCCGCGATGACCTCCTGCAGCTTGGCTGCAAAGAGGTCAGCGCGGGCGCTCCCCTCGGCCCCCGGGAACTCGAAAATTCGAGCCCCGGCCTGCGTCCGCCGGCACGACACACTGCCGATCCCCAGTTGCGTGGGATCGGCATTGCCGCGCGCCCGCGCCAAGATGGAGGCGTAGGTCTCCCCTCGCCCCGCAGCCTCCGTGGTGAGCGTCACCACGACGGCCGCAGTTTTAGGGGGGACCAACTGCCCCTTTCCTCCTCTCCCTTTCCCTTTCCCCTTGCCCTTGCCGGTCGTCTGCGACTGGCTGGGTGCGGGGATGGCGGGGACGGCAGGGACGGCAGGGACGGCCGCTGCCGACTTTTTGCCCTTGCCTTTACCCTTCCCCCCCCGGCCCACTTTCGTCCACTCGTTGGACGGAGTGGTGGCCGGGAGAAGGGCCACGTCTTCCACCTGGGTGGAGGAGGACGGCCCCGGCCGGCTTTGCCTCTTATCCGCCGCAAGCGGCGGCCGGAGGCTTTTTTCCGGCAGGAGCCGGTCCTCGATGCCTGCCAGGCAGGCTCTCGTGAAGGCCCTCTCCTCCATTACTACCTTGCGGATGATATCCTCAAGGTCGGAGGAGGGGCCCTCTAGTGCCGGGCTCGCCTTAGCCCGTGGTGGCTGGGCCGAGGCAGGGCCCTCTGCCACAGGGCTCGCCTCGGCCTGTTGAGGCCGGGCCGTGGCTTCAGCCAGCTTCTGACGAAGCTGGTTGACCTCTGACTGCAGGCGATCCACCCTCGCCTGCAGTTGCCGCGTCTCGTCGCAGGCCGTCCGCTGAACGAGTTCAGCGACGACACCGCGCATGCTCGCGGCCCGACATTTCAGGGCCTTCTGGAAGGTGCCCTTGAGGTTGGAGGACTTAGAGGCGACCTCTACAATCTCCTCCTCGTCCTCCTCCGCCATCCTTTCCAGTTCCGCCAAAGAGTGGTCCGCGTACACGACCCGTGACGCACCGTACCCGGACTTGGCCCGGGCGACGTACGCACGCTTCTCTTTGGCGGCAACCCGCTCCTCCAGCTCTTGCTGGAGCTGCACCTTCCGTGCCAGGTCCACCTGTCGCTGGGCGTCCGCGAGCCCCACGACGTGGGTATCCGCGGCCATCGTCGTCGGCTTTTTAGCCTTCGACGACGGCTTGGACCCCGAGGCCGAAGAACTCTCGGACCCACAACTCAGAAAGGCCCGCTTCCGCGACCGCGAGCCTCTCGCGTCCGACGCACCAGCAAGCGAGTCGTTGTCGGACGACTCCGCCCCTCCGAAATAACTAGCCGCAGACGGCGCGCGGCTAGGCTCTGACGCTGGTGCGTCGGGGTGGCCCTGAGAAGGGCCTTTTTGTTGGCCCTGAGAAGGGCCTTTTGGTTGGCCCTGAGAAGGGCCTTTGGGTTGGCCCTGAGAAGGGCCTTTGGGTTGGCCCTGAGAAGGGCCTTTTGATTTTAAAAACCGCCCGCGGGCGCACCGCGAGGGTGTACCAGGCATCGTAGTCGAAACAAGGCAATAAAAAGAGATTAAAATTCGCTACTAGATCACAGAGCACTTTGGCCAGTCCCAGTCTGCCACTCCGTTACGGTGGTCAGAACTGGGCTGTTTCCAGGGGACACGACGTGGACGTATGCTCTGTGGGGGGTCCCCCAACCTTTTTTTTTTTTTTTTTTTTTTTTTTTTTTTTTTTTTTTTTTTTTTACGCTGGGAAAAAATGCATTACGCATACCCACCCGTCGGGGGACGGGAGGGGTATGTGGGACTCCCCGGGCGGACCCGGTATACCCACTAAAACGACCCAGCGCATTCCCGCTTCGTCACAGTGGCGGGGGACTGGGAAACCGGCACAGCCTTTACTTCCAGTCCTCCGCCGACGATTGCTAGGCGGACCCCCTCACACCCTCACGGGTGTGGGGGGTCGGGAATGACCGACGAAGGTGACGGGTGCAATGCGGGCGAAGGCACCCCCGCGCCTGTCGCCCGCCCGTCACCATGAGGAGGGAGGGCACGACGCCTTCTCCCCCTTCTTCGTCTGCGGAGCGGCGCAGCGAGAGGGTCGTCCTCCCGCGCGCGCTCCGCCTCCTCCTTTTGCGACATCACGTCCTCGCAAAAGGAGGCTACCGCCGACCAGGCCTCCTCACTCCCCAGCATGGCGTCGACCACGCCGGGAAGCGAGAGGTCCGGTCCGACCACCGCGGTCAGACCGCGGCGCAGCTCGGACCACGCCGGGCACACCTCGAGGGTGTGCTGCGCCGTGTCCTCCGCCGCGCCGCAGTCGTGGCACGCCGGGGTCTCCTCCCTCCCGATCCGGTGCAGGTGCGATCCGAAACAGCCATGTCCGGATAACACCTGCACCAGACGGAAAGAGAGGAAACCGTGGGACCGCTCGAGCCAGCCCTTCAGGACCGGACCGAGCGCGTCCAACGTCCGGCGGCCAAAGGCGGCGCTGGCGAGGTCCTCCGTCCAATGGAGGACGATGGCGTCCTTCGCCTCTCGCCGCACCGCCTCCCGCTCTTCGCCCGTGGGGCGCTCCCCAAGCGCCTTTCGGCGCGCCGTCCACTCGTACACTCTGGCGAGCACCCACGCCTCCAGCTCCCAAGGAGGGGTGCCGGCCAGAGCGCACGCCGCCGAAAAGCCCACTGAGCGGTAGGCCCTCGCCACCCGCTGTGCAATAGCCCGCTGGGGTCTGCGGATGGCGGTAGCATTCTCCCTCCTATGGAGGGAGTCCGCCCAGATGGGAGCCCCGTACAGGGCCATGCTCCGCAAAATGCCGGCATAGAGGCGCCGGCACTTTGCCTTTGGTCCCCCCAGGTTTGGGAGGAGCCATGAGAGGGCGTCCGCGGCCTTCAACAGGCGCGTCGACAGCCCGCTGAAATGCGGGCCGAAGCGCCACCTGTCGTCCAGCACCAGCCCCAGATATTTCATCTGGGGCTGGACCCCTATACGGACGCCCTCCACGACGATGTGGGCGTCGGCAGGGCAGCGCTGCCGGGGACCGCGAAAGAACACGGCCTCCGTTTTGTGCAGCGCCACCCTCAATCCCAGGCGGCGGATCCTTTCTGCCACCAAGGACCCGCCAGCCGAGGCCAGAATGGCCGCGTCGGCAAAGTTCCTCCGCCGGGCAGTGAGCAGAGTGTCATCCGCGTAGCAGATGACACTCGTGCCCGGGAGGAGGGCACCCCGCAACAGCCAGTCGAACCCGATGTTCCACAAGGGGGGGCCTAGCACCGACCCCTGTGGAACACCGGACTCTGCGCCGTACCGCCTCACCGTGGCCGATTTGTCTACGAGGAGGACCTCTCGGCCCTCCAAGTAGTCGGCCAGGAGGCTCCGCAGATATTGGGGCACTCCGTGATACCGGAGCGCCTCCAATATCGTCGAGTGGGGGACGGAGTTGAAGGCGTTGGCAATGTCGAATGACACCGCCAGCACTCCGTCCCCCGCCTCCACCGCCTCCTTCACCTGGCCCTTGAGTAGGGCCAGCGCGTCGATCGTCGAACGCCCACGACGGAACCCGAATTGGGCGTCCGACAGATCCGGCCCTACCCCCCGCAGGTGGCTCTCCAGCCTCCCGGCGACGATCCCCTCGAACAGTTTACCGACCTCATCGAGCAGAACGATGGGCCGGTATGCCGAGGGGGAGTCCACCGGGCGACCCTCCTTTCGGAGCAGGCAAAGCTGCCCCTCCTTCCACAGTTTCGGGAACCTCCCAGCCGTAAAACACGCGCTGAAGAGGTCCCGAAACCTGGCCTCCATTTGGGTGGCGGCGATCGCCACCACCCGTGCGGGGACGCCGTCCGGTCCGGGGGCGGTCTTCTTCGCGCGGAGGCTCAGAACCCCCGCGTAGAATTCCGCCGCCGTGACCGGGGGCACCTCTGCCTCCGGCGGAGCCGCCCCTTGCGGGGGATCCATCGCTGGAGGGGTGAAGTCGGTCCTGCGCGGAAACAGGGACCGGACCACCCCATCCAGCAACGCTGGCTCGAGGGTCTCCGACAGTGGGGGACCATAGGGGCGGAGCTGGTTCCGCGCCGCCTTATATGGCCTCCCATAGGGATCTCTGTCGAGACCCTCCAGCATCTCGGCCCTCGCCGAGTCCTGCGCAGCGCCCATCGCAGACTTGAGGGCCGCCGTAGCCTCTCGGTAGGAGTCGTACAGGCGGTCCTCTTCTGCCCGGACTCGGTTTTGGGCGCTGCGCCGTCGGCTCCGCGCGTAGGCCCTTCTGGCCGCCACGCAAGCGGCCCGGAGACCCGCCAGCTCCTCCGTCCACCAGTACACGGCGCGACGGGGAGGCGGACGGCGAGACCGAGGCATGCTGGAGTTGCACACCTCGGTCAAGGACCCCCGTAGCCGGACCGCTGCGGCGTCTACGTCCGGGGCCTCCTCGACAGGGGGAGGCGACAGCCAGTCCTGGAGGAAGGCGGCCTCCTTGGCCGCCTCCCGGTCCAGGCGGGTGAGTGCCCACCGCGGGAAGGGAGATTGCCCAGCGCGGGCCGTCCCCCCTCCCCGCTGTGTGGAGATGTCGAACCGCACATAACGGTGGTCCGACAAGGTCTCCACCAGCTCCACCCGCCAGTTCACGACGCGGGCGGCAAGCGCGGGGGTGGCGAACGAGACGTCCACCACCGACCCGCCCTGTTGCCGCACACACGTGTGGACCGCCCCCCTGTTGAGGAGGGACACACCGCACGAGGCCGCCCAAAACTCGACGGCGCGTCCCCGGACGTTGCACCCGGCGACCGGGTTGCCCCAGGCCACCGACTTGGCGTTTAGGTCGCCCAACACCACGACCTGGCGTGGTGCCGCCCTCCCTACGACAGCAGTGAGGATCTCGAGGAAATCCTCAAAGTCCGAGAGAGGGCGGTTTGGGGAGAAATACACCCCCACCATCGCTGTCTCTCCCCACGCGGCGGCCACGTATCCCGGTCCCCTCTCTAAGAGCGATAGGGGAGGGGAGTCTGTGGAAGACCGCGCCACCAACGCCACCAAGCCGTCCCGGTCGCCCAGCCAACGGCCAGGGACCGAGTAGGGTTCGGCGACCACCGCCAAGTCCACCAACCACTCAGCCATGGTCTGCATCAGCAGATCCTGGGCTGTCCTGCAGTGGTTGGTGTTCGCCTGAAGGATGCGATGTTCGACCGTGGCCATCAGTCGGACATCGCACCCTCCTCCGCAGCCGCCGCAGGAACGGCGGCATCAGCGGCAGCAGCAGGTGCAGGCCCGGTCGGCGCCTGCGCTTTGCCACGCTTAGGGGGGGGATTGCACTTCCTCCCCTTCATGACGTGGCCTGCCCGGCGGCCACTGGCGGCACACACCGCGCAGTGCGGCGTGGCGGCCTGGCAGGAGGCGGCTTTGTGGCCCTCCTTGCCGCAGCGGTAGCATGTGTCCGTCCTGTCAACCTTGGACGGACACAGGGGCCGGGTGTGGCCGATGCCGAAGCACCGGAAACACCTCAGAGGCTGGTCCTCGAGTGCCCGGACCGCGCCCGAGCTGAACCCGACTTGAAGCCGTCCTTTCGCAAGGACGGCTTTGGCAGCTGCGACCGGGCACTCGAGGCGGATGGTGCCCATTCCGCCGCGGCCGGGCCTTATGTCCCGGCCTTGGACCGCCGCGGCGCCACAGCCCCCTACCGCTGCGACCGCCGCCACCACCTCCTCCTTGGTGACGGAGTCATCCAACTCCGTCACCTCGATTTCCGCCGACTTGACCGGCCGGGCCACCTTGGCAGAGTCCGCGATGACCTCCTGCAGCTTGGCTGCAAAGAGGTCAGCGCGGGCGCTCCCCTCGGCCCCCGGGAACTCGAATATTCGAGCCCCGGCCTGCGTCCGCCGGCACGACACACTGCCGATCCCCAGCTGAGTGGGATCGGCATTGCCGCGCGCCCGCACCAAGATGGAGGCGTAGGTCTCCCCTCGCCCCGCAGCCTCCGCGGTGAGCGTCACCACGACGGCTGCAGTTTTAGGGGGGACCAACTGCCCCTTTCCACCTTTCCCATTCCCTTTCCCCTTGCCCTTGCCCTTGCCGGTCGTCTGCGACTGGTTGGGTGCGGGGGTGGCGGGGACGGCAGGGACGACAGGGACGGCCGCTGCCGACTTCTTCCCTTTACCCCTCCCCCTCCGGCCCACTTTCGTCCACTCGTTGGACGGAGTGGTCGACGGGAGAAGGGCCACGTCTTCCACCTGGGAGGAGGTGGACGGCCCCGGCTGGCTTTGCCTCTTATCCGCCGCAAGCGGCGGCCGGAGGCTTTTTTCCGGCAGGAGCCGGTCCTCGATGCCTGCCAGGCAGGCTCTCGTGAAGGCCCTCTCCTCCATTATCACCTTGCGGATGATATCCTCAAGGTTGGAGGAGGGGCCCTCTAATGCAGGGCTCGCCTTAGCCCGTGGTGGCTGGGCCGAGGCAGGGCCCTCTGCCACAGGGCTCACCTCGGCCTGTTGAGGCCGGGCCGTGGCTTCAGCCAGCTTCTGACGAAGCTGGTTGACCTCCGACTGCAGGCGATCCACCCTCGCCTGCAGTTGCCGCGTCTCGTCGGAGGCCGTCCGCTGAACGAGTTCAGCGACGACTCCGCGCAAGCTCGCGGCCCGACACTTCAGGGCCTTTTGAAAAGTGCCCTTTAGGTTGGAGGACTTAGAGGCGACCTCCACAATCTCCTCCTCGTCCTCCTCCGCCATCCTTTGCAGTTCCGCCAAAGAGTGGTCCGCGTACACAACCCGGGACGCACCGTACCCGGACTTGGCCCGGGCGACGTACGCACGCTTCTCTTTGGCGGCAACCCGCTCCTCCAGCTCTTGCTGGAGCTGGACCTTCCGCGCCAGGTCCACCTGGCGCTGGGCGTCCGCGAGCCTAACGACGTGGGTATCCGCGGCCGCTGTCGTCGGCTTTTTAGCCTTCGACAACGGCTTGGACCCCGAGGCCGAAGAACTCTCGGACCCACAACTTCGGAAGACCCGCTTCCGCGACCGCGAGCCACTCGCGTCCGACGCACCAACAAGCGAGTCGTTGTCGGACGACTCCGCCCCTCCGAAATAGCTAGCCGCAGACGGCGCGCGGCTAGACTCTGACGCTGGTGCGTCGGGGTGGCCCTGAGAAGGGCCTTTTGGTTGGCCCTGAGAAGGGCCTTTGGGTTGGCCCTGAGAAGGGCCTTTGGGTTGGCCCTGAGAAGGGCCTTTTGATTTTAAAAACCGCCCGCGGGCGCACCGCGAGGGTGTACCAGGCATCGTAGTCGAAACAAGGCAATAAAAAGAGATTAAAATTCGCTACTAGATCACAGAGCACTTTGGCCAGTCCCAGTCTGCCACTCCGTTACGGTGGTCAGAACTGGGCTGTTTCCAGGGGACACGACGTGGACGTATGCTCTGTGGGGGGTCCCCCAACCTAACCTAACCTAACCTTTTTTTTTTTTTTTTTTTTTTTTTTTTTTTTTTTTTTTTTTTTTTTTACGCTGGGAAAAAATGCATTACGCATACCCTCCCGTCGGGGGACGGAAGGGGTATGTGGGACTCCCCGGGCGGACCCGGTATACCCACTAAAACGACCCAGCGCATTCCCGCTTCGTCACAGTGGCGGGGGACTGGGAAACCGGCACAGCCTTTACTTCCAGTCCTCCGCCGACGATTGCCAGGCAGACCCCCTCACACCCTCACGGGTGTGGGGGGTCGGGAATGACCGACGAAGGTGACGGGTGCAATGCGGGCGAAGGCACCCCCGCGCCTGTCGCCCGCCCGTCACCATGAGGAGGGAGGGCACGACGCCTTCTCCCCCTTCTTCGTCTGCGGAGCGGCGCAGCGAGAGGGTCGTCCTCCCGCGCGCGCTCCGCCTCCTCCTTTTGCGACATCACGTCCTCGCAAAAGGAGGCTACCGCCGACCAGGCCTGCTCACTCCCCAGCATGGCGTCGACCACGCCGGGAAGCGAGAGGTCCGGTCCGACCACCGCGGTCAGACCGCGGCGCAGCTCGGACCACGCCGGGCACACCTCGAGGGTGTGCTGCGCCGTGTCTTCCGCCGCGCCGCAGTCGTGGCACTCCGGGGTCTCCTCCCTCCCGATCCGGTGCAGGTGCGATCCGAAACAGCCGTGTCCGGATAACACCTGCACCAGACGGAAAGAGAGGAAACCGTGGGACCGCTCGAGCCAGCCCTTCAGGACCGGACCGAGCGCGTCCAACGTCCGGCGGCCAAAGGCGGCGCTGGCGAGGTCCTCCGTCCAATGGAGGACGATGGCGTCCTTCGCCTCTCGCCGCACCGCCTCCCGCTCTTCGCCCGTGGGGCGCTCCCCGAGCGCCTTTCGGCGCGCCGTCCACTCGTACACTCTGGCGAGCACCCACGCCTCCAGCTCCCAAGGAGGGGTGCCGGCCAGAGCGCACGCCGCCGAAAAGCCCACTGAGCGGTAGGCCCTCGCCACCCGCTGTGCAATAGCCCGCTGGGGCCTGCGGATGGCGGTAGCATTCTCCCTCCTATGGAGGGAGTCCGCCCAGATGGGAGCCCCGTAGAGGGCCATGCTCCTCAAAATGCCGGCATAGAGGCGCCGGCACTTTGCCTTTGGTCCCCCCAGGTTTGGGAGGAGCCATGAGAGGGCGTCCGCGGCCTTCAGCAGGCGCGTCGACAGCCCGCTGAAATGCGGGCCGAAGCGCCACCTGTCGTCCAGCACCAGTCCCAGATATTTCATCTGGGGCTGGACCCCTATACGGACGCCCTCCACGACGATGTGGGCGTCGGCAGGGCAGCGCTGCCGGGGACCGCGAAAGAACACGGCCTCCGTTTTGTGCAGCGCCACCCTCAATCCCAGGCGGCGGATCCTTTCTGCCACCAAGGACCCGCCAGCCGAGGCCAGAATGGCCGCGTCGGCAAAGTTCCTCCCCCGGGCAGTGAGCAGAGTGTCATCCGCGTAGCAGATGACACTCGTGCCCGGGAGGAGGGCACCCCGCAACAGCCAGTCGAACCCGATGTTCCACAAGGGGGGGCCTAGCACCGACCCCTGTGGAACACCGGACTCTGCGCCGTACCGCCTCACCGTGGCCGACTTGTCTACGAGGAGGACCTCTCGGCCCTCCAAGTAGTCGGCCAGGAGGTTCCGCAGATATTGGGGCACTCCGTGATACCGGAGCGCCTCCAATATCGTCGAGTGGGGGACGGAGTTGAAGGCGTTGGCAATGTCGAATGACACCGCCAGCACTCCGTCCCCCGCCTCCACCGCCTCCTTCACCTGGCCCTTCAGTAGGGCCAGCGCGTCGATCGTCGAACGCCCACGACGGAACCCGAATTGGGCGTCCGACAGATCCGGCCCTGCCCCCCGCAGGTGGCTGTCTAGCCTCCCGGCGACGATCCCCTCGAACAGTTTACCGACCTCATCGAGCAGAACGATGGGCCGGTATGCCGAGGGGGAGTCCACCGGGCGACCCTCCTTTCGGAGCAGGCACAGCTGCCCCTCCTTCCACAGTTTCGGGAACCTCCCAGCCGTAAAACACGCGCTGAAGAGGTCCCGAAATCTGTCCTCCATTTGGGTGGCGGCGATCGCCACCACCCGCGCGGGGACGCCGTCCGGTCCGGGGGCGGTCTTCTTCGCGCGGAGGCTCAGAACCCCCGCGTAGAATTCCGCCGCCGTGACCGGGGGCACCTCTGCCTCCGGCGGAGCCGCCCCTTGCGGGGGATCCATCGCTGGAGGGGTGAAGTCGGTCCTGCGCGGAAACAGGGACCGGACCACCCCATCCAGCAACGCTGGCTCGAGGGTCTCAGACAGTGGGGGACCATAGGGGCGGAGCTGGTTCCGCGCCGCCTTATATGGCCTCCCATAGGGATCTCTGTCGAGACCCTCCAGCATCTCGGCCCTTGCCGAGTCCTGCGCAGCGCCCATCGCAGACTTGAGGGCCGCCGTAGCCTCTCGGTAGGAGTCGTACAGGCGGTCCTCTTCTGCCCGGACTCGGTTTTGGGCGCTGCGCCGTCGGCTCCGCGCGTAGGCCCTTCTGGCCGCCACGCAAGCGGCCCGGAGACCCGCCAGCTCCTCCGTCCACCAGTACACGGCGCGACGGGGAGGCGGACGGCGAGACCGAGGCATGCTGGAGTTGCACACCTTTTTTTTTTTTTTTTTTTTTTTTTTTTACGCTGGGAAAAAATGCATTACGCATGCCCACCCGTCGGGGGACGGGAGGGGTATGTGGGACTCCCCGGGCGGACCCGGTATACCCACTAAAACGACCCAGCGCATTCCCGCTTCGTCAGAGTGGCGGGGGACTGGGAAACCGGCACAGCCTTTACTTCCAGTCCTCCGCCGACGATTGCTAGGCGGACCCCCTCACACCCTCACGGGTGTGGGGGGTCGGGAATGACCGACGAAGGTGACGGGTGCAATGCGGGCGAAGGCACCCCCGCGCCTGTCGCCCGCCCGTCACCATGAGGAGGGAGGGCACGACGCCTTCTCCCCCTTCTTCGTCTGCGGAGCGGCGCAGCGAGAGGGTCGTCCTCCCGCGCGCGCTCCGCCTCCTCCTTTTGCGACATCACGTCCTCGCAAAAGGAGGCTACCGCCGACCAGGCCTGCTCACTCCCCAGCATGGCGTCGACCACGCCGGGAAGCGAGAGGTCCGGTCCGACCACCGCGGTCAGACCGCGGCGCAGCTCGGACCACGCCGGGCACACCTCGAGGGTGTGCTGCGCCGTGTCTTCCGCCGCGCCGCAGTCGTGGCACTCCGGGGTCTCCTCCCTCCCGATCCGGTGCAGGTGCGATCCGAAACAGCCGTGTCCGGATAACACCTGCACCAGACGGAAAGAGAGGAAACCGTGGGACCGCTCGAGCCAGCCCTTCAGGACCGGACCGAGCGCGTCCAACGTCCGGCGGCCAAAGGCGGCGCTGGCGAGGTCCTCCGTCCAATGGAGGACGATGGCGTCCTTCGCCTCTCGCCGCACCGCCTCCCGCTCTTCGCCCGTGGGGCGCTCCCCAAGCGCCTTTCGGCGCGCCGTCCACTCGTACACTCTGGCGAGCACCCACGCCTCGAGCTCCCAAGGAGGGGTGCCGGCCAGAGCGCACGCCGCCGAAAAGCCCACTGAGCGGTAGGCCCTCGCCACCCGCTGTGCAATAGCCCGCTGGGGCCTGCGGATGGCGGTAGCGTTCTCCCTCCTATGGAGGGAGTCCGCCCAGATGGGAGCCCCGTAAAGGGCCATGCTCCGCAAAATGCCGGCATAGAGGCGCCGGCACTTTGCTTTAGGCCCCCCCAGGTTTGGGAGAAGCCATGAGAGGGCGTCCGCGGCTTTCAACAGGCGCGTCGACAGCCCGCTGAAATGCGGGCCGAAGCGCCACCTGTCGTCCAGCACCAGCCCCAGATATTTCATCTGGGGCTGGACCCCTATACGGACGCCCTCCACGACGATGTGGGCGTCGGCAGGGCAGCGCTGCCGGGGACCGCGAAAGAACACGGCCTCCGTTTTGTGCAGCGCCACCCTCAATCCCAGGCGGCGGATCCTTTCTGCCACCAAGGACCCGCCAGCCGAGGCCAGAATGGCCGCGTCGGCAAAGTTCCTCCCCCGGGCAGTGAGCAGAGTGTCATCCGCGTAGCAGATGACACTCGTGCCCGGGAGGAGGGCACCCCGCAGCAGCCAGTTGAACCCGATGTTCCACAAGGGGGGGCCTAGCACCGATCCCTGTGGAACACCGGACTCTGCGCCGTACCGCCTCACCGTGGCCGACTTGTCCACGAGGAGGACCTCTCGGCCCTCCAAGTAGTCGGCCAGGAGGTCCCGCAGGTATTGGGGCACTCCGTGATACCGGAGCGCCTCCAATATCGTCGAGTGGGGGACGGAGTTGAAGGCGTTGGCAATGTCGAATGACACCGCCAGCACTCCGTCCCCCGCCTCCACCGCCTCCTTCACCTGGCCCTTGAGTAGGGCCAGCGCGTCGATCGTCGAACGCCCACGACGGAAACCGAATTGGGCGTCCGACAGATCCGGCCCTACCCCCCGCAGGTGGCTGTCCAGCCTCCCGGCGACGATCCCCTCGAACAGTTTACCGACCTCATCGAGCAGAACGATGGGCCGGTATGCCGAGGGGGAGTTCACCGGGCGACCCTCCTTTCGGAGCAGGCAAAGCTGCCCCTCCTTCCACGGTTTCGGGAACCTCCCAGCCGTAAAACACGCGCTGAAGAGGTCCCGAAACCTGTCCTCCATTTGGGTGGCGGCGATCGCCACCACCCGTGCGGGGACGCCGTCCGGTCCGGGAGCGGTCTTCTTCGCGCGGAGGCCC
Source organism: Standfussiana lucernea (assembly GCA_964057025.1). Classification (NCBI taxonomy): domain Eukaryota; kingdom Metazoa; phylum Arthropoda; class Insecta; order Lepidoptera; family Noctuidae; genus Standfussiana; species Standfussiana lucernea. The sequence continues at coordinate 16,439,341 of OZ059802.1, read as the reverse complement.
AGAACCCCCGCGTAGAATTCCGCCGCCGTGACCGGGGGCACCTCTGCCTCCGGCGGAGCCGCCCCTTGCGGGGGATCCATCGCTGGAGGGGTGAAGTCGGTCCTGCGCGGAAACAGGGACCGGACCACCCCATCCAGCAACGCTGGCTCGAGGGTCTCCGACAGTGGGGGACCATAGGGGCGGAGCTGGTTCCGCGCCGCCTTATATGGCCTCCCATAGGGATCTCTGTCGAGACCCTCCAGCATCTCGGCCCTCGCCGAGTCTTGCGCAGCGCCCATCGCAGACTTGAGGGCCACCGTAGCCTCTCGGTAAGAGGCGTACAGGCGGTCCTCCTCTGCCCGGACTCGGTTTTGGGCGCTGCGCCGTCGGCTCCGCGCGTAGGCCCTTCTGGCCGCCACGCAGGTGGCCCGGAGCCCCGCCAGCTCCTCCGTCCACCAGTACACGGCGCGACGGGGAGGCGGACGGCGAGACCGAGGCATGCTGGAGTTGCACACCTCGGTCAAGGACCCCCGCAGCCTGACCGCTGCGGCGTCCACGTCCGTGACCTCCTCGACAGGGGGAGGCGACAGCCAGTCCTGGAGGAAGGCGGCCTCCCTGGCTGCCTCCCGGTCCAGGCGGGTGAGCGCCCACCGTGGGAAGGGAGATTGCCCAGCGCGGGCCGTCCCCCCTCCCCGCTGTGTGGAGATGTCGAACCGCACATAACGGTGGTCCGACAAGGTCTCCACCAGCTCCACCCGCCAGTTCACGACGCGGGCGGCAAGCGCGGGGGTGGCGAACGAGACGTCCACCACCGACCCGCCCTGTTGCCGCACACACGTGTGGACCGCCCCCCTGTTGAGGAGGGACACACCGCACGAGGCCGCCCAAAACTCGACGGCGCGTCCCCGGACGTTGCACCCGGCGACCGGGTTGCCCCAGGCCACCGACTTGGCGTTTAGGTCGCCCAACACCACGACCTGGCGTGGTGCCGCCCTCCCTACGACAGCAGTGAGGATCTCGAGGAAATCCTCAAAGTCCGAGAGAGGGCGGTTTGGGGAGAAATACACCCCCACCGTCGCTATCTCTCCCCACGCGGCGGCCACGTATCCCGGTCCCCTCTCTAAGAGCGAGAGGGGAGGGGAGTCTGTGGAAGACCGCGCCACCAACGCCACCAAGCCGTCCCGATCGCCCAGCCAACGGCCAGGGACCGAGTAGGGTTCGGCGACCACCGCCAAGTCCACCAACCACTCAGCCATGGTCTGCATCAGCAGATCCTGGGCTGTCCTGCAGTGGTTGATGTTCGCCTGAAGGATGCGATGTTCGACCGTGGCCATCAGTCGGACATCGCAACCTCCTCCGCAGCCGCCGCAGGAACGGCGGTGTTAGCGGCAGCAGCAGGTGCAGGCCCGGTCGGCGCCTGCGCTTTGCCACGCTTAGGGGGGGGATTGCACTTCCTCCCCTTCATGACGTGGCCTGCCCGGCGGCCACTGGCGGCACACACCGCGCAGTGCGGCGTGGCGGCCTGGCAGGAAGCGGCTTTGTGACCCTCCTTGCCGCAGCGGTAGCATGTGTCCGTCCTGTCAACCTTGGACGGACACAGGGGCCGGGTGTGGCCGATGCCGAAGCACCGGAAACACCGCAGTCCGACGACTCCGCCCCTCCGAAATAACTAGCCGCAGACGGCGCGCGGCTAGACTCTGACGCTGGTGCGTCGGGGTGGCCCTGAGAAGGGCCTTTTGGTTGGCCCTGAGAAGGGCCTTTGGGTTGGCCCTGAGAAGGGCCTTTAGGTTGGCTCTGAGAAGAGCCTTTTGATTTTAAAAACCGCCCGCGGGCGTCCCGCGAGGGTGTACCAGGCATCGTAGTCGAAACAAGGCAATAAAAAGATTAAAATTCGCTACTAGATCACAGAGCACTTTGGCCAGTCCCAGTCTGCCACTCCGTTACGGTGGTCAGAACTGGGCTGTTTCCAGGGGACACGACGTGGACGTATGCTCTGTGGGGGGTCCCCCTGGAGTTGCACACCTCGGTCAAGGACCCCCGTAGCCGGACCGCTGCGGCGTCTACGTCCGGGGCCTCCTCGACAGGGGGAGGCGACAGCCAGTCCTGGAGGAAGGCGGCCTCCTTGGCCGCCTCCCGGTCCAGGCGGGTGAGTGCCCACCGCGGGAAAGGAGATTGCCCAGCGCGGGCCGTCCCCCCTCCCCGCTGTGTGGAGATGTCGAACCGCACATAACGGTGGTCCAACAAGGTCTCCACCAGCTCCACCCGCCAGTTCACGACGCGGGCGGCAAGCGCGGGGGTGGCGAACGAGACGTCCACCACCGACCCGCCCTGTTGCCGCACACACGTGTGGACCGCCCCCCTGTTGAGGAGGGACACACCGCACGAGGCCGCCCAAAACTCGACGGCGCGTCCCCGGACGTTGCACCCGGCGACCGGGTTGCCTCGCACCCTCACGGGTGTGGGGGGTCGGGAATGACCGACGAAGGTGACGGGTGCAATGCGGGTGAAGGCACCCCCGCGCCTGTCGCCCGCCCGTCACCATGAGGAGGGAGGGCACGACGCCTTCTCCCCCTTCTTCGCCTGCGGAGCGGCGCAGCGAGAGGGTCGTCCTCCCGCGCGCGCTCCGCCTCCTCCTTTTGCGACATCACGTCCTCGCAAAAGGAGGCTACCGCCGACCAGGCCTCCTCACTCCCCAGCATGGCGTCGACCACGCCGGGAAGCGAGAGGTCCGGTCCGACCACCGCGGTCAGACCGCGGCGCAGCTCGGACCACGCCGGGCACACCTCGAGGGTGTGCTGCGCCGTGTCCTCCGCCGCGCCGCAGTCGTGGCACGCCGGGGTCTCCTCCCTCCCGATCCGGTGCAGGTGCGATCCGAAACAGCCATGTCCGGATAACACCTGCACCAGACGGAAAGAGAGGAAACCGTGGGACCGCTCGAGCCAGCCCTTCAGGACCGGACCGAGCGCGTCCAACGTCCGGCGGCCAAAGGCGGCGCTGGCGAGGTCCTCCGACCAATGGAGGACGATGGCGTCCTTCGCCTCTCGTCGCACCGCCTCCCGCTCTTCGCCCGTGGGGCGCTCCCCGAGCGCCTTTCGGCGCGCCGTCCACTCGTACACTCTGGCGAGCACCCACGCCTCCAGCTCCCAAGGAGGGGTGCCGGCCAGAGCGCACGCCGCCGAAAAGCCCACTGAGCGGTAGGCCCTCGCCACCCGCTGTGCAATAGCCCGCTGGGGCCTGCGGATGGCGGTAGCATTCTCCCTCCTATGGAGGGAGTCCGCCCAGATGGGAGCCCCGTAGAGGGCCATGCTCCGCAAAATGCCGGCATAGAGGCGCCGGCACTTTGCCTTTGGTCCCCCCAGGTTTGGGAGGAGCCATGAGAGGGCGTCCGCGGCCTTCAACAAGCGCGTCGACAGCCCGCTGAAATGCGGGCCGAAGCGCCACCTGTCGTCCAGCACCAGCCCAAGATATTTCATCTGGGGCTGGACCCCTATACGGACGCCCTCCACGACGATGTGGGCGTCGGCAGGGCAGCGCTGCCGGGGACCGCGAAAGAACACGGCCTCCGTTTTGTGCAGCGCCACCCTCAATCCCAGGCGGCGGATCCTTTCTGCCACCAAGGACCCGCCAGCCGAGGCCAGAATGGCCGCGTCGGCAAAGTTCCTCCCCCGGGCAGTGAGCAGAGTGTCGTCCGCGTAGCAGATGACACTCGTGCCCGGGAGGAGGGCACCCCGCAGCAGCCAGTTGAACCCGATGTTCCACAAGGGGGGGCCTAGCACCGACCCCTGTGGAACACCGGACTCTAACCTAACCTAACCTCCTTTTTTTTTTTTTTTTTTATTTTTTTTTATTTTTTTTACGCTGGGAAAAAATGCATTACGCATACCCACCCGTCGGGGGACGGGAGGGACTCCCCGGGCGGACCCGGTATACCCACTAAAACGACCCAGCGCATTCCCGCTTCGTCACAGTGGCGGGGGACTGGGAAACCGGCACAGCCTTTACTTCCAGTCCTCCGCCGACGATTGCTAGGCGGACCCCCTCGCACCCTCACGGGTGTGGGGGGTCGGGAATGACCGACGAAGGTGACGGGTGCAATGCGGGTGAAGGCACCCCCGCGCCTGTCGCCCGCCCGTCACCATGAGGAGGGAGGGCACGACGCCTTCTCCCCCTTCTTCGCCTGCGGAGCGGCGCAGCGAGAGGGTCGTCCTCCCGCGCGCGCTCCGCCTCCTCCTTTTGCGACATCACGTCCTCGCAAAAGGAGGCTACCGCCGACCAGGCCTCCTCACTCCCCAGCATGGCGTCGACCACGCCGGGAAGCGAGAGGTCCGGTCCGACCACCGCGGTCAGACCGCGGCGCAGCTCGGACCACGCCGGGCACACCTCGAGGGTGTGCTGCGCCGTGTCCTCCACCGCGCCGCAGTCGTGGCACGCCGGGGTCTCCTCCCTCCCGATCCGGTGCAGGTGCGATCCGAAACAGCCATGTCCGGATAACACCTGCACCAGACGGAAAGAGAGGAAACCGTGGGACCGCTCGAGCCAGCCCTTCAGGACCGGACCGAGCGCGTCCAACGTCCGGCGGCCAAAGGCGGCGCTGGCGAGGTCCTCCGACCAATGGAGGACGATGGCGTCCTTCGCCTCTCGCCGCACCGCCTCCCGCTCTTCGCCCGTGGGGCGCTCCCCGAGCGCCTTTCGGCGCGCCGTCCACTCGTACACTCTGGCGAGCACCCACGCCTCCAGCTCCCAAGGAGGGGTGCCGGCCAGAGCGCACGCCGCCGAAAAGCCCACTGAGCGGTAGGCCCTCGCCACCCGCTGTGCAATAGCCCGCTGGGGCCTGCGGATGGCGGTAGCATTCTCCCTCCTATGGAGGGAGTCCGCCCAGATGGGAGCCCCGTAGAGGGCCATGCTCCGCAAAATGCCGGCATAGAGGCGCCGGCACTTTGCCTTTGGTCCCCCCAGGTTTGGGAGGAGCCATGAGAGGGCGTCCGCGGCCTTCAACAAGCGCGTCGACAGCCCGCTGAAATGCGGGCCGAAGCGCCACCTGTCGTCCAGCACCAGCCCAAGATATTTCATCTGGGGCTGGACCCCTATACGGACGCCCTCCACGACGATGTGGGCGTCGGCAGGGCAGCGCTGCCGGGGACCGCGAAAGAACACGGCCTCCGTTTTGTGCAGCGCCACCCTCAATCCCAGGCGGCGGATCCTTTCTGCCACCAAGGACCCGCCAGCCGAGGCCAGAATGGCCGCGTCGGCAAAGTTCCTCCCCCGGGCAGTGAGCAGAGTGTCGTCCGCGTAGCAGATGACACTCGTGCCCGGGAGGAGGGCACCCCGCAGCAGCCAGTTGAACCCGATGTTCCACAAGGGGGGGCCTAGCACCGACCCCTGTGGAACACCGGACTCTGCGCCGTACCGCCTCACCGTGGCCGACTTGTCCACGAGGAGGACCTCTCGGCCCTCCAAGTAGTCGGCCAGGAGGTCCCGCAGGTATTGGGGCACTCCGTGATACCGGAGCGCCTCCAATATCGTCGAGTGGGGGACGGAGTTGAAGGCGTTGGCAATGTCGAATGACACCGCCAGCACTCCGTCCCCCGCCTCCACCGCCTCCTTCACTTGTCCCTTGAGAAGGGCCAGCGCGTCGATCGTCGAACGCCCACGACGGAAACCGAATTGGGCGTCCGACAGATCCGGCCCTACCCCCCGCAGGTGGCTCTCCAGCCTCCCGGCGACGATCCCCTCGAACAGTTTACCGACCTCATCGAGCAGAACGATGGGCCGGTATGCCGAGGGGGAGTCCACCGGGCGACCCTCCTTTCGGAGGAGGCACAGCTGCCCCTCCTTCCACAGTTTCGGGAACCTCCCAGCCGTAAAACACGCGCTGAAGAGGTCCCGAAACCTGTCCTCCATTTGGGTGGCGGCGATCGCCACCACCCGTGCGGGGACGCCGTCCGGTCCGGGGGCGGTCTTCTTCGTGCGGAGGCTCAGAACCCCCGCGTAGAATTCCGCCGCCGTGACCGGGGGCACCTCCGCCTCCGGTGGAGCCGCCCCTTGCGGGGGATCCATCGCTGGAGGGGTGAAGTCGGTCCTGCGCGGAAACAGGGACCGGACCACCCCATCCAGCAACGCTGGCTCGAGGGTCTCCGACAGTGGGGGAACATAGGGGCGGAGCTGGTTCCGCGCCGCCTTATATGGCCTCCCATAGGGATCTCTGTCGAGACCCTCCAGCATCTCGGCCCTCGCCGAGTCCTGCGCAGCGCCCATCGCAGACTTAAGGGGCGGCCGCAGCCTCTCGGTAAGAGGCGTACAGGCGGTCCTCCTCTGCCCGGACTCGGTTTTGGGCGCTGCGCCGTCGGCTCCGCGCGTAGGCCCTTCTGGCCGCCACGCAGGTGGCCCGGAGCCCCGCCAGCTCCTCCGTCCACCAGTACACGGCGCGACGGGGAGGCGGGCGGCGAGACCGAGGCATGCTGGAGTTGCACACCTCGGTCAAGGACCCCCGCAGCCGGACCGCTGCGGCATCCACGTCCGGGACCTCCTCGACAGGGGGAGGCTACAGCCAGTCCTGGAGGAAGGCGGCCTCTTTGGCTCCCGGTCCAGGCGGGTGAGAGCCCACCGCGGGAGGGCGCTGCGAACCTTTTTTTTTTTTTTTTTTTTTTTTTTTTTTTTTTTTTTTTACGCTGGGAAAAAATGCATTACGCATACCCACCCGTCGGGGGACGGGAGGGACTCCCCGGGCGGACCCGGTATACCCACTAAAACGACCCAGCGCATTCCCGCTTCGTCACAGTGGCGGGGGACTGGGAAACCGGCACAGCCTTTACTTCCAGTCCTCCGCCGACGATTGCCAGGCAGACCCCCTCACACCCTCACGGGTCGGGAATGACCGACGAAGGTGACGGGTGCAATGCGGGCGAAGGCACCCCCGCGCCTGTCGCCCGCCCGTCACCATGAGGAGGGAGGGCACGGCGCCTTCTCCCCCTTCTTCGTCTGCGGAGCGGCGCAGCGAGAGGGTCGTCCTCCCGCGCGCGCTCCGCCTCCTCCTTTTGCGACATCACGTCCTCGCAAAAGGAGGCTACCGCCGACCAGGCCTCCTCACTCCCCAGCATGGCGTCGACCACGCCGGGAAGCGAGAGGTCCGGTCCGACCACCGCGGTCAGACCGCGGCGCAGCTCGAACCACGCCGGGCACACCTCGAGGGTGTGCTGCGCCGTGTCCTCCGCCGCGCCGCAGTCGTGGCACGCCGGGGTCTCCTCCCTCCCGATCCGGTGCAGGTGCGATCCGAAACAGCCATGTCCGGATAACACCTGCACCAGACGGAAAGAGAGGAAACCGTGGGACCGCTCGAGCCAGCCCTTCAGGACCGGACCGAGCGCGTCCAACGTCCGGCGGCCAAAGGCGGCGCTGGCGAGGTCCTCCGACCAATGGAGGACGATGGCGTCCTTCGCCTCTCGCCGCACCGCCTCCCGCTCTTCGCCCGTGGGGCGCTCCCCGAGCGCCTTTCGGCGCGCCGTCCACTCGTACACTCTGGCGAGCACCCACGCCTCCAGCTCCCAAGGAGGGGTGCCGGCCAGAGCGCACGCCGCCGAAAAGCCCACTGAGCGGTAGGCCCTCGCCACCCGCTGTGCAATAGCCCGCTGGGGCCTGCGGATGGCGGTAGCATTCTCCCTCCTATGGAGGGAGTCCGCCCAGATGGGAGCCCCGTAGAGGGCCATGCTCCGCAAAATGCCGGCATAGAGGCGCCGGCACTTTGCCTTTGGTCCCCCCAGGTTTGGGAGGAGCCATGAGAGGGCGTCCGCGGCCTTCAACAAGCGCGTCGACAGCCCGCTGAAATGCGGGCCGAAGCGCCACCTGTCGTCCAGCACCAGCCCAAGATATTTCATCTGGGGCTGGACCCCTATACGGACGCCCTCCACGACGATGTGGGCGTCGGCAGGGCAGCGCTGCCGGGGACCGCGAAAGAACACGGCCTCCGTTTTGTGCAGCGCCACCCTCAATCCCAGGCGGCGGATCCTTTCTGCCACCAAGGACCCGCCAGCCGAGGCCAGAATGGCCGCGTCGGCAAAGTTCCTCCCCCGGGCAGTGAGCAGAGTGTCGTCCGCGTAGCAGATGACACTCGTGCCCGGGAGGAGGGCACCCCGCAGCAGCCAGTTGAACCCGATGTTCCACAAGGGGGGGCCTAGCACCGACCCCTGTGGAACACCGGACTCTGCGCCGTACCGCCTCACCGTGGCCGACTTGTCCACGAGGAGGACCTCTCGGCCCTCCAAGTAGTCGGCCAGGAGGTCCCGCAGGTATTGGGGCACTCCGTGATACCGGAGCGCCTCCAATATCGTCGAGTGGGGGACGGAGTTGAAGGCGTTGGCCATGTCGAATGACACCGCCAGCACTCCGTCCCCCGCCTCCACCGCCTCCTTCACCTGGCCCTTGAGTAGGGCCAGCGCGTCGATCGTCGAACGCCCACGACGGAACCCGGCGCTGCGAACCTAACCTAACCTAACCTAACCCAAACCCAAACCCAAACCCAAACCCAAACACAAACCCAAACCCAAACCCAAACCCAAACCCAAACCTTATAGATAATAAAAGTAAGCGTAATACATTTTTAAAATACTGTGTTAATATAGCAACCTTTGTAATAGATCGAAATAAGTAGTGTAAGTAAAATAATACTTAATTATATGACGGCGTAAGCGATGGCTGAGCGATAGCGCCGTTGTCATTAGGGTTCGGTGGTACCGGGTTCATGATGAAGTGTTAAAATAATAGTTTCGGTTTCGGTACACAAAAATCACAGTTTATTATTTAACACAAATTTACATTAAATAGCACTAACAAATAATCTCCACAAAATGGGCAAACCAACAGTTTCGTTCTGAAGGAGTGACTTGGTTGGAGTTCCGAGCAAAAGTGATCTCGGCACAATCCCCACTCTACAAAACGACTCTGTCCACGTGCCGCCATTAAAACAACATCTGACGTCACGGCGTTTACCCCTACTACAATGGTCAAATCAGCAACTTGATGTTTAAAAGTTATCGCTTTCTCCGACATATATTTTAAGCATATAGTTTAAGTATTCTGATTAAACCAGAAAAAAAAAACCTAACCTAAAAGTCACTAGAAAACCTTTCCCTAGTTACAGTTCTAACTATTGGCAGAACAAAAAGCTGCCATTACTTATTGACATCTTCTCCCATTATAATTCCGCTCCAATATACTCAAGTTTTCAACTTGAAATGTTTTCACTTGATAAGTGGATTAAGTAGCATAATAAATATATCTCATATAATCGTCGATAACATTCCTAGTATTTCTAAAGCATTTCATATATACAAGAACAATATTCTGGTTACCATACAATATTTACTGACGGTTCCAAAGATAAACATTTAGGAGGCGCTGCCTTTTTGGATCCCATTCTTCTGAACCACATGGGGTTTAGGATTGATTCAGATATTTCCATTATGCACATTGAATTGATTGCTATATTGGAAGCTTTGTCCTATATTCTGTCAATTAGTGGCGATAAATTTGTGATTCTGACAGAGTCCAAAAGCTCGCTGCAACTCTTGGCACTTCGCACATGCGAGGTATTCCGACAGCCTACGAGATATATGAATTGATCTTAAAGCTTCATGCTAATTCCAAAACGGTGCGCCTCCAATGGATTCCGTCGCATATACAAATTGAAGAAAATGATGTGGTTGATGTGCTCGCCAAACAAGCGTGTGTTGATGGAGTTCCCATGAATATTACTCCGCTGTATTCGGACTATTATGAAAAGGCAAAAAAAAAGTGTTTAGATCTTTGGCAGGTTTATTTTGATGAAAGATCAAAAGAAAAGGGGATTTGGTACCGAACTATCCAGCCAGAGATTTCTCGGGTTCCGTGGATCGATTGTAATCTTAACATAAACTTAATTACTATAGCCCTATGACTTCGTTCCGACCATATTCCATCGAATAAGTTTTATCGCTTATTGAAGAAAGTTGTGTCTCCAAATTGTGATGACTGTGATTGATGATGTTTTTCATATTCTGATGGAGTGTGTCCGGAATGAAAATAGTAGAATTAATGTTTTTGGACGATGTAAAAGATATAATATTGGCATTTGTAATTCCATCCTTGCTTCTCCTATGTCCGAGAAAGGAAAAGAATTGTACAAGTTAGTTGCAAGTAGATCATAAGTTAGTGTTAAATAGATCTTAAGTTACTACTATATAATTATAGATCATGATTAACAAATTTGTTTCCTGCTCTGGGCGATGTGGTCGCTAAGCGACAAAGCCCTTTAATCAAATAAAAAAAAAAAATAACTTCATCGCTCAGTTTAACATGCTGTGATTGAAAAGCTATGCTAGGCAGCAAGTTTAAAGTTATATTTACCATCTTTTGTACCACATTTAACGCAAATAAATAATTTTTACTTTGACTTTGCCTTTGACGAACTAACATAGAAATTCTACACGCACAGTTATAGTTATCCGCGAACTACGACTATATAGAAAAACCCGACAATAGCCGTCGGGCAGTAGCCCAGTCCCACCAGACAACAACCGTCTGCTCATAGGATCCTCCCTTTTCTATGGACGAAGAACTTCACACCCGTGTTCTTCATACGCCTATAAGGTTCAGTCGCAAAATGTACCTTTCGCAAAATGTACCCCATTCGCAAAACGTACCTTTCTCAAAACGTACCTTTCTCAAAACGTACCTTTCTCAAAATGCACCTTTCTCATAATGCACCTTTCGCAAAACGTACCTTTTTTCTACATTAACTCTTTACAATGTTACAGCTAGCAAAAGGCTAATTAGGGATTGATTTTATTTATAATCAAATAATAATTGAACAACATCACAAAAGTCGAATGAAACCATTTATTATGAGAAATATACTACGTCTATTGCATTGAATAGCCATTTTATACAGTGCAATAGACGTAGACGCCCTCTCTTTCAAAAATAATGTTATTAGACTTAACATTATATTATTTTTTTTATTTATAAATATTGATTCACTGTCATTAGGTATAACTTGCGCTAATTCGCATCTGGAAATAAAATTTAGGAATATATGATACATCATGTAGAACATTTTATAAATGAAAAATAATGTCCTGTGTCTGAACTAGTGGATATATTCGAATGAATTTTTGTATGCAGACTGGGAACGTCATTGTTATAAATGGAAAATAATGTCCTGTGACTAACCACTGGATTATATTCGATTCAATTTTTGTATGCACACTGAGAACGTCATGAGGTATAACGTAGTTTTGTAAAGACACTTAATTTTATTCGGTGGACAGATGAATACAAGTAAAAAGATATGGTTTCATTCGACTTTTGTGATGTTGTTCAATTATTATTTGATTATAAATAAAATCAATCCCTAATTAGCCTTTTGCTAGCTGTAACACTGTAAAGAGTTAATGTAGAAAAAAGGTACGTTTTGCGAAAGGTGCATTATGAGAAAGGTGCATTTTGAGAAAGGTACGTTTTGAGAAAGGTACGTTTTGCGAATGGGGTACATTTTGCGAAAGGTACATTTTGCGACTGAACCGCCTATAATACTATATGTATACTCATCTGTTTTCTTATCAAAATATGTATTAAAAAACAGATAGGTAATTTTTCTTACAAACACGATGGCTTAACTTTGTCTAAGTAAAATCGGTCAAACCTCACGGTACTCTTGACTTAATGTTATCGGGCAACCCATTCATTTTATGTTTTTTCATGTATTTTAAACATATTTTTCATTCGGTAAACAGATGGGCCAACCCGCCATCATTAGGTATTTTTGCGGTATCAGACAGGTGTAGACAGGCTTTATTTACAATTGTGGAGATACCCTAGGGAGAAGAGGAATTATATCCGTAAGAGCAACTGTTTCACTCGCGACAAGTCTTTAACATTTAAATGTGAAATACATTAGATTCAAGATTAAACCGTATTTTTCAATAACATGTTTTTTGAATATTCTCACTTTGGTTTTCCAGTGGCTGATAGACTCTCAGAGTTGAAATATTTTGTTTTTTATTTGTAAGGATATTAACTTATTTTGATAGATCATGAATTGCATCTATGTATGTATGTATTTGCTTTCGTTCAGAAACTTATTCTTAGCGTAGTTAAAACAAAGATGTACTTACAGGTTTTAGTTTAAACTAGCGGATACCCGGCGAGTGCTACCTACTACGCTGTGCTTAATAAATGGTTTTAGTAGTGTAAAGCTATTTTCGCATTATTGCCTTTCCAATCAAACCGTTTTGGGGCACATCGGTTGGATGGTTTCAAAGTCTATAACGGACATAGTTAGAAACAATTTTTGTGTTTTATATGTAGAGAAGATTAACTATATCTTACTAATAAGTATAATAGTAAGTCAGTTTATTAGTATTATTTGATGTTACGAATATACTACGACTTCGCGTTCTCGTGTAATTTTCCCTGACAATGCCAAAAGTATACGCGGTCACGTGAGCGAAGCCGCGGGTACAGGTAGTAATATAATAAATCTGTAGACGTGGCATTTCTGTACATTGAAAATATAAAAAAAAAATAGTAGTGGTGTTATAGGATAACAAACAGAACCCATTTCTACTTTTTTTCAATTTTTGTCTGTTTGCCTGTATGTCTGCAGTCTGTGAGTCTTCGGCTATGTTTGTTTATTTAATCAAACATAGCTGAACACACAATTGAGTCCATGCAATTGAGTCCGGCACTACATCGACTGTCTCACAAGCTGTGGTAGGTGTCCGTGGGGATTTCCCACTCTTGCCAAAACAAAAAAACCTAACCTGAGCGCAGACTATGACCGCTGACCGGTTTCATTGGGGTCGCTCGATGAAGGGAAATAGAGATACCAGATTGGCGAAACAGCCTCCTTTACCAAATGTTGTTCCCAGATGCGATCGATACCCACAGTAGTGACTGTGGGCACTAACCAGTGGGATAGTGTTAAAACTAAAACCGGCCGGTATAGTGCCACAGATCTTGACGAATCACGGTGGGTTCTCCGAATACCTGCACCGTTTCAAGTGTAAGGAGAACCCATGGTTCAGTTAGAACCGAATAACCGTTGTTATTCGGTTCGATTATAACTACAACGGTCGATAGATGTCAATCATAAATAACGAGGCTTATCTTTGAGACAAAGGTACATTCAGATATTCGTCACTAAAATGCATGTGGCGACACCTGGATAAGCATATTGGGATACTTATCGAGAGAAATAATACACACAGTTTAGTAAATAATAATATTATTATCTTTAATGACTGTCAACAACTAACAAACACTACATAACAATTAGATGGGTACGAGCTAGGTGTTGGGCACGGCGGCGGCGCGCGCGGCGCCGGGCACGCGCAGCACGTCGGGCGCGCGCAGCAGCGGCAGCGACGGCTTGCGCAGCACGCCGCACGTGTTGGTGGATGCGCGCATGCGCACGTAGCCCTCCTCACCCCACGCCGCGGTCCATGAGTTCTTGAGGATGAAGTACGTCTCCCCGCGGTGCACCGTCCAACCTACCGCCAGTACGGCGTGGTTGTGGCTGTTCCGCCGGCTGTAACACATCGCTAACATCAGTTTTTTGTATTAGCTCGTGACGCTGCAGTACACTTGCAGATCTAAGTCTCGTCGAAAAACATTGAAACTAAAACAAATAATTATTTTCGTAACAATGTCGTGATGGTCAGACTGAGACTTCATCTATCATGATGGGTAGTTGATCAGCTCTGGCTACAATAGTTGATATTGCCTTGTTATTAAAACGCATACTGACCAGCGGGCATCGTGGTAATAATTCTTTTTGTAGCTCACGAAGGAGGCGGCTTCTCCGTCGATGATCACGACGGTGGGCCCGTACCTCCTAATCGCCATCTGCCACAGATACACTGAAGTTAGGGACGTCACATATCCATAAAAAACCGGCCAAGAGCGAGTCGGACTCGTTTTTGCCATTTGGCAACGGAACCCTAAAAATAGGGGTGGCTCTCCATACATGTACGTTAGGGATAAAAAAAAACTATTTTAAGGTAAATAGCTGTGTGGAGTGTGTATCGACGGCTCTTTTTTCCTAAGTCAATGATTGATGAGATATTTACTTCTAAAGCCGTAAAAATTGTGCTGTGTAAATTTACATAAGAATTGGTCCTAAAAATATTGGGGTTCGCTACGTGATCTTGAAACATGACGTTATGTCGAATTACACAGCGCCAAAAGTTTACAAAAACGAATGCGGTCACTCAAAATATAGTTATTATATTGTTTGATGCTACGAAACCCTGTGTGTGCGAGCTGCACTTGACCAGTTTTTACGGCTTTAGAAGCTAATATTGCATCAATCATTGACTCAAAAAACAATGTTTCCGGAACCTTGTTAAATATCATTTTTCAAGAGCTGTCAATAAACACCGGTACAGTTACACACAGTTATATACTTACATTGATTTTTTTTCATCCTTTAGTTACATGTGTATGGAGAGTCAACATTTTTTTTCATAATTTCATATCACTTTTGTGTAGCGATTTATAGAAGAAACTTACACTCCAAATTTTAACTGAGTGGTGCCAACAGTCTCGGAGTAAAATGGGTGTGACATACGGACGGACAGACTGACAGGGCAAATCGATAATTCCGATTTAGCCATTTGGCTACGGAACACTAAAAAGTACCACAATATTCAGTTTGCAAGTTTGTTAAGTAAAATCCAGGTTATCAAGGCCACAGTCTCGCAAATACCATGAAAAACGACTGCCGAGGAGTGCGATACTACTCGGCAGTCGTCAGGCTAGCCTGATGGTTACCTTTAGCGCCAGGACGTTGTCTTGGGTAACGTTGAGGTGTCCGCTGATGCGCGTCACGGCCGGCACGCTGTCCGCACGGCACTGCAGCTCCTGCACACACGCATCATCGAAATAAGTCTGTTATAAGACTTTTTTTGCCAGCATTTCGGTTTGAGGTCAGGTTCATAAGTTGGCAGTTAAAAATTTAATGTTAAAAACAAATTTTATCAAATGCGCAATACTCGATTTTTATAGAATCATGGCTATCGCATATACTTCAGTAATTATATTCTAAACTTCCTAAACAGATTTAAAAAAAAACTCTTGGCAGTGATTGCACCATCCTACCTTAAAGAGTGTATAGTCTGTTGTCAGCATCAATGTGATGCTGTAGTAAAAGTATTATTTACGTCATCAGAAACTCTGCTAGTTCAGTATAACGCATGTTTTCAATAAAACGGTTTATCAAGCCACGAAGCGCGAATCACGATAATTTAATAATTGAAATGATTCCGAGACACTAAAATCTCAAGAAATTTAATATTGACGTCAATTGACCACCCAACTCTCTAGATTCATTCGAAGGAACGTGTCGTGATCAACTTTAATTATAACTAAAAGAGCAAAATATTTGTATTAGTGAACTAGCTGTTGTCCGCGACTTCATTTGCTTGGAAATTTTGATGTATATGTGTGAGAACAAAAAATTAACCTTAAAATTGACCAAGCTTCATACAAACTTTTAACCCCTATTTTAACCCCTTAGGCCTAGGGGATGAATTTCCAAAAATCCCTTCTTAGTGCACACTTACGTCATTTAAGGAACGTTTGTGCAAAATGTCATGCTTCTAGGCCCAGCGGTTTCAGCTGTGCGTTGATCGATCAATCAGTGAATCAGTCAGCCAGTCAGTTGCTTACTTTGTATTATATAAGATATATAGAATCTAAATAGAGACACAAATATTTTATGTTATGTTTTTACCCGACTGCGCCAGAAGGAGGGTTAGGTTTTTGAGAGTATGTATGT
Source organism: Standfussiana lucernea (assembly GCA_964057025.1). Taxonomy (NCBI): domain Eukaryota; kingdom Metazoa; phylum Arthropoda; class Insecta; order Lepidoptera; family Noctuidae; genus Standfussiana; species Standfussiana lucernea. Next base: position 16,423,551 of record OZ059802.1, on the reverse strand, counting down.
ATGTATAATTGTTTGGCATGCTCTGCAGCCTGAACGGCTCAATGGATTTTAGCTTCAATGGTGTCGTTAGATTCGTATTAATTGCGAAAGTTACACCGGGTATAAATTTTGAATCAGAACACAACATAAGCTCGGTTTACCTCCACGCGGTGAAGTCGGTAAAATTTTGTTTGGCTAATCGTCTGCGAAATCTTTCACATTTGTTAACAAAAAAGCTGGAAATAAAAAAAAAGTAATTAAAAAAACTAAAAAACCCGACTGCGGTAAAAAACTTAATTTAAAAAAACATTTGAGTTTGAAAATATAAAAATGGAATAGCTCCCGCCTGCTTTCAACTTTTTAAAATTTAAAAATGTACTTGTTCTTAGCTTTTTAGTATTTTTTTAACTTAAGTTTTTTACCGCAGTCTTAGTCAGTTTTTTTTCTCAAGTATCGTACTTTGCCTTTGTAGGGAGTATACTCGTCGAGCGCGGGCAGCCCTTGGTCTTGTATGTAGTTGTAAGCGGCGCTCGGCCACGTCCCCTTACATCCGTGGCCACCGTACCTGTTACACAAAATCAATAATTATAATTTATTTATTCTTTTCTCATCACAAATATAATAATGTATAGGCAGTGCTTATTTTGAAGGTTAGGACACAAGACACTGCCTTGTGGAACGCCGTAGCAAACAGAAAATGTGAGTGATTATGCTCAAAATCTGATATTGCTGTACACTCTCTGAAGTTCATTCCGAGAACTTCCAACTCATTTTAACCAGTAGGAAGTAAGACAAGTGAGTTTGATGGAAGGAACAGAGGTCCGGTCCAGGTTGAATGAGTGACGTATCCAATCATTTCTTCCACCGGGCTTTAGCAATAAAGTTGATTCGCAATAAAGTTTATTTTTATGGTTGTGTTTGTGTGTAAACTGACGGGCCCGCGCAGTCCACGAGCGCCTGCTCACTGAGCGGCACGAGGCGGCCGGTCTGCACGAACAGCGCGCCCTCTACCGCGCCCACCGTCGCGAAAGCCCAGCACGACGAGCACAGCCACTGATCTGTGGACAACAACAACCCGTGTTACGAGTGCATCTCACTAAGCACATTGGCACCGCTCAGAACGCAAACGAGGGCCCACTCACTGCGCACGGGGGTGACGGCGCCGCGCTCGCGCCAGTCGAAGGAGCGTGGCAGGCGGCCGCGCAGCGCCTCCAGCTCAGCGCGCGGGTGCGGGAAGGGTGCGCCGGGGTCGTCAGTGGGCGTGGGTTCGGCGCCCAGCATCACGCGCCGCTCTACAACCAGCCGGTCCGACAGGAAGTTAGTGGCGAGCTCGAAGGACGCGCCCTGCCGGTTGCCAGCCTCCGCGTGACGCGAACTCTGTATCAAGATGCTCTTGCGGACCGCCTCTTCCACGTCGTCGGCGTATGTACGACCGAATCTTTCTTTATACCTGAACGAATAAGTTTTTTTTTAATTCTTATTAATTTCCATAGGCCTTAAATATATTGTCGGTATTGGTATGATAAATAACGTAAACGTGAATAGTGATCAGTGGTGAATTTGTGATTGAGTTATAAGTGTTTTGTGATTAATAAAGAAATTTGGTGTTTAATAGAGGTAGTGTTTTAATTTATACTATACCCAGCTCGGGCTCTTAATCAGTATGAACAAGCATGCTAGTGCGCTTATTACATCGTATCGGTATCAGTTTGATGAGCTACACGAATGTCTTTAAACTAAACTGTCGGCCAACTGTATGGCACTCTTATTCCTCGCGCACACTTGCCGATTGTGTATTCGGCCGACTTGGACGATAGTTCTAACTAGCCAAATTGTTGTAACTAGCAAATTGTTCGAGCGCAGTCGACCAGCCCATTTAGTTGGCCTAGTGTGTGTGCAGCTCGCCGACCGTTGTTCGCTCGATGGTTAGCAGCGCAGCGTCCTGGGATGCGGTGATGTCCTTCTGCGAAACCGTCATGTCGCAGAAGGAAGCTGCGGAAAGGGAGAGGGAGATGACGAGCTCCCGCCCATCCCGCAGCAGACGCACCGGGCGTCGGCAGAGGGCGGTTAACGCCTTCTTCCGGCCCCCCTAAACTGGTCAAGTGTGATCCCCATCACACTTGACCCGAGACGATGGCGCTTAGTGTTCCACGCGCGCCTCTCTATGACGTAACGGGGGGTGTTTTGTACATCTCATTCCCCCCCGGGACGAGGCCGCAGGTCAAGCGGGCCGGCACTAGTCCGGGGCAGCGGAAGTCGCATTAGTTCCCGCTGCCCCTCGACGCAAGTGTGCGAGGGAACACTGGTGTGGTTTTAGTCAGTACGAGTCTGACAGACCCCTCCACTCTCCCCAGGGCGGAGGACATTCATTGAGGATTTCCATATCGTGAAAACAAAAAAAAAACAAAAAAGTAGTGTGCGTGCAGCTCAACCCGACTAAACTATCCACCGATAAAAAAGTCTGCAGTCTGCGGGGACTCTAAACTAACTCTTGTCGAAAAATTGTTGTGACAGTTAAGTCAGGTTTAAAATGCTCTCGCTAAATAATAACTTTTTGGTGTAAGTGCGAACATTTTGTGAGGCTAGGCCAATTAAGTGGCGAACTGTGGCAATATTAGTTGCGACATTTGTGCTGTGATTTATGGGATAAACCGTCCAAAACAATGTTATTGATCTAGTGATTAGAATGTATCTTAAATTATTACGATTACCTTCAACCAGGGACCATATCGGTTACCCATTGAAAGGGTTTTCGTTAGGGTTTTTCGAAGCGGTTAATGAAAAACCCATACGATATGGGTAACCCTTTTGAACGGCTTAATAGACCATTTTGGTTACCCATTGAAAGGGTTTTTGATAGGGTTTTTCTAGCAGTCAATCAAAAACCCATACGATGTGGCTAACCCTTTTGAACGGCTTAATTGACCATTTTGGCTACCAATTGAAAGGGTTTTCGATAGGGTTTTTCTAGCAGTCAATCAAAAACCCTTACGATGTGGTGTGGGTCACCCTTTTGAACGGCTTAATTGATCGTTTTGGTTACCAGCTTAATTGACCGTTTTGGCATGGGTTTTTGATAGGGTTTTCTAAACAGTCACAAACCCATAATATTTGGACTCTAACTCTAACTCTTTTGAACGGCCTAAGCTAAGGGACCATTTTGGTTAACCAAATTGAATATGAATGACATCGCACCGTGCGTTCAAGGACAAGTATACAAAACAACAACAAAAAAATTCTCGAGTTGGCGGAACAGTTTCATTTGTGTGAGTGAGCTTTCACGCTGCAGTTTATGTGACATATAACATATTCAGTAAAACACCATCTTTTGCAAAGAGCTCTAAAGAAAATGATTAACAGATGGCTACTTCTATGGGATCGAATTGATCTAGAGCTTCATTTATCTTTTTTTGTAGAAATTACGTGATTTATGAGTAGACAAGGAAGTTTAGATTTTTACTAATCTCTTACTTCAATCAAAATCTGCCATTTAACGTATTTTAGTGATTGTTCGTTTCATAATCGTTACCTATGCTGCAATCTATGATTTTCTTTACATGAATAATTATAATTTGTTCCAGTTTAGACCCCATGGTAATATGATCTCTCGCTGAAGGGCATAGGTTTCAAAACGGAATAGCATGCGTTGACCGGCCGTGGCAGTGCGGCAGCGGCGCTTTTGTGGCTACTTACCTAGCTGGTTGTAAACAGGGATCTATGAGCTTTATTGAATGTGAAATAGAGTTCATTTTAGCTTTGCTGGCCGGATACCGAAATTACTTAATATTATTATGTTTTTTTTCATTTCTGTTCTTGTTTATTACTTTATTGCAAGTACCAAACAAATGCTGTCATTTTTGCTGTTTGATTTTTGAACCTGGACGTCTTTTGCGGAGTTTTACTATATTATTATTTAGTCGGTGTGAAAACTTAGGGGTCTGCGAAATGATCAATCGTGATTGTAAATTATTACGTGTTTGTTGCACATAGCTCGTTAACGTACCAAGCGATTATATTACTTTATATTACTTTATATTACTATACTACAATATAAATTGATGGCGATTGATCATTTCGGGGTCGCATTACAATAGGTAGGTATGTAGATATAAAGTTACGTAATTTATCAATCTAAATTTTCAAAATAGCAATTGTATAGTTTATTGCAATGGGCAAGTAGGTAAATATGTAGGATTGTCCTACATACTTACCTACTTGCCAATTCACGCAACAATTTGCGCAACGATGTTATGTCCTAAAGGTCCTACGTACCACTTCATTGTTGATTGATTTGTGTCATGGATAGATTATTGGTCACTAAATGTACAAATGGAGTACCTAGTAGACTGCCCTGTTAGGCCGAAAAGCGCTAGGTAGGTATCTCAAAGTTTTGAAGAAAATCGCCGAAATCTCTTAGCAATTTCAAAGAGAGATGTTTGACAAGAACCAAACTTATTAGTTGTTTTATTTTTGTTTAAGTTAGATATCGCTATTTGGCTTATATCATTACATGCGAAATTGTAAAAGCTATTAAATGTTATTAAAAAACAAAAGCAGTCCTCCTTCACTCGTTCGAAGTCATGCACTAACGTACATACCTACGGGGCTACGGCTCGCGTTCACCCAAACGAATTACATTTAACCTTATTTGTGTCATAGTCCTATACTTACAGTCGTCCAACGCAGACGTCTTTTAAAGGCGTCCTTATGCCTACGGAATAGAAGTCAAAATCGGTTGAACGGACTGTAAAAAGTTTTTATTAAATGTCTTATCTTATTTCAAACGACATTTATAATAAAATAAAGACAAAATTCCTACTTGCTCATTGCTCATTCAGTTGATTACGATAACACGGGTATGTATTAGCGAGCGAGATTTTTTTTGCATTCCGCCTCGGATCGGTTGATTTCTTTATAGTTGTCCGAGATTTAGGGGTCGATTTAGATGTCAAAACCCCTCCCGGGTTTGAACTTCAAAACCAGACCTACGACCCGGCCCCTGAGATGAGTAAGAGTTTCAAGATGAAGAGAACGCAAGAGCGACCGAAGCGAGCCGGACCTAAAGAGCCTAAGGGAGCTTTAAAATTCAAGCTATTGCATAAGCTATAACAGAAATAAATCAGGCGTAGAAACATCTGGATCGAATGTAGGTGACAAAGACATTCCTGCTGATGTTTTTGACAATTCGTCATGGATCTGATTGACGTGTTGATACACTTAGTAATATTTTCTACTACCAAATATAAAATGATAAGTATAATAAAATTATACAAGGCATCCGGCCCCAACATTCGTTTTTATAATTTTGAAACCTAATACCTAAATAACAAACGACCAACAGAGAGTCTCTATGAAGTACTTACCTACCATCTTCTGCGCAACTTCGTGCGAGTTAGCAAAGAAATCTTAGCACTTGGATGGATTTTGAGCATAAACTACATATTTGCAAACATCACAAATAACGTCACGCCTGTATTCCCCAAAGAGGTGTACCTAATAGACTAATAGTACACCCACATTGCGTCAGTTCTGTTTTTAAATCTCATGTAATAGGGGGCGAGTGAGCCTATTTGTAGGCAATACTATTGCCTACAAACTATCTAAAAAGAAAAACTCAAACTATCTACAAAGTACTTTAATATTCAAGAAAAAACTAACCTTATAAATGAATTAGCTTGAAACACGCAAACGCATCCCAATTGATAAAAAAATTCTACACGCTACTTTCGGCGCGGATAGATCAAAAGAATAATATAATATAAACTCAAAATACGCAACTATAGTTATTGGAGCTCTCGCTCGTACCTACTCTCGCTATTTGTATAATACCGTCTAGTGAATTATAGGCAATGAGCGCCCGGCCGCCATTCCCGTACCACCGACCTAGCACAAGTTTATTGAATAACCCGAACAAAACCCTTATAACCCATATATTATAAGGGTTTTGACCCTTTCATTGGGTTTCTAGTATAGAACCCATTCAATGGGTTATCATGCAACCCTTTCAAAGGGTTTCTAGTATAAAACCCATTCAATGGGTTATCATGTAACCCTTTCAAAGGGTTTCTAGTATAAAACCCATTCAAGGGGTTACATAATGATAGAGGTAACCTCATAAACGGCTTACCCGTTCGAAAGGCTTAACTCTTAACCGGGGTTGTACGGTCCCTGCCTTCAACTAACTAAATCAAAATCGCCTGAAGCAGTTGTGTGGGCAAAATGTAGTAGCCTGTTTAGGCGCCTGCTTGCGCCGTTTGATCCAGTAAAACTATTTTACATTGAAATCCCCGCCTTTTGTTTTTTTCACCACCTAGTCTTTGGTCATAAACTACCATAGACTAGGTGAGTGTGGAGTTTGTCAGTTAGGACAGAAACTCCGTAGTGGGTATAAACATATGTCGGAGAAAGCGATAACTTTTAAACATCAAGTTGCTGATTTGACCATTGTAGTAGGGGTAAACGCCGTGACGTCAGATGTTGTTTTAATGGCGGCACGTGGACAGAGTCGTTTTGTAGAGTGGGGATTGTGCCGAGATCACTTTTGCTCGGAACTCCAACCAAGTCACTCCTTCAGAACGAAACTGTCGGTTTGCCCATTTTTGTGGAGATTATTTTTTAGTGTTATTTAATGTAAATTTGTGTTAAATAATAAACTGTGATTTTTGTGTACCGAAACCGAAACTATTATTTTAACATTTTCATCATGAACCCGGTACCACCGAACCCTAATGACAACGGCGCTATCGCTCAGCCATCGCTTACGCCGTCATCAGAAGTGGGATCTGGACTCGATTCCCACTGGCGTGCTATGTTCGAGATGCAGCAGAAGAACATGATGCAGCTGATCGAAGCCATCAGGACACCAACAGTGGCACCTCAGATCATGCTGCCAGAAATTAATCCGGAGCTACCAGATACCGATCCACGTGCTTGGTGCGATACTATCGATATTTGCCTCGACGAACGTCCACTGGAGGGTGCATTGCTTATTATAGCTCTGAGCAAAGCCCTGAAAGGTAATGCGTCATCGTGGCTGTCGCAGATTTCGCATGCAGGCATGACGTGGCAGCATTTCCGCGACTTATTCCTTGCGCGTTATGCATCCACTGAAACTCTTGCTGCATCGCTTGTTAACATCCACAACGGCTGGCCGAAGGAGGGCGAATGTCTCGCAGCGTACGCCAGCCGCCTAATGACTACCCTGTTGGCTCGATGGAAGAATCGAAGCCATGAAGAAATAGCCACGTCGTATGTGCTCGCTCATGTCTCTCAGTTCGACTCTCGGCTTAATCGCTTGGCGTTTACTAGCGAAATAACGTCACGCAACAAGTTACTGCAGGAGATTAAGGCGAGTGCAAGTCTGAAGCGGAAGTTCGATCGCAGTACCGGTGATGGCGCCACTGATGCGAAGCGTTTAAAGCCACAAACTTCCACTATGTTCACGTGCCATAAGTGCGGAAAACCGGGACACAAAGCGGTGAACTGTCGTTCGAAGTTTACGCAGCCTGCTGGAGCTAACGCCCAGAAAACTACACCGGCGGCGACTTCATCGGGTTCCAGCAAAAGAATAACGTGTTTCCGTTGTGGAGAAGCCGGACACATCTCTACGAACTGCCAACGCGGCAGTGCGGGTGGCGCGTCATCGTCGGCGGGCAGCGCGCCATCGTCGGCGGGCAGCGCTGCCAACGCAACGGCGGAGCGACGCGTCGATAGCTGCGAAATAGCAGGTGTTTGCGGGCAATTGGAACAATCCGGTGAGTCGTTTTCATTTTGTTTTGATTCCGGCGCCGAGTGTTCTCTCGTTAAACAAAGTGTAGCTTATAAATTCTCGGGCAAACGTTCACTTTCAACCGTGCAAGTAATTGGTATCGGTAATAATTCGAATGTTTTTAGCACTGAACAAATTCTTAGCGATGTTGTGGTCGACAATAACGAACTGTCAATTTTATTTTACGTACTACCCGACGATTGTATGAAATACGATGTTATGATCGGACGCGATATTTTGACACTTGGCTATACGGTACATTTAACTGAATCTACCCTACGTATTTCGAAAGTCACAAATGTAGGTTGTTGCTATTTACCTCCCGTAATTGATCTTTACAATGTTGATTCTGATATTTCAAACGAAAACAAGGACCGGTTGACGTCCCTTTTGAATGAGTATTCGAATGCTTTTATCAATGGTTTACCGTTAACTCGAGTGACTACGGGTGAATTAAACATTCGATTAGTGGATCCAGCACGTACGGTACAACGTCGCCCACATAGGCTTAGTCTCCATGAGCAGCCAGCACTATTAAAGCGTTGAAGTCCAGCGTTGCTTTATTTGGCTCTCCTAGTCGTATAATCGCCGACCAAGGTCGTTCCTTTGCCAACAAAGTGTTGAAGGAGTTTTGCGATTCACACAACATTTCCTTGCATTTAATTGCTACGGGATCTAGTCGCGCGAATGGTCAGGTCGAAAGGGAGATGGGTTTGTTAAAGGGTATGCTAACCGCGGTAGAGACGTCGGAAAGGTCGTGGCAGGATGCTTTGGACGATGTACAGTTGGCTATCAACTGCACAATGAACCGTGTTACGAAATCAAGCCCCTTAGAGCTTTTGATAGGAAAAGTTGCTAGGCCTCTAACGCTAATGGCTTATAATGACCATGATGAAACCGGAATTGACCTAACAGAGGCGAGAGAACACGCGGTGGACGGTATTGAGAAGTGTGCGGCTTATGAAAAAGCCCGTTTTGACAAAAATAAGGCCAAAGTAGTTAATTTCAGTGTTGGTGATTTGGTTTTAATTCAAAATAAAGAACGGAATCAGACTAAATTAGACCCCAAATATAAGGGACCGTTTAAAGTTGTAGAAGTACTTGACGGTGATCGTTATCTTTTAAAATCTTTGATTGGTAATAGAACCTACAAGTACGCTCACGATCGTATACGAAAGATGCCTCTAAGTAGTGTTCCTAATGAGTTAAACGTAGAGGACGGTGATGAAAGTACCTCCACCGAGTAGTAGACACATACCATGGCTATTTGGTCGCACCGTACGCACTAGTCTGTAGTCGTAACTGCAGCTCACTTGTGAGCTGTTCAGGGGGCGATGGGCAGCTGGTGGTACGGCGGGGACCTGGGTCTCAATGGAGACTATTGTTGTTTTGGTCTTGTACTTACCTGGGAGTCGCAGACTCTATGTGATGTGTGTGGTCGTATCACATGAGGTGATGACGATATGGGTGGCATAAGTGTCACTAGCTGCTGCGGCAGCTGGGCCATGAGCGTTGTATGTGATCGAAGTTGATTTAGTTGCTGAGTAAATATGATTGAGACTTAGAGGAACCTTTTGTTTGACAACTGTTATTTTCAAGTTATGTTTTTCCATAAAGATGTGGTCAGGTTGACCGAGCCTGTACTGTTGCTCCAAATTTGACTGTTTGGTTACAGGTACTCACGAGGACGTGTAACTTGTCAGGCTGGCCGTGTCGGAGAAAGCGATAACTTTTAAACATCAAGTTGCTGATTTGACCATTGTAGTAGGGGTAAACGCCGTGACGTCAGATGTTGTTTTAATGGCGGCACGTGGACAGAGTCGTTTTGTAGAGTGGGGATTGTGCCGAGATCACTTTTGCTCGGAACTCCAACCAAGTCACTCCTTCAGAACGAAACTGTCGGTTTGCCCATTTTTGTGGAGATTATTTTTTAGTGTTATTTAATGTAAATTTGTGTTAAATAATAAACTGTGATTTTTGTGTACCGAAACCGAAACTATTATTTTAACATTTTCATCATGAACCCGGTACCACCGAACCCTAATGACAACGGCGCTATCGCTCAGCCATCGCTTACGCCGTCACATATAAATATTATTCGCCACACCTGTTTTGTTAAAATCCATCAGGCGTTATAATACTACTTATCGCAATAACTTTTTTTAAAAGGAATCCTTGCACCCCAACCAACTCTGCCAAATACAAATGATAATACCTGGTACTTGCAATAGATCATAAGGTCACACGTCTCCGTTTGTATTGATACCCAACTTTGTCTCCAATCCAAACGGACCAAGCGGTCGCGGAAGAATTTTTGCAACTACATAGAAGCAGTCAAAACTCACAATATCTTCGTTGATTAACCCAGAGCCAAGAAATTTAACAAAAAAAGACGACGTTGATTCGATTTCGTTTCGTAGTGTCAGTGACGAAAATTTTATGAACTGTAAAACTAACTTTGTAATCGAATATTATTTATTGTTTATTATTGTTTTTTTTTTTTTTTTTTGTTTACTATAGTATTGTATTGAATTAGGCAAATGATGAAGATTATTTTCGTAATAATATTACGTCAAAATGATGTACAATTTCGGAGATATCGGGACTTGTTTGGAAGTCTTTTCGGTTAATAATTGAATTACGTCCATTTGTTTTTCTTTACAATAAAGGCATACAACGAAAATGTATTCAATGTATTCGTTATTAAAGTTGGGGATATTTGTAAGATGAAAAAAAATATATTGATGGACTATATTCAATGGAATCTACAAATTACAGCTCTCAAATCACGTCTCCGTGAGTTTTTGTCTAAACATGCATCGGGAGAATGATTATTACTGAATAAATTAATAATTTATCTAAAATTCGCTTATTATTGTAGTAGAGGAAACGAACTATTTTTAACAAGTAGGTAATTGTTATTTCAAACCACGAACGGATAACATACAAATTCAACGAGAAAATCTTGCAATTTCGCGTTTTTTTTGTAATAGGCCTCTTAACTTAATGCTTTACAAAATTTATGTGTATCTTTTTACCCGACTGCGCCAGAAGGAGGGTTATATTTTTCGAGAGTATGTATGTATGTATAATTGTTTGACACGCTCTGCGGCCTGAACGGCTAGATGGATTTTAGCTTGAGATGTGTCGTTAGATTCGTATTAATTGTGAAAGTGACACCGGGTATAAATTTTGAATCAGAACACAACATAAGCTGGGAGTACCTCCACGCGGTGAAGGCGGTAAAAATTTGTTTGGCTAATCGTAAAAGTTGGAAACAGGCGGGACCCATTTGAGTTTGAAAAAATATAAAAATGGAATGGCTCCCGTATGCTTACAACTTTTTTTTAAATTTAAAATGTGCTTATTCTTAGTTTTTAGTGTTTTTTTTTAACTTAAGTTTTTTACCGCAGTCGGGTTTTTTAGTTTTTTTTAATTAGTTTATGTACACCCTAAATACAGAGAAGAAGAAAGGAACAGAAAAACTGATAGGTGATGGTTATTTCTAAAGAAACAATACATTCTATTGGTATTATGGGATCATAAACTTTAGGGCAAAGTGGCAATGACCACGGCTATCCTAAATATTTCCTTAAAAAATCAAAAATAAATGACGTGTGAGATGTTTATTTAATAGACGATAAAGATTGAATGGTTTGTAGGTAAATAACAATTTCAGATATAATATTTTCTGCTGCAGTTTTACGAAAAAGTCCCATATCTCAAAAATATACGAATTTAGAAGCAAATATCTCACCAACCATTGACTTCGGAAAAATAGTATTAAAGGAATCTCGATATATTTTTTGTAGAGCTGTCGATACATACCCACATAGTTATATACGTAGATTGTTTTTCAAACCCTCAGTTGCATGGAGGGCTAGCCTTTATTTAATTTTTTTATTCATAGAAGGCAACTACTCTCTAAATTTCAAGTGTGTGGTGGCAACGGTCTCAGAGTAACAGGACTGTGATATACGGACTGACAGACAGACAAGATGAATATATAAGGGTTCCGTTTTTGCTTAAAAGTCGATTATAACTAGTGAATTGTTTGTTTAGTAATAGAATCGTTTCGTGTCCACATAGTTACTGACTGTTCGATCTCAGAGTCGTGCCGTGGGTCGCGGCGCAGCATGGTGAACTCGCGGAGTGGCTCCACGCTCTCCATCCGATTGGTGGTTTCAACTTGTTCACACGCGTCGGCTAAAATATTATAACAGTCCTTATTTAATATTAGTCATTCCATATAACATGTCGAGAGCGTGCAGGAAGCAGCTGCCGCGCGCAAGTTGACGTACCAATGTCAAGATGGAACATTGTGGCGTCGTGGTGCTGCGCCTTCACCTCGTCGAAGTGGTGCACGTAGCCATCGGCGTCAGCGCCTAGCACCGAGCTGTCCACGCGCACCGAGTACCTGCAGCGAGAGTGGCGCCCATCAGCGACACGTGGCCGGCCGTGACACAACAAAAGTCAAATCTTTTTTTGTTGACTGACAATCAGCTACTAAATAAGGTGCGAGCGATAGTTACCAGTGTGGCGTGGTGGTGTGGTTGTCGGCGGAGCGCGTGACCAGCAGCTCGTGGCGGAAGGTGAGCGCCTCCCCACGCGCGCCGCCCAGCTCCCCGCTGTGGCCTGAGAGCGTGTGGCGCCAGCGTTCGGCGCGCTCAGCACCGCGCACCACGTACCCTGTGACATCAGACGTCAGCATGCAAGACAAACTAGATTGTGCAAGGTGGCACTACACTACACTATTTATGTAGTTCATAGTTACCGGCAAAGGAGAAAGCCCTCAGGTCGGGCAGCGCGGGCAGTGCGCGCTCGGCGAGCGACACGCGGCGCGGCGCCGACACCACACAGCGTCTCACGTCTGTCTCCGCCGTGCGGTCCACGCGGATCTGAAATACGCCCATGAACAGCATCCGTTTCAGGCAACGCATTCGGTTACGTTTCAAGTCATTCTGAGTGGCAATTTTTATGTTAAGTGAGGCAGTTTAGAGTAAAATTTTCCATGAGTACCTGCACGCTCTGCACGCGTCCGTCACGCTTCATCATGCGGTAGGTGGAGGTGGTGCCGCCGTGGAAGTCCACGCGTGACGCGCCGCTCGCCGCGTCCCACCTGCCACACTCCACGATGTAATATTACTCGGATAAGCAGGTCCACGGTCTATCCGTGTCAGCCATTGCTTTCTCATTATTAGCCATGAAGAAAAATCTATAAGCATTATTTTAGTCAAATCATAAAGCACGACCAGCCATTTCTGTAAAGGTATAATTTGTGACACTTCAACGCACTCCACCTCGTCTTTTGGTGTTGTGTGTCGGACTTCACTGGTTTTGCCAAGTGTGTTTGACACTGTCCTTAACGAGAGAGCAGACGTAAGAATGTCAGAAAGATGTAGATGCGCATACCACACAGAGTACGGTTCGGTGTAGTCGGCGCGCGGCACGGTGAGGCGCGCGCGCAAAAACAGCGAGCGCTCGAAGCGCGGGGGCGGGGGCGGGGGCCCCTGCGCCTCACCCTCCGTCTCGTCTGCACCTCCGCCCCCGCCGGCGTCCGTGCGGCGCCGCTTGCACCTGAGGCGCCGCCGCTCCAAGGGCGCCTCGCCCGCGGCGTCGGCCACCTGTGACTCATGCGGCGACTGCGCATCAGGTGAAGACTGTGCCTCTCTGAGTTCGTCAACAGTGTAATCGTCGGTGCTGACCACGCCGACGGGGTCGATCACTACCGGAGGCAGTGAGGGGTCGTCTGGAACCTGTGCGCGGAACTGCTCTACTAGGAGCCGTGAGTCTTCTGCGAATAAAAAGAGACATAATATTACGACAACTTCAATTCTACAATGGGTAAAAATACTGTGAAGAAGCAAGGGGTTTAGTTTTAAACAACAATAATATTTTTTTGCTTCAATGTTAATTGAATTCTTGAAATCTAAAGATTTTATCTGGTCCAGACATATACACATCGGTCTTGTTATTAAAGACAGTCTCACCGACAGGCGGGAAGTTGGGCGCGTTCCTAGCGAGTCGCTCATCGGTGGCAGGACGTCGCGAGGGCTCGCGCGGGGGAGGCGGTGCTGTCGGAGACTCGTACGGCACGTCGAGGGGTGCCGGGGGCGCTGCCGTCGGCGCTGGGCCGAGAGTGGCACTGGGCTGCAGCGCTGGCAATGGATTGTACGATGGCACTGCATTGCTGGCTGGACGGTGGTTGAACACTGGGAGCTGGTTGTAGATTGGCGGCTGGTTGTTGACTGGGATTGGGTTGTACGGCGGCGCGCCATAGCCCAGGTGGTACGCGGGGCCGGAAGGCTCGCTGTAAGATCGTGTGTCGCTCTGCGGCGCGGTCAGCGAGCACTCTGCAACATGGTGGACAGTGAGCGTGGTGGGGGCGTGTGCGAGGCGTGAGCGAGGCATGCGCATGGCGGGTCACTCACGGGCGGGTTCGGAGCGCGGCGCGGGCACGGGCACGGGCACGGGAACCACCAGGACCGACAAGGACGCGCGTCCGCTGCTGTCAGCTTCTGTATTACAAAACATTCTGTTTTACTAATTATTACTTTGAGATAGTACAAGTACATGCAAGGATCGCATTTCCATTCAGGAGGTTTAGAAATGGCGCTAGACAACTGTCTAGCGCCCTCTCTCTCTCGCTCTCGCGTAATAGAACTAAAACATTCCTGCATTAAGCCGTCACCAGATAATGATACGAAAAGACAATATTGCGGATTTCAAAAAGTTGACACTTAATAAATACAATTAATGTTGTGTTGTGGGGATTAATGAAAAGGGATCAACAAAAGGTATCAGGTCATTAGTTGTATGAGTGTAGTGGGAAATCGGGAAGGCTGGTAGTTGCTGCCTTAGATAGACACACATACGGTTAATTGTGCACTAAGTATCTGCTTGTACAGAACTCCCAGGAAAACTATACACTTGTGCTATGATCGTGTTGATGTAGATTATGAGTCACAGATAACGCCCTCACCCAGAGGAGGTTATCTGTGTTAGAAGTAGTGCGAGCGAGGTTGCGGCGCGGCGGTACTCACGTAGCGGCACTTGTATGGGGATGGCCGGCGGAAGCCAGCCGCCACCGGGCCACCCGCCCCCCGCACCTCCCACGCCGCGCGTGTATTCTGCAAACAATACATAAATCATTACTTTACAATAACAACATTCGTCAAACTTTTTTTGCGAAAGTGGTCGAGTTTGAGATACTGTGAGTTCCGCCTGGATCACCAGAAACTGACAACTTATAGTGATTTATATGTGACACCGGTTAGTAGCGACTGATTCGCAGAAGGCTGGAGTGTCGCGGGGTGGCAGTAGTGCCGCGTGGCCTGCGCCGGCACGAGGTTGCAGTAGTGCCGCATGGCCTGTGCCGGCACGAGGTGGCAGTGGTGATGCGTGCCCTGCACCGGCACGAGGAAGTGCGCGAGACCTCGCCACAGTTGCCATTCGCCAGTTGATTGATCAAGGTGGAAGTTCAAAAACTAATTACTGATTATAAAACGATAAGCTACCGGTAGATATCGAGGTATGTACAGGCAAAATTTCTTTCACAAAGGGTTCCGTAGCGCCAAACAATATCTTCTATCTATCTATTCTATATCTATACTTATAATAAATCTGTAGAGAGGTCAATTCTGTATATGAAATATATTTCCAAAATAACTATCAGGGGGTGATTAGGGATCGATACTGATGCCAAAAATGCAATCAGTAAAATTTTTGTCTGTCTGTCTGTATAACCGTTATAGAAACAAAAACTACTCGACGGATTTTAACGAAACTCGGTACAATTATTTTTCATACTCCTGAGTTGGTTATAGTATACTTTTCATCACGCTACAATCAATAGGAGCAGAGCAGTGAAGGGAAATGTTGGGAAAACAGGAGAAGTTACTCCATTTTTTAAGCTTCCGTCGCGAGTGCAACCTTAATGGTTAAAGATACACAGAAATCATGTATGACGGAAATGTTCTCCTTAAAATTATATAAAAAATATCCCACGACAGCATATGTCTATCTTTTATGGTTGACTCACAATATCACGTGTAACTCCCGATAGCTTAGCAGTTCGAAGCTTTCTGATTATATGTATTTGTCTACTCTTACGTTTATAACACTCTCAGTCATCCCTAATTAAAAAAGTTAACATTATTAACTATTCCATAAAAAAGAATCATAGAAATCGGTATAGAAACACCAAAGTTATACATGAAATACGCTAATAGTAAGCCATCGCGCGTGAATACTGAATCATGCTATAAGGATTATTTTTGTTTATGGTCCGAGAATCGGTCGCCGCGCTCGACGGGTCTCGCGGCCGAAGGTATAAAAAGGCGATCATACAATTTTTGCCTGTTGATGCGAATAGACGTTCAGAGCGTTCGACCTTATTGACAGACAATACTTAATTGATATTAACAAACCGTGCTTATCAGCGCGACTTTTAGTCTTTGATAATTTATTCCTTAATAATATTTCCTTTTGTTGTTATTTTATAAAATAGGTATTAGTTATTTTGGTAGTGTTTAAATATTCGTTCAAATTACAATTATTAATAGTTTACATTTTATTTCTTTTTAGGTGAAGTAGTACTAGGTACGCATAGATTTTTAGGATATTTTATAAAATAGGTATTAGTTATTTTGGTAGTGTTTAAATATTCGTTCAAATTACAATTATTAATAGTTTACATTTTATTTCTTTTTAGGTGAAGTAGTAGTAGGTACGCATAGATTTTTAGATACTGATAGGTAAGTTTTGGCTAATTTACGTTCACCTTTTTTATACCTATTAGTTTTATTTTCATTTACGTTTTAGCTTTATTTTTATTTGCCACCAAAAAACTGCCACCTAAAAAACGATAATCTTTATCTCGAAATTCGAGAGAAGCTAAGAGAATGAGAAATAGGCGTTCTCAAGAATCGGCAGAGGAAAGAGCACATCGGTTAAACTCTATGAGAGTTAGTGCCTCAACTTCTCGAGCCAATGAAAGCTCTCCCGAGAGAGAGATGCGATTAGCAGCTGACAGAGCGAGACGAGCTTCATCACGGGCGTCTCAAAGCTCTTCTCAACGAGAGCTTAGGCATACCATTGACCGAGAACAACATGTGTTATCCCGAGAAGCTGAAACTGCTTCACAACGAGAATTGCGACTCACAGCTGACCGCGAACGGCATACATTATCTCGCGAGTCCGAAACCTACACTGAGAGGGAATTACGTCTCACAGCTGATTGCGAACGGCATGTACTATCCCGTGAGTCCGAAACCTTCACTGAGAGGGAATTACGTCTCACAGCTGATCGCGAACGGCATGTACTATCCCGTGAGTCCGAAACCTTCACTGAGAGGGAATTACGTCTCACAGCTGATCGCGAACGGCATGTACTATCCCGTGAGTCCGAAACCTTCACTGAGAGGGAATTACGGCTTACAGCTGATCGCGAACGTCATATTTTATCTCGAGAATCTGAAACTTTTACTCAATATGAAGACCGTTTGACAAATGATAGGGTGCACCATAATATTATTCGATCTCTTGAAGATGAACATGAGCATGAACAACGACTAGAGTCGGAACGACTCGGACAAGAACGATTAATAAGTTTGTCTAATGAAAGATTAAGAATTGAAAATATTCGGTCTCTCAACATAGTTTACCCGGAAGCTTTGCGCTGAAGTATTTTTGTTCTATAGGTACTTAAGCCTCATGTGAACGTAATCTAAACAATATTACCAATACATTAACTTAATAACACACAAGGAGTTACACGCTGACGGAGTCGCGGGCACAGCTATTAACAATAATATTGTGCGGTACCGTATTGCGATATTTTTCAACAGTATTGTAGATTGACATATTATATATCCCTACTAAAATATGAAAGTTAATCTGTCTGTTACATCAAAACCACTGAACCGTGAGGAAGGACATAGGCTACTTTTTTTCACGAAAAACGACGGAAACGCGGACGAAGTCGCGGGCAACAGTTAGTATATAATAAATCTGTAGACGTGGCGTTTCTGTAAATTGAAAATATTTAGAAAAAATAGTAGGGGTGTTAAAAGATAACAAACATAACCCATTTCTACTATTGTTAGAATTTTTTCTGTATGTCTGCAGTCTGTAAGCCTTCGGCTATGATTGTTTGAAAATTACAAAACCAATGAGGTTAGTTTCAATGCATAAGTATTGTGCGCAACTTATAAAAGGTATTTGTTTTTGTTTTATTGCAATCCGTGCTCTTAATCAAAAGATATATGAATTTAAAGTGTTCAAGAAGCAATCATCATCATTACTTAAGATACATGCAACGACATCTATTGAACCAAAATGGTACTAATGAATAAATGTGCTCACAAGATCACTTTTAAACCGACTGCCCGAGTTTTTCAAAAAGTTATGATAGCAAAAGGTACTCTATATGGGCGCGGCTTTGAAAATCTACATAATATAGAGTGATTGTTCGATCGCTTTCCATACATTATATTTTAGCAGTTTAACTCTGTGCTCGATAGATGGCGTTGTGCATTTGACGCAAGTTTCTGAATCGCGGTTTCATTTATGGAAAATCTTATTTTCCATAAATTAACTCTGCTCTTGACAGTATGTGGTTGTAAATTTTGACTGATTAATCTCCTAAATCTATAGATAAACAATATTAAAAGTGTATAAATAGAAAAAGATGTTCCGAAATGGCGCAACAGCTACTGCATGTCTGCTACTGTTCACATTTTGCACAAATATTCCTTTTTTTTTCAATTTTTTTTCTAATTTTCTTCAACAATTTCTCCATAAAGCATGCCGAGCCGACCCCAAATAAATTGTGATAACGGCAGGAGAATAGTAATGATGATTACTTTAAAATCCAAAAAGTAGTATAGACAGATTCTGATAAGTTTACATGTTGTTGCTGTAGTATAAGTATTTTTCTTTCTCTATTTGCAAATGAGCGTCTTTTTTAATTTTTAAGGATACTAACCGTTCGGTTTGGGACCCAGGATAGATCATGAGTTGCATGTATTTTTTTTCGTTCATAAACTTCTTCTCAGCGTGCCGATGGCAATCTAAATTGATTCCCCCCAAAAATTTACTATGAGTTCCTTTAATATCTAAATCAAGGATGTACTAACAGGTTTTAGTTTAAATTAACAGTAAGTCAGTTAACTAGTATACTATTTGTAGAGGATGTTAGGAATATACTATGACTTCACGTTCCCATGTAATGTACCCTGACAATGCCAAAAGAATACGCGGTCACGTGAGCGAAGCCGCGGGCACAGCTAGTTTATAATAACAATATTTTTAACGCTCATTGAATATGTAATTTTGCTCTCAATGGCAAAACTAAATTTCTTTTTCATAATATGTTTACGAAAAACAATGTTACTGCTGCAGTTTTATGAAAAAGTCGAAAAATAGATAAAATCTTGTTTAAACCAATTTTCGGTGACAGTTCTTTTTACGTTCTACAATCCCATTTTTTTTTTTCATAAATATTCCCCACTTACTTTGGAGATAGAGGGGGACCCAATTTTTAGGATTTTCGAAACAAATATGTCATCAACCATTTACTGAAGAAGAACCTCGATATAATTTTTCAAGAGCTATCGATAGACACGCCACATAGTTATATACATACGTTCATGTATGGAGGCCTACCCCTTTTTATTTTTTTCATAATTTTACATCATGTTTGTGTAGCAGTTCATGGAAGACACCTACTCTCCAAATTTCAACTCTATGGTGCCTATAGTCTGTGAGTAAAATGGCTGTGACATACGGTCGGACAGACAGACAGACAGACGGACAGGACGAATCTATAAGGGTTCCGTTTTTGAATATTTAGTTTTTGAAATATGGGACTTTTTCGTCAAACTACAGCAGTAACTTTGTTTTTGGACGCAGGGCGTGAGTAGTGGTGTGCGTACGGCCCAGCCGGCGCGCGGCAGCCCAACTGAATTGGTCCGACGGACGCGGACGTCTTGACCCAGCTACGTACTTATTTCTTTAGTCACGGGATGTACCCGTTTCTTGGCTCACACCTAAAAAGGGGAGTGCGCCTGGCCTGGTCTTAGCTGATTTTTAAAAACAGTTAACAAGCTTATTGTGATGGTAAGTTTGTAGTGTAGATTGTGGCTGTTTGTTTGTTTTTCTTTGTTTGGTAAGCACGAGACTGACCCGCGATGAGGTTCCGCCAGCGGTCGCCACCGCCGTTGTCGGTGAGGGAGCGCGAGGGACGCGCGGGGTACGCGGCGGGCGCGGGGCGGGTCTGCTGCGCCGCGTATGCCGCACCTGCAAACACAAATCCATGCTCAATCATCTCTTCACGCTTCCTGACTGACTAATAGGGTAATCTCTATCTACTAAGGTATTCGAACCAGAAAAATATGGGAACGAACGAAATAAAACGTAGGTCCAAAAGTTTTCGGCTTCCTTATATTCGATTAATTAGATATATTATAAAGCTGATGATGATGAACAGACCCACAGGCATTTTAATGCGGTGTCTCGTGTGACAAGCGCCGCCATACCGTGCCGCGTGTCCGTACGGTTGGGCGGTGTACAATGCAACGTGAGATGTGCTTAACCGCCTGCCGCGTCGATACGCACAATATAATAGAGTCATTGAATTCAGGCCTGTCGCCCATACGGTCAAGAGTCGAGACTGCGTCGAGGCGCGGGCGCTCAAGCGGCGCGTCGCATTTACGTTTTCTTTAGGAATATGGCATTGCGCTCATATAATAGAGTCGCGGCACTAGCGAGGTGGTGGCGGCGCGGACTCGAGGCGGGGAAGCAGCGCAGGCACTGTGCCCGGGTTATTCCCCGAGTACCCCGATTCCCGAGCCCCCCGTCCCGGATAACATTATAGAATATGATGACATTTCTTTTTTCTATTGTTTTCAACTTTATGTTCGACATAAAAGTGCTTAAAAAAAGACTGATAATATTCTTAATAAAATTGTTAATATTATTTTAAAATATATTTTTACTAAAGTTAATTGTTATATAATTTTGATAATGATTTTTAAATATTTTTGATTTTGTATGTTTTTTAAAAAGAATGATTGAAAATGTAAATATTTCTCTTCTTCTACTTCTACTTTATCGTGTGGTTAGTGCCTAACCTGGTGTCCGAGTTTTTATGCCGCACCTCGGACCTCTGACTTAGCCAAATCAGAGGTCCGAGGTGCGGCATACTTAAACATCAACATAATTTAAAAACCGGTCAAGTGCGAGTTGGACTCGCGCACCGAGGGTTCCGTACAAACCTGTGGGTATATAACTTTTTTTTATATGACGAAACTAAAAATTTACGGTTTTCGTAATTTTTCCTATATCTGTACTATAAGACGTGACTTCGTACAAAATTTCAAGATTCTAAGTTTACGGGAAGTACCCTGTAGGTTTTGATTCCCGTGCGAGTTTCGAAAATTTGCGGAAATTTGCGGCCTAAGTGGCTGTATCTTTTGATTGCGTTGACTTAGAAGGTTGATTTTTCTACAGCTTCCAGGGACAGTAGAACTAAGTATCATATAGAAATTTCAGTTTGATACCTCCACGCGTTCCTGAGAAAAACGGTCTTGACAGACGGACGGACGGACGGACAACAAAGTGATCTTATAAGGGTTCCGTTTTTTCCTTTTGAGGTACGGAACCCTAAAAATACGCAAAAACTGACTCACTTTCAGGATTTTTTTTTAAAATGTAAATAGTTAGCTAAAATAATATTTTAACATGCAAAATCAGTTTCACTTTCATTATTAATTTATTTTATTATAATACAGAAAATAAAAAAAAAATGCTTTTAAAAATTTATTATTAACTTTAAAATGTTAAACCATGCAAAAATCAACTATAAAAATAACCAATTGTAAGTAATAAAAGTAAGCATCAGCAGTGATAGCGTAGTGGTGTGACCGTTGGACTGCCAAGACATTGGTCTCGAGTTCGAACCCAAGATAAACCTCTGATTTTTCAGAATCATGTGCAATTGCATAATTATCACTTGCTTCGGTGAAGGAAAACGTGATGAGGAAATCATCATGCTTGACTGATATTTCTCGACGGCATGTAAAGCCAAGTCAGAGGTCGGAGGTGCGGCATAAAAACTCGGACACCAGGTTAGGCACTAACCACACGATAAAGTAGAAGTAGAAGAAGAGAAATATTTACACTTTCAATCAGTCTCAACATACATTCATCATTTCATCTTGTTTTATAAAATTAATATCATATTTTATTGTGAAAGTTCCTATTCTACGTCATATCACATAATAGATATTCACTATAGTACTGATAGTTTTAAGTTATCTTGCTCCGCCCTAATAGGCTCTTGTACTCACTAGTTTTAAGCCCAGCTGTAACTATGCTTGTGTACATTGTGCATTAAATATATAAATAAATATATAAATAAATATATAAATAAATATATAAATAAATATATAAATAAATAACTAGCTGTGGCCCGCGACCTTCGTCCGCTTGAGATTATTATAAAAATATTGCTTCCAATGAAACGGATTTTGTTACCAATTTCAAGGTTTTTTTTTGCACGAAAAAGGATTAGGGATCCTTTTTCTAAAATAAAAGTATAACATCAGCTATCTGCCAGTAAACTTTCCGTCAAATCGGTCCAGCCGTTTTGGAGATTAATCGGAACAAACAGACAGACAGACAACAATTTAAAAGAATGACTTTTTGTTATTAGTACCGTATATACTTTCACTAGCTGATCGGCGCAACTTCGTCTGCGTAACATTTTTGATTAATGCTTCGCTCCTATTAGTTGCAGCATGATGTTTTATAGCCTATAGCCTTCCTCGATAAATGGGCTATCCAACACTAAAAAAATTTTTCAATTCGAACCAGTAGTTCCTGAGATTAGTGCGTTCAACCAATCAAACTCTTTAGCTTTATAATATTAAGTATAGATATAGATAAAGCATTCAGTAAAAAGCTGTTAAGTATTTTGAAATTACAAACAGAACTAATGTTTAGATAATTAACTAATTACATACATTAAAACCTAAAGTATCAAAACTAAACTCAAACGTAACTATAGCGATGTTCGCTTCGTGGCCCTAATTGATATAGAACAAGAGCATGAAGCTAATGAAAATAAAATAGTAATAACTGTAGTTCAGTTGGTTTAACTTTACCATATCGACATTTGTGTCACTTCTAAATATATTTTTTTAAATATTAAATGGGCCTAATCTTGACCTCAATATTTTCCTGGGAACAGAGATGAAGTCGACGATGGAACGTGCTAATCCGAAGCCTATCAACACGCGACTTAAATAGATTGGCGTCATATGAACTCGGGAATACTCACGACTCAGGCAGGATTTTCCACTCCTTGGCAATGGGCACATTTCGCCAGATAACTGTCTATTATATGATTGGAAGGCACGGTTGGCGCAGTGGCTGAGCGATTGGCTGCTGCGATGCGTGTCGCGGGTTCGGTCCCCGCACGGAACAAATATTTTGTATATCAATCAATCAATCGTTTATTTTATAAAAAGGTGCACAGTTACAATAAAATATCACAACAATTAAAATAGAGCACAGTTGCTTATTTGCCTGAACTAGGTTGAACCTGTGTCTCAGGCTACAAAGTGCAAGTAGACATTATACTAAAAATAAATAAAATTAACATTAAGTGAAAAGTAAAATACTAAAATTAAAACTTACATAAAAATAAAAACAGCGTGTTCGCGGATTATTTACAGTCAGCCTACATGTAGATGTACGGGTGTGGCTGTTTGTGTTTGTGAGTTTAAATATTAGTAAACGCACCCACGATACAGGAGAACTGCCAAAAATGCCTAAAAAGCCAGCTGTTCCATACATTTTGACGTGTAGGTATTGCAATTTTGTAGGAAACAGCAGATTTTTTTTAATAACTGACGAAAAATTTCTATATGGGGGTTCAGAATGATGTACGTAATACGTGGTAACCGTTTTAGCGTCGGTTGGTGTTACTTCCATCTTGTATTATATTTCATTTACTCATTTTTATACATATTAAATACATTTTTAAATGTTCTTATATTTACAAAATAGTAGCCCACCAGCATCGGGAACAAGGTCTTAAGAGAGGACCCTCTTGCGTGTGACGCTTCGACGGCACTGTTAACATTTTCATGTACTACTAGTTTTCGTTAAAAGTTTTAATCTCGGTTCTCCCTGTAGCCAGTATATTGAATGTTTATTGAGTCATATCCGTTAGTCTGTTTGTTCCACGGGATAATATTGTTGTTTTGTGTCCACAGTCTTGGCTAGAGCGGGTCGCAGTTGTTAGTATTGTATGGCGCACGAGTGGCCGCACTCACCGACGCCGCAGAGCAGTAGCACCACCGTCCAGGCTCGCATCGTACGCGCTGTCACACACACACACGACACGACACGACACGACACGACACGATACGAAACGACGCGACACTATACGACACGACACGACACAGTGCTTACAGTACACACGCGGCTCAGTGTGCGTGCGCGCTACAGTCTCCTCAGCACACGAGTGGCGCACAGCGCGCGCTCGCCCCGCGCGGAATCTGCAGACCATCTTCGTCTGCCCCCCTCCCCTGTCCATCGCCCCGACTTGGTCTCCCCCCCTTGCACCGTAGCATTGCCGCGCTTTGCGACCGCCACCGCCAGCCACCACTTGTCAGTCGTCTGCGATCTAATCGTCATTATTTCCTTAGTTATGTATTGCATAATAATTATAATATAATATCGAAAGCCTTGTTTGCCTTGAAGAGACACTTAGTGACAATCAATGCTTTCGCGCTAGACAACTATCGAACTACATATCAGCATGGAAAACCCTAGGTGCACGAAAATCCCTCCTAAGCATATTTGGTGGAATGACAATCTAGCCGGACTTATTCACAGTTCTTATAATAATAACGGAGTCATTACGTTAGGATTTGGTTAAAGAATATGAAGTGTGGCCAGTTTCTAAATCGAGAACTTGAAGTTGAGAAATTATCAAACTCTAGTTACTTAAGAATTTCTTTTTTGCAGTCCGCGAAATTAATGACTTATTATGTATAATTAGGATTAAAAAAAAACAACATAAAGTAATGCTAAAGTAGAGTTTAATAAGCAAACCTGTGCGTGTGCAAATTGGTCAAACCTACACATAAAATCCTTAGGTTCCAAAAAGTTACATTACAGTCGGATCATCGGATGTCTCAAGTATATTTAGCACAGTGATGATTTTCGCGATTAAGAAATTTTACACATTCATGTGAAGGTCATTAAACAAGTTTCACCAAATTATTGAAAGCTGTAGATGATACCTACGTATATTTACATACTAATGAATCAGATGCACAGGTATCGTAGACGGTCATACTATACAACATTTGGTTTAGTTTATGCGAAACCTGAAACACGTGTCTTGTATTTTTATGTAAAGAATCTATGTACAAAATCACAAAGTTATAAGCTTGTTATGTTACCTAGTTGTGCGTACAAAAACATACTCACCACGCGGCGCCCCACTGTGCGCCCGCGCCTAATGCCTGTGTTGTGCGCGTATGATTGCAGATAGGTACTAAGTATCGCTCGGTGTCCAACTCGTAACCTTTTTTAAATATTTTTGGGATAAAATACAACATGATATAAAAATTATTGGAATCGATTCAGTTACTTATTCTGAACAAACTATATTCTGGTTTCGCATATACCAAAAATAATGTTGTATAGAGCTAGCTTATCATGTGAGATGTTCATTAGTCCTATTAAAATCTTTTTTATTAAAATTCCAAGCAGTGATTAGCTTTGATTGCATTCGCTGATCAGGTAGGCTGCTGGGACAGATGATAACCCTTGCTGAGCCAGTTCGGATGAGAGACGCCGGCCCGCGCCGTGAGCAAGGGACTCTGTCGGACACGCGGAGCGGCGTAGAGATCGATAAGTCGGAGTGTGTAACAGTTGCGTATCGCGTCGGAATATTGTGCAACCGCGACCTCACGCGGGGTCGATCTTCACGACGCCACCGGCTCAACCTGACGCAACAACAATAGATGATCTTCGTTAAATACACTTGAACTTGCGTCAATTACTGTCTTCTTGCAAATTGTTTTAACGAAAGATACAAAACAAATTACTCGCTATACTGTTAGGTAGAATATGCTGTGTGTCGGCACCGAGTGCACTGCCGCGCTGCTGCGCTGCTGCACTGCTGCTCTGCTGCACTGCTGCAATTCTAAGCTGCGCGTCTGCACTTGCTGGGGCTGACGCGGTCACGTAGGTGTTCATCCTGGGCTTAAGATGCTTGGTTTCTAGATTTTCTTGTTTTTATCTTTTCTTATTGACAGTAAAGTTGCAGCACCTTACATTAGTTAGGTCCGGTATGCACTCGCACAAAAGACATCAACGCGCTACTCCGCCAAGATTTACTAAGTGATGCCAACTTTATTATAGATAACGAGGGTTTACTGCGAAAACCTTTTAAGGATGAAACGGGATGAAACGGGATGAAACGGGATGAAACGGGATGAAACGGGATGAAACGGGATGAGGATGAAACGGGATGAAACGGGATGAAACGGGATGAAACGGGATGAAACGGGATGAAATTAAAAGCAGAAAAGTCAGTTTTGTGTTATTGCGTTTTAAAAGTTATACCTAATTAAAATACTATAATTTCAGTAGATTTTTAATACTGTTACGTCGTACGTACGAGATCTTTCGAGAAAGGACGTGATTCAGTGTGTTTGCGCTAAAAACTTCGAGAAGCGTGCCATTATTATTAGTTCAAAGTTAAGTAGGTAACTACTTATAAAAAATATTAGGAATTGTCATTGTAATTTCGACCGTACGCCGAGGGCATAAAGTACCTACTTCTTTATTCGGTACAAGTAGGTTATTATTTTTTTGCCTACTACTTGGTAATGTTTTTTTTGTTGATGTTTTTATCGAACCATTCTACACATCGCCGGAATGTTCGTGAATAACGGGGTAGTATAAAAAGCACAAGCGCCGACACACAGGAGTAGTCTGATTCAGGCGATACAACGGAGCGAATCGAAGTGAACTAGAAGTGCGATATCCAAGCGAATAGTGATCAGTAGTGTACTTGTGATTAAGATTTAAGTGTTTTGTGTTTAATAAAGTTATTAAATTGTCTGCTTGGTAGTAATTAATTTATCCCATACCCAGCTCGTAACAATTTGGTGTCAGAAGTGAGGGATAAATTATGCCAATTCTACCGAAGGACGACACGGACGGTATCCGTACCAGGAGTCAGCGACAGCAGGACATGGACCAAAGGCGGTTTGGAGATTCCCCAACACAGACACCGGGTGGTGTCCAGCCTACGTCAGTGCCAGTCGCTGGCCCATCCGCAGTTTCTACAGCATCAATGGCGCCAGACTTGTCAGCTTTAATGGCGCTGCTACAGGAGCAGGCTCGCCGTCAAGAAGAGCAGGCTCGCCGGCTGGAAGAGCAGTTGCAGCGAGACAAAGAGGAGCAGGCTCGCCGTCAAGAGGAGCAGGTTCGCCGGTTGGAAGAGCAGTTGCAGCGAGACAAAGAGGAGCAAGTCCGCCGCCAAGACGAGCAGATGCTCCTCATAAAGGATCTTCATGCAACTTTTGGCAAAGACCTAAAGGTGATGAAGGATCAGGTACAGCAGCACGAGAATCGCCTCTCAGAAGCCGAAGTTCAGATCGCTGGGGTGAAGAAGGCTTTGGGGGAACTGAAGACTGGAGACTTGACTGTAGCTTCAGTAGTTGCTGCACCTTCAGCGCGGGGCTTTAAGGTGCCTCCATTCGATGGCACATCTTCGTGGTCGGCTTATAAAATTCAATTTGAGGCCGTTATAAAGGCGAATGGATGGACAAAACCGCAAGCCATGACCGCGCTCACCTTGGCCCTCCGAGACCAGGCCCTTAATATTCTTGAGGCGCTCGGCAAGAATGTAACCTACGAGCAGCTGCTGGAGGCGTTAGAGTCCAGATACGGTGACGCGCACCTGGAGCACGTATTTCGTGCTAAGTTGAAAGATCGTGTTCAACGTAGTGGCGAGAATCTACAGCAGTGGGCCCTCGAAGTTGAAAAGCTGGTTCGGAAAGCATACCAGTCTGCCCCTGCACTTATCGATGGGAATCTGGTACAAGCGTTCGTTGATGGAATACGCGACCTAGAAGTTAGAGCCGCTGTGAGACTTGGGCATCATGAGGCGCTGAAAGACGCCTTGGCCCATGCCTTAGAAGTAGAGGCAGTGAGGCAGGACCACCGAACGCACCGCGTCAGAGAGGTTGTAGCATCTCCTGTACGCGACCGGCCGCAAGGGTACAGTCTTAGGTGCTACACTGGTAGAGAAAGGGATCATCTTTGGTCTAGCAGTCCAAAGCAAGTTGTGGCATCACCTGTACGCCAGCTTCCGCAACGGTACAGCCCTAGGTGCTACACTTGTGGAGAAAGGGGTCATCTTCGGTCAAACTGTAAAAACCGAAGCACAATGAGAGAAGGTCAACCCCATGAGGGAAAAGCGGCTGAAATGCCATGCATGACTGCCCAGCAACAGTGGAGAACTCACGTTAAGACAGACGCCTTGTCAAGAAGACCTTGTCCTGAAGACTGTAAGCACTGTGCCAGGCAAGAGACTAAGGAAGTAGTGTCCGTGAGGATGCTTAGAACAGATCTCAGCGATGAATGGAAGGAAACCCTACAGCAGGCTCAGCAAAATGACTCGGACATCAAACCGATCTTCGAGTGGATCAAAGCTGGTGCTCCTAAACCTAAGTGGAGTGATGTGGCTGCGATGAGTTCCATCACGAAGAGTTATTGGGCGCAATGGAACAGCTTGGTGATCCAGGATGGAGTCTTGTGCCGTAAATGGGAAAACGCTCGAGGGGACAGCTGTCATCTACAAATGGTTGTCCCTAAAGCTAAGGTACCAGATGTTCTACGGCTCTACCATGATGGATGTTCAGGAGGACATATGGGGGTAAAAAGGACTCTACTAAAAATTCGAGAACGCTTTTACTGGATCCACTGTCGAGATGATGTGGAGGACTGGTGTCGCAAATGTACCAGTTGTGCGGCCGTGAAAGGACCCCACACACGCAGCCGAGGTGCATTAAAAGTGTACAACGTTGGAGCCCCTTGGGAACGGATAGCACTAGACGTTGCGGGACCATTTCCAGAAAGTGAGAGCGGAAACAAGTACTTCCTGGTGGTCATGGATTACTTCACAAAGTGGCCAGAAGTCTTCGCCATTCCTAATCAAGAGGCTACAACTGTCGCAGATAAATTAGTTCAGGAAGTTTTCTGTCGTTTTGGAGTACCCTTAGAAATACACAGCGATCAAGGAAGGAATTTTGAATCGCAAGTATTTCAGGAAACTTGTCGATTGATGGGTACCTACAAAACCAGAACCACCTCTTACCACCCACAATCTGATGGAATGGTGGAACGATTCAACCAAACGTTGGAAAGATATCTGGCAAAAGTCGTGGAAAGCAGGCAAAGGGATTGGGACAAGCACATACAGCCGTTTCTACTGTCCTACCGCAGCGCAGTCCACGAAAGTACGACTGTGACGCCAGCATTCGCGAACTTTGGAAGGGAATTACGGTTGCCTGCAGATTTAATCACTGGAACTCCCCCTGATGCTCCACGTAGTGTAACAGATTACGCACATGATTTGCGTAACAAGCTGAATGATGTTTATGAGCATATCCGACAATCCGGCCAACAGATGTCTGAGAAGATGAAGACCCGTTATGACCGCAAGGCAAACAGTAGGGCTTTCGACGAGGGTTCACTGGTGTGGTTACATAACCCAGTGCGGAGCAAGGGGAGGTCTCCGAAATTGCAAGCAAAATGGGATGGACCATACCGAGTCGTGACTAGGATCAACGATGTCACCTACCGAATACAGAAGGGTCTACGAGGTGCGCCTAAGATTGTTCATGTAGACCGATTGGCCCGATACTACGGGGCTAATGATGCTCGGGACGAGCATGTCTAAGGAGGGGGCAGTGTTACGTCGTACGTACGAGATCTTTCGAGAAAGGACGTGATTCAGTGTGTTTGCGCTAAAAACTTCGAGAAGCGTGCCATTATTATTAGTTCAAAGTTAAGTAGGTAACTACTTATAAAAAATATTAGGAATTGTCATTGTAATTTCGACCGTACGCCGAGGGCATAAAGTACCTACTTCTTTATTCGGTACAAGTAGGTTATTATTTTTTTGCCTACTACTTGGTAATGTTTTTTTTGTTGATGTTTTTATCGAACCATTCTACACATCGCCGGAATGTTCGTGAATAACGGGGTAGTATAAAAAGCACAAGCGCCGACACACAGGAGTAGTCTGATTCAGGCGATACAACGGAGCGAATCGAAGTGAACTAGAAGTGCGATATCCAAGCGAATAGTGATCAGTAGTGTACTTGTGATTAAGATTTAAGTGTTTTGTGTTTAATAAAGTTATTAAATTGTCTGCTTGGTAGTAATTAATTTATCCCATACCCAGCTCGTAACAATACTTTAGTCACAAGCGTTAGTAGTCACAAGTTAGGATAGGTATATAACAAAAATACAAAATTTTTGTTCAGTCTGAGTAAATAATGTGATAAAAATCTGCAAATAAGGAGATTTAAGGCAAAAGTCGTACATATAGACGGTTTTGCATTTACAGAGCGAAAATGCGCTTGAAGCTAAATTATTTGTTTTTATATGATTTACATTGAAATTTAAGTAGTTTTGAAAAATTATTGTATGTGATTGGAAATTAATACTGCTAAACGAGGGTACTTATTGTGTAGTCCTTTTCTTTTCTTAGCCTAAATTGTCCCACTGCTGGGAAAAGGCCTCCCCCATAGCCTTCCAGTCTTCTCTTCGTGCGGTTTTCTCCGGCCAATCTCTTGCAAAGTCGTCTAAGTTGTCTCTCCAGCGTTTTCTAGGCCTCTCTTGGTGACGACGCCCGTCTTCTGGCACCTACTGCGTGGCGACTCTGACCCATCGGTCCTGATGCGTTCTACAGAAATGGCCCGCCCAATCCCACTTTAACCCAGCAGTTTATGACCCACGTATCACCGATTCCAGTTTTTGAGCATATTGTGGTATTTTATTTTATTAATTAAAAAAAAACTTACAGCTAATACATTCGAGTAGTCAGAAGTAATGCGTAGAAAAAGGCCAATTACAAGTTTCCGCTGATATAAACTTACATATGTATAAATTGACAAAACGGCATAAACAGCGTGAGAGATAGACATAGGAAAAACCGAAAAGAATAAACAAAGATAAAAAAAACATTACACTACAAAGTTACACATCAAAGAAAAAGTTACTTAACATTTTTTTAAATTTCTGGACACTATTTGTAAATAAATCAAGCTCAACATCCCGGCACACCTTATTGAACATTCGACATGCTCTTAAAATATATGAATTTTGCCTGTAGACAGTTTTCACAATAGGTACATGAAGGAGATGAGGAAACACACTCCGAAGAAACACAGACGGTACACGAAGTCCAATCTTGGCCACCAGTTCAGAGACGTCAGTAGATCCGTTCATTATACTCAATAGGAAAGCGAGATCTGCAATTTTTCTTCGCTCGTGTAGAGGGAGAATATTAAATTTCTTACACCGACTAGTATAGTTAGGAAGATAAGTATTTGAACGATATTGAGTGTACCTTATAAATCGCCTTTGTATGTTTCCAAGGCGATTAATATTATAAACATTGTAATTTGGATTAAAAATTTGAGAAGCATATTCGAGATGGCTACGGACAAAAGCACAGTATAATGGTTTTGACATTCCTAAACTCAGAGGCCAACCTAAAAATAAAACCAAACGCTTTAGAGGCCTTGTTGACTACATTGTCAATGTGTGCAACAAACAAAAGCTTTGTGTTAAAAAATAACCCCAAGATCCTTAATGACGTTGACTCTGGCCATTGAAGTATTGGATAGTATAATTTGTAATCAAACCTAATTGGGTTTGGCTTACGAGTAAATGTACATACACAACATTTGGATATATTTAAATCCAACCTGTTCCTATCACAGTAAGCATGGAACCGGTCCAGATCCTCCTGTAATAGGTGTGCATCCTCAATGGTTGACACTTGACTCAGAATTTTCATGTCATCCGCATACAATAAAATTTTGGAATTTAGGAAACAAGAGGCGATGTTGTTTATAAAAATATTAAATAAAAGAGGTCCTAATAAGGATACTTGGAGAACCCCCGACGGAATATACATCGCTGTCGAGGTGTAACCGTTGAGGACCACAGTCTGGCATCTATTTTCAACATATGATACAAACCATCTGTACAAGCTACCTCTCACACCAATCCCTAAAAGTTTACGCATTAGAAGCGCATGATCTATTCGATCAAAACATTTTCTGTGGTCAGTGTATATAACGTCGACCTGAGCCCTTCTGGACATATGCTCTGAAAGATTGTCACTACAGACCACGAGATTGGATTTGGTGGAGCGACCTTTTAAAAATCCATGTTGATGTTTTGAGAAACTTAATTTAAGTGAAGATGAAAGTTGTACGTGTACAATTTTCTCCATAATTTTAGCGAATACGCAGAGTTTGGAGATCGGTCTATAATTTTCAACGCTGTCCTTAGGTCCTTTTTTATGAATCGGCGTTATATATGCTGACTTCCAGACTGTCGACACTACTCCCAGGTTGAATGACCGTTTGAATAATAATGTCAATGGAATGGATATACACTTTGCAAATCTGGCTATAAAAATTGGTGAAATATTATCAGGGCCAGCGGATTTATTAATATACACTTGCTTCAGCAAACGATATACCTCCTCCTCCTGCACATCAATAGAGCAGATGTCTGATTCGAGACCAGTAGACTGATCGGCTCTCGCAGAAGCTAAGAATTCGTTCGCGTCGCGGCGCTCTTTGAAGTTAGAAAAGAAATTGTCACTTTCCTCTCCCTGACCAGATGACACGTCACCAAATTTCAGTACAGATGGGTAACAGTTGGTTTGTTGTTTAGACTTAACATATTGCCAAAAAGCCCTAGGATTTTTAGAAATGGCTAATTCAATGTTTGTTATATAGTCGTTAAACATTTTCTTCTCACGATCTTTAGCCCGCTGACGTAAGGTAACAAAAGATTGATAGTCCGAAAGATTTCCATAGGTTTTGAATTTTGAGTGAAATTTTGACTTTTCTTTAATTATTTTAATAAGAAAGCCCAAAGGGCTTTTGTACCAATGAGGATACTTACCTCTTGGAGCGATAATTTTAGAAGGAACATGTATATTATGAAGCGAGTTTATAGTGTCATAAAAGAATTTAACAGCTTCTGCAAGAAGCCTACAGTTTATCTCTAATGGCCAATCCATTGCCATGATTTCTTCACTTATGGCGTCATAATTTGCCTGAGCATATAAGAATTTGACTCGAGGCCGTGAATGCAGCTGATGCAGTTGAACGAATTCAGCAAGTATTACGAATTCTTTCGCTGAGCTTAATACCCAAAACGCTACGCTCCATCGCCCTTTGGCAAACTTTGAGTTTGGACTTTTGCGACTTGGTCAGGGACCAAGTTTGAGCACCGTAGGTTAGGATAGGTTGAATGCACATAGGTTCCCGCTGCCCCCCGACGCAAGTGTGCGAGGGAACACCGGTGTGGTTTTAGTCAGTACGAGTCTGACATGCTCCTCCGCTCTCCCCAGGGCGGAGGACATCCATTGAGAATTTCCACATCATGAAAAAAAAAAAAACAAAAAAAAGGATGAATGCACATGTCGATGAGTTTGTGCTTCAGGGATAAAGGTCACCCTTCATCAGCGACTTCATGGACCAGTAGCTCTTCCAGGCGGGGTTATCTATGTTTCATCGAAAAGAAATTGACAAATGATCACTTCCGAAACAATTTTCCGCATAATTTAATTTGTCAAATTATTATTTAGCAAAAAATCTCTTCACAAATAATTGTAACGCAAACCTAATGTTTGGCAAGTGAAGATTTAAACAATAACTTGTTTACTAACTAGTACTTTTACCAATTTTTATATACTCAAATATTTCAATTGGAATAACACATTTTACGCAAAATAAAATAAGGCAAATATTTTAGTATCGTCAGTTTTAAATTTACCATTTCTATTCAGTCAATTGCTTAGTTAATGACAAAAAATTTGCATCTATGTATAATTATGTCAGTTGCACAGAAACGCGAAAGTTGCATAATTATATTAGATTTCGAAAAGGCAGCCATCTCAAGCATAAGATCTAGCTTTGAAGACTTTTTATTACAAGGGTGTTTTTCCACTTGGGACATATTCTAAGCAAGTAATATTAATATTAACTATTCTAGTCGTATTCTTTTTTTAGTTACAGGCATTTCTTTTAAAATAATTAATCTCGTCTAACTAGTTCAGTTTCGGGTAGTCTTTTTTTAAGGTTTGTATTCCATATTTCTTTCTATATAATCTAGTCGTTTCTCAGGTCACAGTTCTAACCTAACCTAACCATTTTTCTTTTAATAATTAACCCCGTCTAACTAGTTCGGTTCTCGATGGCCTGCTAAAAATAATCTCTTTTTTTTCTAAATAATCTAGTCTTTTCTGATACTCGCTCGGCTCGTGCGGAGGAGGTTACAGTTCTAATCTAACCTTTTTTTTTTGAAAAATATTTTGGAGAATTGTTTGGGAAGTGATAATTTGTCAATTTCTTTTCGGTGAAACATAGGTAACCCTAAATTGCATTTTTAATAAAATTACGAGTATATAATTCCCAAAAAATCTTATTTTTGCCTTTATATTTTTTGTCATAGCAAATCATTTGACCTAACATTTATTGTCTAAAGATTGTTTGCTGTGATAAATCATTTGATTAAAGACTAAATGCCATAATGACATTACCTTTGGTAATATTCTGCCAAGTAAAAATTTGACTAAATGAAAAAGTCCGTACTAAAATCATTCCAAGTATTGCTTTGGTATAAAAAAATGTTGCTAAAATTTGTTTGGGTAGTGAAATTTTGTCAAAATCTTTTCGGCAAAACGGCAGGCTCTTCCAGGCGTTTTCGACTCTGCGGTCGGTTTTTTGTCTTGCCTGTTTTCGAAGGAAACTAGCTGGCTCAAATAAATGTACTCATCGACATAGTAGATTTCTTGCCTATCTACCTCAACCTTACTATTTGTGCTATTGGTCATGACTTTTGTCTTTGACCGATTCATAATTATTCCAACCTCAAAGCTTGCTGTGCTAAGATCTTGGAGCATCAGTTGCAACTCGGCAGCAGTCGGTGCAAATAGGATGATATCATCAGCGAAACGAAGGTTAGTGAGTTTTTTGCAACTGACTGTTATAACTTTACTAGACCATAGGTCTGCTAGGTTCTTGAATACCACCTCGAGGGTGCTTGTGAATAATTTACCAAAGAAAAGTTTGTTGGTTTTACCTGTAAATGTTTATCGACTTTCATGAAGTAAAAAGGGTTACATGCACAATTATATTAATTAGGTACTTATGATCTTTTTTTTTAGTGTAATTAATTAAGCACAAAATTTTACATAGCTTTTATCTACATGTTTAAGACCTTTCTTCTTTTTTTCATTGTAATTTTGTTCTCATCTAATAAATAATAGAGTTAAAGTATATCATTATCATAATAAATTAACAATTTTTTTTCACTAATTTCAAAAAAACATCGTATGCTAAATATTGTTTAAAAACTTGTTGTCCAAATATGTACTTAGTATTAGAACACATCGCCTGTGATACAGGTTTATCCTAGTACAGGCATCTAACTCTGTTTTACCTACATTATTTCTAAGACTTATGTTGTATTGTAAAAAATTAACTTTGAATAAAATTGAATTGAATTGATTGATTGAATTGAATCACATTATATTCAGTTTTAATGTGTCTGGGGGCACGTCAGTGACCTCGCCAAGTCGAGCAAAAAAAAAGCACCGCCGTGCCATCCTTTTTTTCGTTTCATCATCATCACGGGACATTTCCGACCCCTGTAACTTCGTTGTGGATAAAGCTAGAATCTCGAATTTCCAGTGACCAAGAGGGCATAATATAACTACGTATATTCATAAAATACATTCAATTTGAAACAGTAGTTTATGAACTATTGTAGCTATTGGCCAGTTTGTACACTAAAAAGTTATTATTTTTGTCAGACTAAAAACCACCCCGGTGTTCCCTTCCCACGCTTGCACCTGGAATCATGGGAACTAGTGCGCTTCCACGATCCCCGGCTAGTGCCGGCCGCCTACAGCTATTATGTGGACCCCAAGATTTGGTGGGAGACGGCTCAGTGCGCCTGCGGCACCCACCACACTTGGTACCAGGCGTTGAAAATGCGCGTCAAAATTCCAACGACTGTCGAGCACGAGCCCCAGATACTTTCTGGTCTTTTGAATCTGGATTTGAACCCCACTGATGATAATGTGAGATCCAGGTGCCGGAGCTTTACGGGGTCCATGGAAGCATATGGCCTCTAATTTGATCAAAGCCACTTCTAAACCAAGCATTCTAATTCGGCCGACAACCTGTGCCTCGCCCGCTGTCACCAGACGTGCAGCTCCTTTGTAGGTCTTCTCACGGGACAGAACTAGAGTGTCGTCTGCATAACATAATAAGCTGACGCCCGGGAAGTTGACACCACGCAAGACCCAATCATAGCCGATGTTTCACAGGGGCGGTCCAAGAACAGATCCCTGTGGAACACCGCACGTCACCTGCCTTTCGCATTGTCCGTCACGTCCCGGATAGATTACCGACCTTGTATCAAGATAAGCTCTGATTATCCGACGTAGGTACTGCGGCACCTGATGGTATTTGAGTGCCTCTTTAACACAGCTCCAGGGCAGGGCACTGAATAGATTTGTGATGTCAAGGACACAGCTACCACAACCTCACCGCTTGCTTCTACTTCTTCCGAGAAGGCGTTGATGCGCAGGATAGCGTCAATCGTCGACCGACCCGCTCAGAACCCAAATTGGTTATCGGATAGATCGGGACCAACTCTGTTCATGTGCTTGACGAGGCGAGCACCAATAATATGTTCGAAGAGGTTTCCCATCTCGTCAAGCAACACGATCGGACGGTATGCGGAAGGTGAGTCTACGGAGCAACCATCCTTTTTAAGCAGGACAAGTTTTTCGGTCTTCCATGCCTGTGGAAATATTACTTGTTCGAGACATGCGTCAAACATCAATCGCAATCGGGGGCCTAGGACTTTGAGAGCAATTACTAAAGCAAGGCCCGGTATGCGATCTGGTCCTGGAGTAGTATTCTTTGCCCGAAGACGTAACTCCACTGAACTCTGTTTCGTTAATCTCGGGTACTTCAGTCTCTACCTTTTCTTCCACCTAGCTGTTGATATCGGCGGAGAAATGTGTTCTGCTCTATCAGGAAACAGAGTAGAAACAACATTATTTCTACTAGTTCTGGTTGCAGGTTTTGTGTAAGCGGGGGCGCCCGAGTCCGAAGCTTTCTTCTGACCAGGCGATACGGCGTTCCCCAAGGATCTCGATTTAATGATTCCAGGAGTTCTTCCCTGCCTGCGTCTTTTGCCTCTGAGGTATTTTGCTGTAACGGATTTTTGCCTCTCTATGTAACTCATACAGCTGTGCCTCTACTTCTGAAATGTGAATTGTGACAGCAAGCCTCCTATATCGTGTATATGTCCATCGCACAGGGACACTGTTGGATCGCAGTTCCGCTATCTCTGGGTACCGCCAATAGACTTGGCACCTGGGTGCTAGCATCCTGGCCCGTGGCATCGCAGAATTGCAGATGCCTGTCATTACGTCGCGAAACCAGGTCGCCTCTGTGTTGACCTCCACCCGTCCGTCAGGAATAAACCAAGATTGGATTATGGCGGCTTCAATGAGAAGATCCCTTCTGAGCCAATTCAAGACCCATCTATGGGTCGCATTGTTATAACGACCCGAACGTTGCCTACGCGTGGACGTTGTAGATGTGAAAATATCGAACCGGATGTACAAGTGGTCGGAAATTGTCTCGACGTCTTCTAGAACTATCCATCCGAGAGCTCGGCGTGCGACAGCTCGGCTTGAGAAAGTGTCGTCCACTACTGAACCGCCGTTATGTCACACGCATGTGTTGGTGGATTCCTGGTTCAAAATCGAGAGTCTGACCGATATTATACACTCTTCCAGCAAGCCGCCGTGGGCATCAGTGTTAGGGCAGCCCCATGCCGTTGATTTGGCATTAAGGTAGACTCCGAGAAAAAGCACACTTCGTGGATGGTTTCGGCTAATCAAGGCCCCTACGTCACTAATAAAACTTTCGAACTCCGAGAATACTCTGTTGGGCGAGAATTAATATTCTCCCACTATTAACATATCTCCGAAGAATGCAGCTGTGTAACTCAAACGCTTTTCTGCAACCATTAAGGGAAACGAATCAGTGGCAGTGAGTGCGATAATAGCCACCGTATCGTCCAAGTCCCCAACCCAATTGTCCCTAGGTGGAATATAGTAGGGTTCAGCAACTACCACCACATAAATAGAGCACTCCGCAATACTCTGTAGCAGAAGATCTTGTGCTCTGGCGCAATTATTGATATTGCCTTGTAGAAATCTGTAAGCCATTATGATGTTATGTGGATATTGCTTTCTCCTCTTCCCTATTGTCAATTGCAATTGGGTGGGTAGACAAAGAGGGCGACACAGCGGCTCCGACCTTGCCGGTAGCCTTTACCCTCTTTTGTCCCATTTTTATGCGACCTGGACCAGTACAGGCCTTTGACCCAATCTTGTGTTCCGCTGGTTTTTTTGCGGCAGCACACACGGAGCAGCAAGGCGTTGCAGACCACTGACTGGCAATGTGCCCAGGCTGACTGCAGCGATAACATAAGCCACTGCGATCAATCTCAGATGAGCACGTGTGTTACACGGTTCCCTATTCATTTGCATAAAATTTTAAGACCTAATATAACTTAGCATAATTTTGTTTGGCATAATTATATTTTCGCATAATATAATTACGCATAACACCTTACGCATAATTTTTTTAAGCATAATTTCTCTAACCATAATAATGATTAAGCATAATATTCTAAAGCATAAATTTATTAAGCATAAAGTTCTAAAGCATAACTTTTTTAAGCATAATATCCTAAAGCATAAATTTATTTAAGCAAGCAAGCATACAGCATGCAAGCAAGCATACAGCATGAAGCATGCAAGCGAGCATGCAACATGCAGCAGGCAGGGTTTCTGTCACGGCTCCGGGGCTGCGGGCCTCCGGCGGCTCCGCTCGTGCTAATCGTCGCAGACGGCTTTCGCTCACCGCCGCGGCTGAGGCTGGCTGGCGAAGCCGGCCAACAAGCCGAAGCTCGCTCGCAGCCGCCTGCTCCTCAGCCCGCGGGCCGCTTCGCCCCTACGCGCCTACGCGATTTTAAATTACACTCTAGGGGTAAGACAAACAAGACTACGTGAAGTCGGTTTTGCAGCAATTCGGTTCTGTCACTAACTTTTGTTGCACAGCATATTAAATTTTTAACCAACAAAATTATTTAATTGTTACAGAAACTATAGCAAATTGGTTTGATCAGAATTATGTATGGGGCACTACAAGTTCACCACCACCATTTCCACCCAAAGTCTGGAGTACGTATCTACTAGAAAAGGAAAATATACCTAGGACACAAAACCATGCAGAGGCATGGCACAATAGATTTGCACATTTTGTGGGAAAACACCATCCTGGATTTTATTTTTTGGCAAAAAAGATCGTTCAAGAAATAAAACATCAAACCATTGAAATAGATAAACTGGATG
Source organism: Standfussiana lucernea (assembly GCA_964057025.1). Lineage (NCBI taxonomy): Eukaryota > Metazoa > Arthropoda > Insecta > Lepidoptera > Noctuidae > Standfussiana > Standfussiana lucernea. Next base: position 16,384,000 of record OZ059802.1, on the reverse strand, counting down.
TCGGAACATCACTTATACCAAAAAAAAAGAAAAAATACACGGACAAAACCAAAAGAATTGAAAAAATTATTAGTAAAAAAGATGTGTATACTTCTAAACTAGCATATTTACAAGCAGTTGCTAAAAATATACACCTAAAATAAATAATTATACATAATTAAGGACCACTGTTTCAATCAGTTAACTTCTATCTGAGGAATAACCGCCATATTTATTTGTCATAATAGAAGTTTGACATATTTTTTTATACAAAAACTGTCAAAACATCTAATATATTCTTCAGATAAAAGTTATCTCGCGATTGAAAAATCGTTTAAGTTACATAATGTTATGTTACATAAATCATTTGCATGAAAATAGTTTTTGTTATTTATATTAATTGTATGCCTAAATATTATTATGCTAATAGTCACTAGGCCTACTAACGTTATGCGAATAGTCATTAGGCCTACTAACGTTATGCGAATCAAATTTATGCCAAAACAAATTAGTCTTTATGATGATTATACCAACATAAAATGTATGCCTAAAAAAATTATGCCGAAGTATTACGAGTATTATGCCAAAACAAATTGTGCCAAAATCGTTATGCCGAAGTACCTATATTAGGACAAAGAACATTATGCGAAAAGGAGGGATCCCGTGTTACACATGTCCGCCCAGTAGGCACTTGAAGCACTGTTTTGGTTGGATGTCCTTGTCCTTTTGAGACATCGCACGCTCAGAATGGACAGTAACATTGTTGTATTCTGGACTGCAGTCTCGGTGAGTATTACTGACAGTCTTTTCCGCTTTGAGGTCGGCCGCTAGTGGCTGTCGTAGTTGTTTTTGGGGAAGCAGCTGGTCCTCTATGTTGTCGAACCGAGCGTTAACTTTGTTCAACAACATTTTTAACCGACTTCAAAAAAAGGAGGAGGTTCTCAATTCGGTTGTATGTTTTTTTTTGTGTTAATTACCTCATATCTTCGTCATTTATGAACCGATTTGAATTTTGGAATTCCTCTTTTATCTGAATGGATCTGCTTCCCGATTGGTCCCATAGAAATTTCATGAAAATCGGTTTAGCAGTTTGGTTTTTAAATCAAAATAGCTGGAAAAAATATGTCATCCAAGTAAAAGAAATTGCGAAATTGATACATGACAAGGATTTGTGTGTGATACGATAACTAAAACGGGTAAAATAAAAACGTTTTTGCAACGTTTTTGCAAAAAAAATAACCGACTTTTTTGTGTTTTTTTTGGAAGTCAGTTATTTTTTTTTTTGTAAAAACGTTTTTTCATATTCTCTGTATCATATCATATCATAACATCAGCATCTTGGTTTTATGAGGGACCTGTAGGTTGTGCCATGTCTCGTTTACTTTCGTCGACTTGATTTTGAAGGCTTGCCAACTCTGCCTGCAGTCGCTCCGTCTCCTCGGAAACAGAGCGACTGAGGAGCGCGCCAACTGCTGCTTTTATCAACGTCATTGCGTCTTTAAGAGTGTGTTAGAATATTGTTATTGTTGTTTTATTTTGATTCTTTTAATTTTTTTTTATATGTATTTTTAACAACATGAGCTATGCTGATGATATGGTGTTGCTGAGCGAGTCAATAGGGGGACTCAGAGAGCTAATAAGCATTTGCGAAACGTACGCTCATACACATGGCCTAAAGTATAATGTCAAAAAGAGCGAGCTTATGGTTTTCAATGCGGGTTCCAAGTGTCCGGCGGAGGTTCCACCAGTTAGGCAATGTCGGGTACCCTTGGAGCGGGTACGTACTTTTAAGTATCTGGGCCATATTGTGACGTCCGACCTAAAAGACGACGAAGGCGAAGGCGGACGCTGTCGGTGAGGGCGAATATGATTGCCCGCAGGTTTGCCCGTAGCTCCAAGGATGTGAAGATCATCTTGTTTCGAGCCTACTGCACATCTTTTTATACGTGTAATCTGTGGGTGTCATATTTGAAGAGATCCTACAACGTTCTCCGCGTTCAATATAATAACGCGCTAAGGGCGCTGCTGCGGGTGCCTCGCTTCTGCAGTGCATCGGGAATGTTCACGAGCATCCGCATTGACTGTTTTTATACTAGCATGCGCAAGAGGGCGACCTCTATAACGAGTAGAGTGCGGGGCAGTGGCAACAGTCTACTTGCCGTTGTTGCCAACAGGTTGGACGGGCCTTTTATGCACTGGCAGGCCTTACATGCACCCGTATATCGGACTTGGGGCAGGTAAAATGTATCGTTGAATGTACATTTTACTCAAAAATTTATATGTATATTAACATTCTTGAGGCCAGAGATCGGGGCATAAAAACCATCCTTGTCCTTCTAGATTTTTCTCGTGCTTTTGATTCAATCAATACTTCGCTTCTTCTCACCAAGCTATCTTTTTATGGTTGTGATGTCAAAACAGTAAAATGGTTTGAGAGTTACCTCAATAATCGATCACAATTCGTTCAGGTGTCGAGTGACAGTGGAGATACCATGTCCTCTAGTCCTAAGCACGTGAGCAGGGGCAAACCGCAGGGTTCGTCCTTGGCCCACTCCTCTTCATCTTGTACAGTGCTGATATCATCAAGTGTTTGATCAACACCAAGTTTCATTTATACACTGATGATCTACAGATGTACCTCTCCTTCTGCTCCCAGGACATTGCTGAAACTGTACAAAGGATTAATGAAGATCTGGAAAGAATCTCTGATTGGTCTAGAAGAAACTCCCTGGTTCTGAATCCAATGAAGTCAAAGAATATTGTGATGGGATCCAGAGAGTTTCTTAATAAAATGCTGGCTTGCAACCTGGACCTCAGGATTGATAGTTGTGGTATAGAGAGGGTTCTGGAAGCTCGCAACCTTGGGGTAGTTTTCGATGGCCAGCTGAATTTCGAAACTCACATTTTGGAAGCTGTGCGCAACTGCTTCTACCGACTCAAGCTCTAGTATCGTATCCGTCCCTACATAAGTGTGCATATGCGAGTCATGCTTTGTGAATCTCTTGTCTTATCCAAGCTGAACTACGCTGACACTGTGTACGGGGCATGCATTCTCGGTAGAAGTCAGAAGTTAATCCAGCCGGTACAGAATGCTTGCGCAAGGTTCTGTTATAATGTGCCACCCAGAACCCATATCAGTCCTTTTTCGAACAAGGGTAATTTGATGAGAATGTCAGCACGAAGAAAGCTTCATCTGGCTACCCTACTTTTTGGCACTATTCTCACAAAAAAACCACAGTATCTCTATAAAAAACTGTCTTGGTCGCGCGATATCAACCAAATAAAAACAAGAGCATCTTCATACCTGATGTCGGCCTCCTCCCATAGAACTGCTGCATTCCGTGGTAGTTTTAAATTCGCCCGCTAGTCGCTGCTGGAATGACCTCCCACCGCCTGTTCGTGCTATGAAAACAATTATTGCTACTTTTAGAATTAAATACAAACAATACTTGCTCCAGCAACAAAAAGATACCGCTGAGTAAACTTACCCATGTTCTGCACGCAGGTTGTAATGGTGACCGGAGCGTCTGGCAGAGATTATATTCAATAGTACTGGCATCGGGCAGTGAATGCTCGATACCAATATCCCTTGCACAGTGTTGTTTGGCGTTGACTTTAAATTACTTCGGTAGTTGTCACTTCCCCTTCATTTATTTATTTAAAATAGGTACGCCAACAGTACATACATCAAACATTAAAGAATAAACATGTATAGGATAAGGTTCTTATGTAGGTATCAATTACAGGTGTACACAACATTCTCATGAGTTCAATAAAGCATCGTAGAATTATATAAAATTAAAAGTAGAAATAAAATAGAAAATAAAAATTGAAAACAAAACATCTATGACTAACAGAGATGAAATAACAAACAAAAAATCCATATAAATACTAACTAATTGTGACTACATATTAAATGTCGGTTTAAATGAGAGCGCAACAAAGTTTTGAACTTTGGCAGGGAACTAAAGAACACATCTAAGTCAGACAACTTCGAATTAAATTCATTTTATTGAATGCACATTCTTGATACTGGTGAGTGTTTCCCAATGTTACTTCTACTGGCTGGAGGTTGAAAAAGTCTAGAAATTGACTGTCTAGGTCGATTATATGGGACTGACAACATGATGCGTTCTAGCAACTGTTCGCATTAAATTTGATTATTGACAACCTTATGCAGAAAAACTAAGTCATGGACGGTGCGACGGCTTCGAAGTGACTCAATATGAAAAAATGCCAGACGTTGTTCGTATGGACATCTGTGGGATATTCCTGGGGACACATATGCTATATATCTTGTAAACGCTCGCTGGATGTTCTCGAAACGCTGCGAATGAACAGTATATATAGGATTCCATGCTATACTGGCATACTCTAGTTGAGAACGCACTAAAGCCTTGAAAAGGCTAATTTTAGTTTTAGCCCGAAAAGATTTCACATTTCTCTTGATAAAACCTAACATTTGAGCCAATTTCTTTACAGTGTCAGAGATATGAGAGGTGAACTTTAGTTTTTGGTCTAAATTTACTCCTAGGTCACGGATTTCCATAACCTCTTGTAAAGCAATATTATTTATTTTGTAAGGGGAGATCAAAGCCTGTAATTTACGGCTGAAACGGATACAAAAACATTTCTCAGCATTCAAGGTCATCCCGTTAGATTCACACCAAAGACTGATTTGAGCAAGATCGTGTTGAAGTAGATTGGCATCTGCTGGTGATTTTACTCTTTTGTAGATTTTGAGATCATCAGCATAGAAAGAAAAGTCGCCGCTAATTCAAGAAGCAAGATCGTTGACAAAAATAATGAAAAGAAGAGGACCCACGTGTGATCCCTGTGGTACTCTAGACTTGGCATAAAACAGGCTAGACTCGTAACCTCCTACTGAAACTACTTGCTTCCTTTCGCTCAAATATGATTTGAACCAAGCAAGAAGGGAACCATGTACATATACCATAAGATTCAAGTTTCTGTAATAAAAGTTGAAGGTTTACCTTATCAAAGGCACTCGAAAAGTCCGTGTATATCGCATCAACTTGGTATCCACTGTCAATTTCTTTCGTTAAATCAGAGATAAAACAAGTTAAATTAGTCTGAATGGCACGACCACTTCTAAAACCGTGTTGATTAGTTGAAAGAAATTTACTAACATGTTAATATAAAACAGGATAAATGAGGGATTCAAAAATTTTGGTCAAGGTTGAAAGAATAGCAATGGGTCTATAGTTTTTAATATTGTCCTGATCGCCTTTCTTATAAACAGAAACAATTATAGATTTCTTCCATTCTTGTGGAAAAATTCCTTCAGCAAGAGAGCGGTTGTAGATTTTGGCTAACGGTGCAGCCAGTACATCGGCACACCGTTTTAGAAAATAGGGATGTAATGAATCAGGACCCGCCTCTTTATTGGTATCAAGCTGATTCAACTTAACAAATTTCCTTTGCGGTGAACTGTATGTTGCAAGACAAAGAGTCGCTTATAGCTGTGGTTGTGTTGATAAATGTTTGGGAATCGTCATGGTATACAGAGGAGAAGTGTGAAGCAAATAGATCGGCAATGTCGGTACCATTTTCACCAAAAATGCCGTTAAGATGCGTGCGGTCAGGATATGAGGTGTTATTGTTACGCTTTTCCTTAATATATTGCCAGAATACTTTTGCATTTTTAGTCACTGCCTGTTCTATTTCTTTCATTTTACGTTTTATTTAGTAATAGTGATTACTTTATGTCCATTTACTAATAAATTATGTTGACAGCCACAGTAGCAAATGTTAACGATCACTGCACACTTTCTGATATTATTAAAAGCATTGTTTTATTGTTTTGGTTTGTCTTCGCCGAGCTATCCACTATAATGTTCCATTCTGTGTTGCCATTGATAATCATGGCATAGTCAAACATTGTGATGACGTTGGGTGTTTTCTTTTTTGTGTGTGCTTTACACACTTATTATACCTTATGTATTTATTCGTTTATACACTTTATTTATTCTATCCTTTATTTATTTTTCATTCTTATTTTTTACATTATTAATTGACCGTGGCATGACTTTGGGCCCTATCAGAATACCAGCGCTGCGACTTTTTTAATGTTACAGCACCATGCTGAGATAGGGGCCTCTTGGCCAGTGACAGTGACAGTTTAATTAGTTTTATTTTAATTTGTTCTTAAGTTTACTTGTTTTAAATCTTGTTTTTATTGTCAAGGTACCACTTTGTTTTGTCAAGTGCGAGACTAATAAATACTTTTTCTTCTTTCTTCTTCTTTCTATATTTAATTTAAATTTATAAAGATGACAAGGTTGTTTCGATTTTATTTTGTTGATTATTATTCATTATTATTATTTTATATTATTATTCTTTATTTAATGGGAAGCGAGTTAGGGATGAATGCCGGCTGACAAGTCAAAACTAATATTTTAACAAATTCTTAAGAAACGATAAAAAATATTCGATTTGTAAGTGCATTCTTCAATACTAGTGCACATCTGGGTGCCATGTTTAGGGGCTGGACCGAAGTGAACCTTTAAAACAATGGCAAACAAGGGCTTTAGGCGAGTGTGGTATTTTTAGAGTGTTTGAAAGGAAAGAAAGTTAACTCGAGGCAGTCGGTCTTAGACCGCTATAGGGTTCGGTCGAAATAAGCGAATAAAGTTAAGTTAGTTTGAGATCACGGACGGGGTCAGACCTTAGAGTAGTCGAAATAAGTCAAGGTGGTGAATTTAAGACCACGAAGTTCTAGGACGTCCTAGGTTAGGCTAGTGAAATTAGCGTAGTCTTGGTACCAAGATGCACATGTCCCAGTGGACTGTTGTGAGAGAGCGATTAATATTTTATAAGTTAAATATAAGTAGTAGTAATAAATCTAGTTAAAATCAGTGTATGGAAGTGGAAGGAGATAAAGTGTGGCGGAGACAAAACTGGTAATGTGTGCAGTATTCTGTAAGTAAATTGTGACTAGTTTCAATGAACACATGGTAAGTGTTAACTGTAATTAACTAATAGCTCATAGTAGCAGTCTGGCGGTAGTGTAGAAGAACTGTTAATAATCATTCATTCCAGCTGACGGAGCAGCTTCTATATTGTATCACAATGTATACTATTATCTCATGTGTTATATATCCACTTTCCGTACCTTTGGCAAATATCCGTCATCTGCGTTTGGTTATAGGGAGACGGCGAAAGCCTCCCACTTCTCTACATTCACCTCAATGCATACGCCATTACACTGTACAATAATACACCCGACTATTGACGATGAGACTTTTACCTGACGCACCACAAAAGGGAGGCCGAACCGTAATATTCGCATTACGATTAGAACAAATAATATTGTTCAATGGTGTAGGCAACACCGTAATATTCATAGTTGATTAAAACAGATAATGTTGTTATTCCGACTTGTACTTGGAGTACAAAACAACCAAACGCTGCTGATGAATACTGCTTCCTGTAAAGGTCTAGCTCAGAAACATTGCGTTGAGACTGATGGCGCACATTTCCGAGAGCGGGGTTAGGCTTCACCAAGTATTCCAGCCTAAATTGATAGCTACGTTCTAAGGAACGCTAGGGACTGTGTCTTGTTAAAATAAACCCTGGCATATGGTACGCCAAATACTGAATCGACACTATTTAGCGAGACACGCAACCTCGACATGGGGCAGAGTAAGGAAATGTGAAGTGACGAAAGTATTACCACTTCGGCGTCCACCAATAACAATCGCAATATGTTCTGCTACAGACTGAGCCTACGGTGCTCTTGTGCAAGTTGAGTTTAAAAGGGGTAAGCCTGCCGTAAGGGTGTTGTTAACATGAGTTCGCGTGTAATTATAAACACTGAAAACGTGTCTTCCTCAATGGCAGTGGCCTCACAACCCACTGCCTTAGGATTGGGAAAGACATGTAAGTAGTGCTTAGGGAGCGTGGACTGTTAGAGTTCATAGCAGCGTCCTCAGTAGGACTATGTACCTAGGTCTAACAGTACACGTAGGCCGGGCAAACGTTGTAAAATGGTTCCATGTTGTGACATGGAACCATTTGCGTTTGCAAAGCGGCATCTAGTACATTGGAATCAAATAAAGTAACGTAAAGGACAAATAAATATTTTCTAAAGCACAAGCGCAACGTTCCTATTACCACCTTTACTACAATATATCATATTTTGCGCCCTCTCGTCTTATTAGAGTCACATTTTATTATTGTTTGGTCTTATATGATTTGATATTATTCATGTATGTGTCTTAACAGTGAATTCCCAATACTAATTTCACCTTGTGTCGCTTCCCTGTCCCCTAGCTTTCAAAGTCGGGACAGGGCAGCCCCAAATTGGGAATTCAGTCCACTTTCTTATACTCAGGGAAACCGACTTTCATACTAATATTACCATGAATTAGGAAAAACGAAAATTTTATCAGCCTAGGGTAATTTAGGAACAGTCACACCAGCGAGACAGCCTTGCATAGTAGTATAGCGTAAAAGCCTAAAACCGCGCGGCCACGCAGTTCTCTTAAACGGAGCTTAGTAGAGGTCCCATTCTCTTTTCTAACCACTGATACGATTTCGAGGAAAATGTAGACAGTATGAATAAAGCCCTAATGTTTGGACTTCACGACCTACAGCACTTAAAACCTATAATGCAAGTTAGAAGGGTGACCAAGATTTATGGTGCGTCAATCAGACATTTTCAAATTTATTAAGATATATTTGTAAGTACCTGTTATTGTAAAAAGGATTAATGATTGTCTATTCGATTAGTGCCTACTTACCTATACGAAAAATATACCTTCCTACCTCCTTTCGTCGCAAACACTGCTATTTTAATAAATCAAGCGTTCGTTTAAAAAGCTGATGTACTTTTTGTTTTTAATGATGACGCCATAATAGCCTACTGCAGTTGTGCATGCGTTTTTGTAAAATTGTATTGCATGTGTATGTCAGTGTGTTTAAAAAAGGTTGTTGTTGTCGTTGATTTTACGTTTTATAGTTTTTGTGTAATATTATGTTTTAGCTTTGAAAGAAGCTACATTAGCTTCTTTATATTTTCCCTATCAGTAGTTTTTTAGTGTCGTAGGTATCGGTGCCAAAGCTGGGGTCAGTGATAACGATATCGCACACAGTTTCGCAACAAGTATCGATGCGAAAGCATTCAGCATAGCTATTTCACAAACGCTTCGATTCGATTTCGATTCAGAAAGTCGTATGTTTATCTCGCTCGCTTTCGTAATGCCAAAAAAAGACAGACATACGACTTGTCGAATTGAAGCGTTTGTGAATAGCTATGCTGAAATAAGACTAATTTATTATTATATTTACCTATTAATATATTTGTCAGAAATACAAAAGAGTGTCAATCCCATGATGATCAAGAAAGTACCTATACAAGGTGTAGTTTTGCATCCTCGTCAAATTCAAGGAGGTAACCATACGAATGATTTTCTACCCGAAACAATAATAAAAATGAGTAGGTAATTTTTTTCTTAATATCGGTATTCGGTAAGCGTACACCACCCGTATTAAAACGCAGCCCGTCTAATTATACTAGCCCTATAACCGCACTTTCACACACACAAACAAACGCAGACGTTTATTCGATAAACGGGTGATTCTCCTCTTTTGAGAAGGGCTTCATTCTGAAATAGTGTCAAATTAAAACAACTGAAAAAGTTACATTTATTATTATTGACCAGGTACCGTAATTTATATTGATTACGTCTTCAATGACAACCTCCTGAATTTTGACGAGGATGCAAAACTACACCTTGTATAGGTACCTTATACAAGTATAAAACAAAATAATTGTATACAAATCTTATGACGTTTCATAATTTTGTTAATTCTCAGAAATATAAACGAGTGTTTTCTTTATCAAAATTTTAAAATCAGTATTTATACGAAAACGGTGTTGTATGGAGCCGCACATTATTTTGCAGACTCACGCCGCCGCGCCGCCGTGCATTCTGTGATCTCAGCATTTTATACCTATCATTAAAAGTAATTTGTATAAGTAATTTATTCAATAAATCAGTGTTCAACGGACATTCGCGGTGGTCGGTGTAAAGGTGTAGGGCAAAGATCATTATGAAATTGTACGCAATCTCATTTCGTCTTATGGCAAATCGAACAAATCAACTCAACCTGATGGCAAGTTAGACGTACTCATATCACGGCAACGCACAAGCTTTAGGGCATTTACTCGGCTGGTCAAGGGTATCAAAATTGATCAGATATCAGACAAATGGGAACTTGATGATGAGCTGAAAAACATCAAAGCAAAGTGGACAATGATCGATGCGCAACTTTTTTAAATCGATCATATCCTAGCTGGAGGTGACTTATCATACGACGAGGAGTTCAACTATCCTGAATTGGCATACAAAAACATCAAAAGATAGCTAAATAAGAAAATCTCATCAACAACTCATTTAGAGAGATCAACCCCGCACATTGACATCCCGTCATTTAGCGGGAATTACACACAATGGCCAACATTTTATGATTTGTTCACCGAGGCGATTCATAACAAAAATTCGATCACGAAAGCTCAGAAGATGCAGCATCTTAAGGGAAAACTTAAGGGTGAGGCAGAGCGTCTCATTTATCATCTCCATATATCAGCGGATAACTACGATACCGCGTGGGAAATCTTATGAGCGTGTACGCCGTACGGCATTTCATACAAATTATCAAGTCCTTATTTTTTGAAACGACTGAACCGATTTTAATGAAACTTCACACACATAAGCAACATACATAGTTCTAAAAAGTTAGTGAAAAACATTTATCTATGTATCCTGCTTATGAGTATGAAGTTTCTTTAAAATCGGTTCAGTCATATCGAAAAATAAGGACTTGAAAATTTGTATGAAATGCCGTACGGCGTACACGCTATTATTACGCCGGTACAATAACACAACTACTTTTCACCAATCACATCGAAATCTTCCTAAACCAACCCATCATCCAAAGGCAAACATCATTAGACATCAAAAGGTTGTATGATACCTCAACCGAATGTATTGACGCGATACACAATCTTTTTTTTTTTCTCTTTATTTATTATAAGGGACTTAATACAAATGTATATGCCAGTCCCATCGGACCTTATAACGTAAAACGTAGTAATACAAACTTAATTAAACTATATGCAGCTACGGAGCTAGGTGTCGACAAAATATGATGGAACATACAAACATCGTACATATTTATTTTGAGCTCTCTAAGAAAATCCTCTCTTGCAGACTTAAATCTGTCACACTCCGTCAATAAATGCATAATATCTTCCGGTGTGCCACACACCTCACAATTAAGTGAATTCAATTTTTTTCATTAAAAATCCAAATTTATTGAGCGGCATCTCACTCTGTGAGCTGTAACTATAAATTTTCTGCTAAGCCTAGTGTTACAAAACCACGGTACATGAGGAGGCTCCGAAACTATAGACCTATACCATATCCCTTTTTCTTTAGATCTTTGATTAAAATATATTATTATTTCCAAAATTCATGACATTTATTTTTATATCTAGGCAATATTTCTATGTAATTAGTTTCAATGTTTTTTTCTCTTCCTCCTTTTTGTACATATATGTGAAGGAACCCATTGCAACTTCAGATCTATATCTCTTTTAGATAGATTGTGTATTTTAGAAATACACAATCTTGGTGTTGATACGAATACATGGGATCCGTTGTTGGTTCACTTACTTTGCAAAAAACTGGACCCAGAAACATGTGCTGGGTATAAAGAAGCACGCAAGAATCCTCGTGGCCTACCTAAGCTGGAGGAGTTAATGTCTATTCTCGAGAGTAAATTTACTGCTCTTGAGCCCATTGCAAACAATAAGGAACCCTCATCATCAAGCAAACGGAACCCAAATCAATCGCATAATAAGCAAAACAATTACAAAGGTGTATTATAGTGATGTTGTCAAAATGAAAGAGAACTGTTTAGTTCGATGATTCGTATAATAATGACGATAATTAGTGTGTGCAGTTACAAATATAAGGTTAGGCGAGCTGCACACTACACCTCCCCTTTTTTTTTTTAAAAAAAATGTTATTATTATCTAAGTACATAATTCATTTTTTTTTTTTACTTTAACAAAACAATAGCTTAAAAATATACTTTTTTTAACATTACATTACATTACATAAAAGAAATATCTTATAACCAAAGTATTTTATGTAACAAACAGTTTTGTATTATTTTTATGGATTACAAATTCTTTGTCATCTTTTAATATTTTTACATTTGGTGAAACATCTTCAATGACTCTATACGGTCCTAAATAAATTTTATCTAACTTATTTCCTACTTGATTTTTAATAAGAACTAAATCTCTACTATTGTATTTTAATCCGTTTACATTTTTATCAAAATATTTCTTTCTCAATTCCTTACTGAATAATAAATTATTTCTAGCTTCTGCTTGTGCCTTTTGAAGTCTGTATTTTAGTTCTAACGGGTAAGAATCAGGATTATATAAAGGATCAACATATGAACTTTCTGCTATATTAGATGGTAAATTACAATTTCTCCCAAATACTAACTCAAATGGAGTGTATTTTGTCTCAGAATGTACTGTAGTGTTAAAAGAAAAGCACCAGAATGGAAGCCAACTGCTCCAATCTGATTTGTTATTGTCACACTGAATTCTAAGGTAGGCTCCTAGAACCTTATGAGTATTTTCCAATCCTCCTAGAGTTTCATGATGATAAGCTGTTGAATGCAGTTTATTTATATGCAACAAATTGCAAATCTCTGTAAAAATTGATGACATAAACTCTGTTCCCTGGTCTGTTATTATTTCTCTAGGGATACCATATCTCAGAATAAAATTGTTTACAAATAACCTAGCTACGGAAACAGTATCTTTCCTCTCTAAAGGATAAGATTCAACGTATTTTGTTAAATCGCACTGCAATGTTAGAATATACTTATAGTTTAAATTATCTACATCTAAAGGACCCACTAAATCTAAACTAACTCTTTCAAAAGCAGTAGATGCCGTGGATGTGATAACCATCGGTTCCTTCGTATGCTTATTGGAATGCTTTTGAATCTGGCAACTTCTACACTTCCTTATGAATTCTGTTACGTCATTGGTCATTCCTGGCCAATAATAGTTCTTCCTAATGTTATTTAACATTCTGTTTATTCCCGCGTGGCCACTTGTGGGTAACAGGTGGAAGTCATTCAAGATCACAGTTTTCGTGTCTTTGTCAGTAACTCTTGTCACATCTTTAATAACGAGTAGCTTAGGAATATCATTATCATTTAAATGACTCATTTCCTTTATAAAATTGTTAACAAAAATTTCATAGCGCTTGCTTTTAATTATTATGAGCTCGTTTATTTTGATTTGCTTGCAAAAACGTTGTAATTCTCTCGCTAACACACTTACGGTAGGTAACGATCGAGAAATCACAAAAATTGCTGATTTATCAGGTACGAATTTGCAGTTACCATTATCGCTAGTGAAATGTTTTGATTTTTCTATCTGATTTAATGTATTTTTATTACTAAATAATATCAATTCAACGCTGTCAATCGGTCGTTTGAGAATTTCCACTACCTTAGGTTGATCAGGCCTTGGAGTAGAGGATACCTCAGAGTCAGTAGTCATGTCGTTGTTATCACAGTTAGCGCGTAACCTTCGAGTCTGTGCCCTTGTCATGACCGATACTACATGCTTGTTCATATCCTTTAAGCTGTTGGATGTAATAGGTATCCGGCTCAATGCATCTGCAGCTGCGTTGTGCCGCCCTGGGACATAACTGATTTCAAAATCATATTCCTCCAGATATAATCTGAACTTTGTCAATCGGCTTGAAGGATCGGCCATATTAAATAAATAAATCAACGGCTTATGGTCTGTTTTTATGTTAAACTTTTTCCCATATAAATAAGGTCTAAAATGTCGAACTGCCCAAACAATAGCTAGTAATTCTAACTCAATCACAGGGTATCGCGTCTCAGCGGGTTTCAAGTTACGGCTTGCGTACGGCGCCTAATCCAAGTTTTGATGCGTCAGTTTGTAACGTAAAAGTATTATTGTCTCCAAAGTCTGGATAGTCAAGTATAGTCGGACTAATAAGAATCTGTTTTAACTTGTCAAATGCTTGCTCGCATTCGTCACTCCACACGAACGCTACGTCTTTCTTACATAACGCATTCAAAGGATAGGCTATTTCAGCAAACTTTGGGATAAAACGCCTATAATAATTAGCAAATGCAACAAATCTCTTGACTTCGTCTACATTCTGCGGGACTGGATATTTTTGTAGGCATTCTGCCTTCGATGGATCGGGAAATATTCCTTCTGACGTAATTTTATGTCCTAAATAAACGATTTCTTTACGTAAAAATTCACACTTCAGGGGGTTTAATTTCAGATTCACTTTTCTTAGACATTCAAAGATTTTTATAAGATTCTTGTTATGCGTTTCAAGACAATTTCCTACTACAATACAATCATCTTGATATAAAAAGCATGATTTATAATTTAACCCAGACATTGCTATTGTCATAAGACGAGCAAAAGCACTAGGCGATGTCTTAAGTCCCATTGGACATCGTTTCATTTGGTACTGCTTGTCTGTTGTAAATGCAGTATATTTCCTAGACTTTTCTTCTAACGACAGCTGATAGTAGCCTTGACTGAGATCTAATTTTGAAAAATAGATGTTATTAGATAACGAATCTAGAATCTCAGTGATATTAGGTAAAGGAAATTTATCATCCTGTATCCTATTATTGAGTTGGCGATAGTCCACTACAAGTCTCCATTTCCTTTCTCCTGACCTATCTGTCTTTTTAGGTACTAATAGAACTGGACTTGACCATTCTGAAATAGTCTCTTCAATGATATCGTTTTTAACCATTTCATCTATTTGTCTTTGTATCTCGCCTTTCAATGCTTTAGGCAATCGATAAGGCTTTACGTACGCTGGTGACGTATTTTCTTTTAGTTTAATTGAGTGTTCTATTAAATTAGTTGTAGTGAGCGTATCTCCTGGTAAATGGAAAACATCGGCATATTTGGCACATACGTTTTCTATGCCTCTTTGTTCCTCTTTATTTAAATAGCTGTGTAGTTGTAAAGTAGTAAGCAAAGTTCTGACTCTATCCACAGATATACTATCGTCGTCAAACTTGCAAACATAAAAATTATTTAGGCAACTAATATTTAAATCTGAAATATTTACATTAACCGAATTATCAGTTGTATTTAATATCCTAACAGGAATAAATCCATTATGTGGCTTCGATACTACACCTGCCGTGAACACCCCTTTATAAATTTCCTTTGACAAAATGACGCAATCACTGTTGTGTGACGTCGGGATGTGTTTAATTACTTCGCAACGAGGCGGAATTGTAAATAAGTTCCTATTAACATGAACACTAATAGACTGGTCTCGGGTTTCTAAACTCAGAGTACCATCTTTATAGTTCAATACTGCGTTATATTGTTCAAAGAAATCTTGTCCGAGTATACCTTCTGAGGCGCAAGATAAGTGTTCAAAAATGTAAAACTTTTGTTGGAAAGTCACATTATTAATTATAATATCTAAATAAACGTATCCCAATGACTCTAAATTACCACTAATTCCTCTAATAACTATCTTATCTTGTTTTACTAAATTTAATAAATTCCTATGTCGCGACAACCATTCATACTTAAGCACACATAAGCTAGCTCCACTATCAATCAGTAAATTAAGATCAACATCACTATCTTTTAATTGACAATTAATTATACAAAAATTACAAAAACTATAAATTGAATGAGTGTACGATTTAGGTACGAAAAAATTCTAAGTTTTCATGACTATTTGTGCGGTCATTGCGCAAGTCTTAAAGTGTTTCGTAAAATAAGATCCATTGATGACTGTGTTAAATTACAGGAGGATTTGGACCGTTTTTCTGCCTATTGTTTAGCAAATAAACTGCAATTGAGTTTACCCAAGTGTAAATCTATCTCTTTTACCAAAAAAATTAATGTCGTTCATTTCATATATTCGCTCTGTAGCACAAATTTAGAAAAAGTTTCCTTTATTAAAGACCTGGGTATACTCTTTGACTCAAAGTTGCACTTTGATGCTCACGTTGACCACATCACTGCTAAGGGTTATCAACTTTATGGTTTTATAAGGCGGACCTGCAACTTATTTCAAAAACCTTCCACATACTTACTACTATACAAGTCACTCATAAGATCTCAACTGGAATATGCCACATGTGTATGGAATCCACTTTATGATAAATACAGTGATCAGCTTGAATCAGTACAACGTAAATATCTTCGTTTTCTAAACTACACATTCTTTAAGAAACGGTCTTCATATCATAATCTCCTAGAAAAGTTCTCCTTGTCAACTCTTAAATCAAGGAGACTGTATCTTGATCAATCATTCTTATATAAAGTCTGTCGAAACGAATTTGATTGTAATAATCTCATAAACCAAATTTATATTCGCATACCCAGTCGTTCACAACGTATTCGCGATACTTATACTCATAGTCTATTTGCCCCCAAGCCGTGTAGGACTAACGCAGGCGCACGAGCTCCTTTACGGCGCATTATGAAAAGCTACAACGATAATTTTGCTGATATCGACTTGTTTGTTCTGTCACTTACCCAATTCAAGAAATGTATACTTGGAAAAAATGTTCACACTTCCTCATAATGTCAACATTTTACAGATTTGCTTTTTTTATTTTTATTTTAACCGACTTCAAAAAAGAAGGAGTTTCTCAATTCGGATGTTTATGTTTTCCTTTTTTATGTTTTGTTATGTATGTTCGTTCGGACACAATGCCATCATATACATAAAGACGTATTGCAAATTTATTTTCTGACCGCTCTCATTTCAATTTTGAGTTTAGAAGTCGGTTGTTATAAGTTTGTCTTACCTTTTACTAAGTATTGTGTAAACTGCATTATAATAATTAAATCTTTTGTTTGTTAAAGTTTGCTTGTACCTAATAATAAGTTTTTATTGTATTATTATGTGGATAACGGTGCTGGTTGCGTTATTAACTAAATGTTCTATTCTTTCTGTTGTAGTATTAAGCATTATGACGCAATTGTTTGTTGTCCTAAAGAAATAAAAATAAAATAAATAAAAATAAAAGTCGTCTTGGACATTGGACTGTTGCGCGCTATGTTGAACACGCTGACTACGCACCGGACGTCCACGGAAATGCTGACGCTGTCCACCTGAGTGTTTACCTCGATTTACACTGTTTGAAGTTCTTTGACCTGACCTATTTTCATTATTTCCACTATCTTTGTTATAATTATGGTTATATGTTTTATTGTTGTTATAAAACTGTCTATTTCCTCGGCCTCGAGAACCTCCAAAGCTTCCACGTTTGTAGTTTTGGTTAGCCCTAAATTGCATAACCTGGTCTTGTGGCTGGACAGACATGGATTGCTCATCTACCGCAGCCGTTATGGCTTCAGACAACGATGCAAACTGTCGTGAGGCAATGATGGTGCTGAGCCGCTTGTCAGCCAAACCATCGCTAAACCGCTTAATTGCAGTTTTCTCATTGAGTGGACGCAAAACCTCATAGGCATCACGCTTATCGTTAGCCTGTGCAATCGTGAGATTCACAAATAACTCCTCGATTTCTGCACCGAATTTTTCAATGCTTCTACGGCCTTGAGTCGCTTTAAATAATTGAGTTTGTAAAGCTACAGACGATTTTTTCGGCAGCAAATAAATTCGAATATCTTCTACCAAACTTTCTATATCTACGTAATTAGTTTTAAGACGCAATTTTGCACTAGGCGAAAGAAGCGTTTTTAACACAAACTGTATCAATTGTCTTTTACTGGCATCATTAATGAGCGAACTATAAAGTAAGATACCATCAATAAGCTGATTTGTCACCTGCTCCTGGCCATTCATCACCGGCAACAGGGAAATTGCAGTTTTAATATCGAATGCGTCAGCCATTTTTGTAACACAATCAGAATATACTATAAAATCTGCAGAACTAGTTTGACTACTACTATCCACTAATGAAAGTAAATCCTTTATTTTCTGAAAATTTGATTGAATTTCATGAATTAATGTTTGGAAAACCTCACAAGCTTCTTTGTCTAACTTACGATTTTTAATTTCTTGGTTCAACTGAGTCAAAATACAATCCAATTTACTATGTTCTTTTTCTGCTTCCTCTAGTTTCTTTAAAGCTAAATCTTGTCTACGCCTATCTGGACCTAGTTTCACTAAATATTCTCTTAAATATTTTAATTTAGCGTGTAAATCTTGCAATTGTTGCGACATTCCTAATCTCCAGAGCAAAATATAAAATAATACAGCATGATCTAATTAAAATTACAAGAAATATTGTAGAATAAAAAAAATGTTAGCAATGCAAAACTTACATTGCAGTAGGTACTTATTTTTCTGACAACGTTTAAATGTAGGTCACGACGTCTCACGTGGCGTGGATGAATGAACTCCTCAGCACTGGACACGAACTACTCCCAGCTGCTCCACATCGGACCCGTACGATTTATCTCCCGGCGCCCTGCATATCCTCTCATCATAAGGCTTGAGCATTCTCCCGGCACCCGGCAGCAACGTTCCTTTTCTGTCTTCATTAATAATTTCACCTCTTCAAACTGATTCTGTATTGCGATTTTGATTCTTCTTTAATTTTACAGTCTTCTTCACGTTCTTTCTTGAAACTTTCGGTCTTCAATACTTCTATTTTTACTTTATCTTCATAATTTCTTCGACGGTGGACGCTTTTCGCGTATGTCGCAAAATTTTAATTGCTGGCTAAGGGTCGCCATGTATTATAGTGATGTTGTCAAAATGAAAGAGAACTGTTTAGTTCGATGATTCGTATAATAATGACGATAATTAGTGTGTGCAGTTACAAATATAAGGTTAGGCGAGCTGCACACTACAAAGGTTTCACTAACAAAAATTATCAGGCCATCATTACGCAAACTTCGGAATGCACCGTATGCAACTTAAATCATGCCCGCAATTTACTATCGTGTAAAAAATTTATGAGTATGACATCAGATGCACAATTGAAATTGATGTCGAAAATATTTGTCGAAATTGCTTATTCAGTCACGATGAAAAGCAATGCATTTCGACGAAACGTTGCAAAACCTGTCAAGTTGATCATCATACCATACTCCATGAAGTGTGTGTCTCATCATGGAAATCAGGTCCTCAAGCAGCTTCATCATCATCATCATCTCCAATGGCCGCTTCGTCATCAAACAGACACCCAAACGTTAATCATGTCGCAGGGGACGACGAAAAGTTACTGTTGACCACGCTGTCAATCAATTTCAAATGTTCTGACGGCAGTTACGTGACCCTTAGGGCACTTCTAGACCAGGGATCACAAGTATCATTAATATCGGAAAACGCTGTTCAGCGATTAGGGTTGCAGCGTCAACGATACAACGCATCAGTATCAGGGATAGGTGCTGGTGCTAAGCAAAGCAACGGGTATCAATGGACTGTCAATCTATCTACGGTGACTATCATTTCACTACAGATGGTGCACCATTCAAAAAACAATCATGGCCTCATATCCAGCATCTTCAATTAGCAGATCCAGAATACAACGTGTCTAAGACAATTGACATTCTCTTGGTGATGTGGGTATCTACTCTCAAATCATCATGAACGGTCTCGTCAAAGGACCAGCGCAGGCTCCGATTGCACAACAGACCGCACTCGGATGGATGCTGTCTGGCACCGTTCGCACATTTAACTGTCACATCGCAACAAATGACATTTCAGATTTTTCAAAATATTGGGAAATATGCTTCAGCGTCCTTTACGTTGAAGCATCATCATCATTTCTTACCAGTGAAGAGCAGTTCTGTGAAGACTTTTATCAGCAAACTACTCGTCGTTTGGATAGTGCTAGATACGAGGTTGGCATACCCATGAAACCCGAATATGAAAATCAGCTTGGATCATCTAAATCAAAAGCTATTGCAAAGAAAAATGAGCAATAACGAATCATTTGCAGAAAATTATAAATCATTTATGTCTGAATATCAACAACTGGGTCACATGTGTAGTGCTAATAATGTCGACGAATCTAAACGTGCCTTTCTATTACCACATCATGGCGTAATGAAATTAGAATCCACAACAACAAAACTTAGTCGTTTTCAATGTGTCAGCGAAATCAACATCAGGAAAAGGCCTAAACGACCTCATGTGCTGAGGACCAAATCTTCAAAAAGACCTCATGACACTCATCTTAACCTGGAGAACATACAGTTATGTTATTACGGCAGACATAGAGAAAATATTTCGCCAAACTTTATCAGGCAATCCGATCATCATCTTCAATCAATCATTTGGCGGTAATCATCTCAAGAAGTACTCAAGGAATATCATTTTACTACCGTAACGTACGGTACTAAGGCCACACCTCACTTAGCGATGCGAACGCTAAAACAGCTGGCAATAGACGATGCCAACAAGTATCCGCTAGCTGCGACAGCTTTAAGACAATCATTTTATATGGACGATCTGTTTAGTGGAGCAAATACCATTCATCAAGCCAAAAAGCTTCAGCATCGACTCATTGAAATGCTGAAGGGAGCTGGTATGAACCTCCGGAAATGGTCCAGTAACGTACCGGACCTACTGGTAGATCTATCACCAGATCAACTCAACAACCCCTTAGAATTCAAGTGCTCGGAAACAAGAAAAACACATGGATTAAGATGGAACTCATCAACGGATAGCTTTAGCTTTCAAAATCAATTACATTATCATAATAAACGCGTCACAAAGAGACAAGCTACTTTCGGAAATTTCAAAGCTATTTGACCCCTTAGGCTGGCTGTCACCATTATCGATCAGAGCAAAACTGCTTTTTCAAAATGCATGGTCATCACATTTATCATGGGACGAGGAAGTTCCACAACCGATTCACGATGACTGGATTCAGATTAAAAATGATTTCAACAACAGATCAATTTATCATACCACGCTATCTCGGCAACACAAACCAATCATATCAAATTCATGGATTTTGTGACGCATCCGACAAAGCATACGCATGTGTCGTGTATGTAGTAGCTAAGGACATTAAGGGCGAGAGCACATCAACGCTTGCTGTAGCAAAAACAAAGTTGGCACCTCTAGCAAAGAGGGTATCATTACCACGACTAGAGCTATGTGGTGCACCACTACTATTTCAACTTATCAAGAAGGTCATGGAATCATTATCAAATCAAGACATGGAGATTTATGCCTGTACAGACTCCATGATTGTTTGAGGGTGGATCCAGGGTGACGTGAAGAAGTGGAAACAATTCGTAGCCAACAGAATTAACAAGATCATTAGTATCATCCCATCATCAAGTTGGCATCATGTGAGGTCCGAAGAGAATGCGGCAGATTGTGCTACTCGGAGTCTGACGTCACGGCAGTTATCAAGCCATCCGATAATCGTATAATCTGACGTCATTAGAAAGAATCAAACCATTTACTTCGATAGAATATCCAACCTTCAGTACATCCAGGACGAACGGCGTCTAGTTGTCTACTACAACATGACGTCCTACTGGAAAGGCTTAGCCGACATTAAGAATTACGTCAATCATATCAAGTTATTATGCAACACCCATGCAATTTAACAATATCAGAGTATCACTCATCAATTAGAGAATGAAATAGGCGAAATTGAACATTATGATATGTTACTTAAATATCAAAGTCCGAAGAGGCTGAAAAGAGGCCTAGTAAACGGCGTGGGTTATAATTATTGCCAACTCGTTATTCTGTGTACTAGACGAAAGATTTGCTGAAAAATATAAGGAGACATCGAACAGATCAGCCATAATGAAGAACATCTACAGAAACTTATAAAAAATCAAACAAGCATCTTAGAATCTGAATTTAACATCGTACGCCGTAACGAGGACATCATGAATAAACAATTTTCATTTGCATTAAAATTTTCGCATAAGTACTTCTCCATCTAATTAACCATACTTATTCCCTCATTATGATATTAGATACTACTTACCTATGTGATATAAAAACGACGCCTTTGGAAATGTCTGATTGACGCACCATAAATCTTGGTCACCCTACTTCTAACTTGCATTATAGGTTTTAAGTGCTGTAGGTCGTGAAGTCCAAACATTAAGGCTTTATTCATACTGTCTACATTTTCTTCGAAATCGTATCAGTGGTTAGCAAAAAGAATGTGATCTCTACTAAACTCCGTTTAAGAGAACTGCGTGACCGCGCGGTTCTCCATGTTTCGACCGCGCGGCCATGGTGAAACCTTTACAACTTTCTGAATATTGGATCTACGAATTTGCGACTTTCATTGTTAGTGTTTTACAAATTCCTTCGTAATGTTGACGTAGTCGTTTTTCTTCTACGACACTGTGACCGAGCAGTCGAAACGGACACGCGTAACAGCAGTGGGAACATTATTGCCTGATAATACGTAATTAGTGTTTCGAGCAGCTGACCTCGCTGCGCTAATAACGAAATAGCCGGACAGGGTAAGTCGGATGTCGAACGTTTGTGAAGTCTGGAAGAGCCTTGATTAGTAAACAAAGGTTGACCTTCCAACGAGCATGAAAGGTGAATCGATCTGCGCGGTAGTGATTGGTACAAGCTGTGTCGTGGACATTATTAAGTATGGATGAGGTGTTTAGTCGTGAGGTGGTGGCCGTGGCACGCCAAGGTCAGGGGCGTGTGTGTGCACTGCGCACCAGACGCTTGCTGCGAGCGCAGCCGGCGGTACCATGCGGTTGCACGCGTCAACGGCGAATGACATACTCTAAAAATAATCTGGTTTAGGTGCACAAGACTGCTGGGGAACTACTCCAATAATTTCTTTAAATTAACCTAAATGTGTACCTTTAACTTCATCATTTCGTATTGCAGTCGTTTTTTATTTTACCCTTTTACGAATAATTGTTGTCATTTGAGTTGATTTTACATTGTTACTACTTGTATTGAAGAAGAAGAAGATTGTAACTACGTAGAAATTGTAATGGGATCGAGAGATCATCAAAATAGAAAAAGTAGAAAAAATACGTAATCAAAAAAGCCAACTCATAAGAAGCTAAGCCAAGTTCATAAAAGAATGATGCAAATTGTGGTCCCACCCCCCAATAGTACATGTCATACGGCGTTGGGTATTTTTGTGCTGAACAAAAGTTACTACGGCAGCAAGTTTTAAATCTTAGTCCGTTCAGCGCTATGCTTTATTAAACGTGGCAGTTTAAGCAACATTTTGCATTTTTGTGCATAATACACGTAGTAGATATTAACCTATGGTCATAAGCATGTTTACCTTACCTACACCATTTGGAGATAGTCAATACGCAGAAGTTTTCATCAACGAAATAAAGCAGAAGTTACACACACTTAATATTTTATTTGACTACGTGGAAAGGAAATGTTTAAACAGTAGAAGAGCTGATTTTACAAGATTAGAAGCAAATGATTTGGATTTACCGAGATTTAGTAAAGAACAAATCATTTTACTAGCCTTGGGAACCTATCAGTTGAAGTTGGCAAAGTCTTACTGCAACGAACATTTGGATTGTTTACAATAGAAATATACCGAGAAGCTGCAATGGAGGATTTATCTGATTTTGGCATTAATGAGGATGCTTGGCTCTTACGTAGTCGCATTCAGTCGCGACACATAAGAGCTAGAAGGTACAATTCTTAGTTTTTATTTCACAAAAATAATAAAGATATTGTACCTTTGCGCATATTGCGTCAATCCTTTGGTACCTAGGGTATGCCAGGCATGAGAGATTTGTAGGACCAGCCTTATTTTTAAATGAGGTCATATTAAACACAGGGTAGGATTGTATAAAAATGTTTGATTTCCATGAATAAATAAATACAACCTAAAATACCTTAAAATTGTGTTTTATAAAAAAAAAACCCTTACGATTCTGATGATAACGGTAGTTATGTAGATAATACTAGTTGTTTTTTACATTAAGGTAATGTTTGCTTAGCAGGAATTTGGTAAGTTATAATGCGTGTTTGCTTCAAGACTGTTTATTGCGACTAACGGTGGTAGGGACATTCAGATGTTAATAAACACTTAGCGATCACATAATACATATAGACACAATACTAAAACATTATTTTTGACTATTGTTAAACCAATTTGTTTAATATTGCGTATCTCTGAACGAACTAAGATTTGGAACTTGGTGCCATATATTTTTCGTTCAGCTTAAAAATACTTATCCAACAATGTATTACACATAGCTATTGGAGGGTGGGACCAGAGTTTATACAAATCTTGGCATCGTCCTTTAAATAGGACAAGGAATCAATCAACCTACCTAAATTCTGGCAAAAGTGAGGTCATTCTGAAGGTTGACATAAAGAATGCCTTCAACTCAGTGAATAGGGACACCTAATAGAAACTAAAAAAGAATTACCCCAAATTTATAGTTTTCTTTGGCAATGTTACAGACACCCATCCAAATTACTATATCGGGACAACCTTTTGGAATCTGCTGTTGGCTGTCAACAAGGTGACCCCCTCGGGCCAGTGATTTTTAGCTTAGCTATCCACCCAATTGTTCGACAGCTAAACTCTAAATTTAACGTTTGGTACCTTGATGATGGAACCTTGGGAGGCGATGTAGATACTGTTTTAAATGATCTTAATTTCTTAAGAAATGAACTTCATTCCATTGGCCTTGACCTCAACTTTTCTAAATGCGAAATTTATATAGCAGACACTATGGACAGACAACTGACTCTTTCAAAATTTAACGCAATAGCCCCTAACTTCAAAATTATTGAAAAAAGCTCTCTTCGTCTCCTTGGGGTCTCCAATCCATGAAAATTCTTTTCCAGATTTTATCGACGAAAAAATTCAAAATTTTAATGATTTTTCTGAAAGATTGCTCCAAATTAACATGCATTCGGCCATGACCATAATTCGTTACTGCTGTTTCGGCCCTAAATTAACATATTTCCTTCGTGCTTCCCCTTTATGGAAGCACACACATCTTTTGGAAAAAATGGATAAAATTATCAGAGACACTTTATCATCCATTTTAAATGTGGCTTTGGACGACCGAGCTTGGGCACAAGCAAGTCTTCCTATTCGTATGGGAGGACTCGGCGTCCGCAAAATTTCTAGTATTAGTTTACCGGCTTTCATATCCTCGGTCCACGGTGCTGAGAAATTAATCAGGAATATCCTGGCTTCCACACTGATTGATTTTGATGTGCCGTGCTTCTCCGAGGCTATCGATGCTTGGAAACTCGCTTGCCCGAATACTGAAGAACCCGACAATCCATTTTCCCAGAGACGGTGGGACGAGCCGCTCTGCAGAGTAGTTCAGCTCAATTTACTCAACACGTCTGCTACTACTGCTGAGCGTGCGCGACTGCTGGCTGTGGGTGAGTGGGAGTCGGGTCTTTGGCTTCACGCACTGCCGTCGTCGAGCATAGGCACTTTGTTCGACGACACGACCTTCCGCCTCGCTGCTTCGTTACGTCTTGGAGCCGCCTGCTGCTCTCCTCATCGCTGTCACTGTGGTGAAGCTGTCAACAGCCTTGGGCACCACGGCCTGTCATGCAGCCGAAGTGCGGGCCGTTTTGCGCGGCACGCGAACATAAACGACATCATCCGACGAGCTCTTGTTACCGTCGGCGTTCCAGCTATCTTAGAGCCCAATGGCTTGGCACGCGACGATGGCAAAAGACCGGACGGCATGTCTTTGTTTCCTTGGAAGATGGGTAGGCCTTTAGTGTGGGACGCAACTTGTGTCGATACTCTTGCGCCATCACATCTTCCAAGCTCATCGTGCTGTGCTGGCGCTGCCGCTGCGGCTGCGGAGAACCTCAAGCGGCGTAAATATAGTAACCTTTGTGGAAACTATATTTTCGAGCCGTTTGGGGTTGAAACTCTGGGGCCGTGGGGTCCGAGTGCTCACAGCCTTTTTAAGGAAATTTCCAAACGCCTAGTTGACGCTTCCCGTGACCCAAGGGCTGGCTTTTACCTTGGCCAGAGGCTAAGTGTTGCCATACAGCGTGGCAACGCCGCCAGTCTCTTGGGCACATTACCGGCTGACAGCGTTGAGGAGGAGTTTTTTGATGCTCTTTTATAGTTTGTAGTTAGTTAATTTTAGTCTTTTTAATTATTGTAAACATTGAATATGAAATAAAATTTATCTATAAAAAAATATATCACATGTGTAGTTGTGTACTGTGTATGTATATCAAGTCCAGGATTGGGCCTAACACACTTCCTGGTGGTACCCCAACCTTTATAGATATTAGCGTGATATGAGAATATGCGTCCTCTTGCTTTATTCTAAAAATTCTGTTCTGTTCTAAAACCCTTATAGATTCGCCCTGTCGGTCTGTTTGTCCGTCCGTATGTCACAGTCATTTTACTCAGAGACTATTGGTACCATACAGCTAAAATTTGGAGGGTAGGTGTCTTCTATAAATCGCTACCCAAAAGTGATATACAATTATGAAAAAACAGTAACGAAACGTTGTTCCAAACATGACAGGGTTGCAGACCGGAAATCCTCTGCATCTCAAGAAGATAATCGTCAAGGGGAGCATAGGAGTTGACGGTCAGTGAGGACTTTGAATTTGGGGTAGTAGCTGGACAGTAGGGTAATCTCTGCGTTTAAAGAGCATAACCTTCAGAATTGCTCCTTGAGCTAGTTCTGCTTGGAGTAATAGGGGTTTAAAGGAACCACCCCAAACAGTAATAAAGTAGGAGGTAATTGATACACAGAGACTTTGATAGATGAGCGATAGGGTTGCAGGGTCAGTTTAGTATCGAAGCCCTTTAAAGATGTATTTTACATTCCTCCTCCGAGCTGATAATGCCTTGATTATGTGTTCGCCAAGTCAGTTTTTTGACAATAATTACGCCAAGGTACTTAATGTTTGATACTAGGGACAGAGTGAGACGTGAGTTGCAAGCCCTATTAGTACTGTATTCTGTAACATGTGTGAGCATTAATCAGGCGAGAATCTGTTATGTCTGTATGTGTCAATGGTAAAAGATCGGACATGCCGTCCGATCTTTTACCATTGACACATACCAAGCCATTGGGTTCTAAAACAGTTGGAATGCCCACGGTAACAGGAGTTCTTCGGATGATGTCGTTTAAGTTCGCGTGCCGCGCAAAACGGCCCGCACTTTGGCTGCATCACAGGCCGTGGTGACTGAGGCTGTTGACATCTTCAACTTCAGCTACCTACCAGTAAAATTCCCGTCAAAATCGGTCCAGCCGTTAAGGAGTTTATCCGGAACAAACAGATAGACAGAAAAAAAAGTGTTTTTATTTAAGTACCGTATATACATACTTTCATATGCATTCAATAAAAAGCTGTTATTATGATACTCGTATTACAAACAGACACTTCAATTATATTTATTTTTATAGAAGAAAAACAAAAATTGGACGAGTGGTTCTAGAATTGATTATATTTCTATTCTATTCTATAATTTTACTAACTAACTACGTCGTTGACCATGAGTCATAGTTTAAAGGTCGTCAATAAATAAAATATAGTTCGACGCTATCAGTGTTAATGACAGGTGTTCAGCAAGTGCGGTGTGTGTGTGTGCGGTGGATGAAGCGGTGGGAGCGCGGCCACGCGGACGGCGCGGCGGCGGCGCGAGCTGCACCATCTGCACTACATACTGCACCCATCACTAGAGCGCTGCGCTGAATATGCCTACACCTACATTTCGCTGCCGACCTTATTACTATTATCATAAGCAAGATCTATATCATTATCATATGCAAACAATCGAGATCCATATAAATAAAGGTAAAGTAATTTACATCGAATATTTAATATTTTTTTGTTTAAAGTCTTGTGATGTACTGTAAAATAATCAAATAAATATGTGCTCCTGCGACCCGCCCGCTCGGCATTACGTTGACAGAAGTCGTTGCGAGCGGACGTGTCGCACACACTCTAATAGAGATATAACTGTGTTTCATTATACCACCCAAGAGTTAAAGTGAGACATAACATTGGCGACGAGGATAAAGAACGTGAGTAAAATAAACCGGTGACCGGTATTCCGGATACCGGAAACAAAAAAAAAAAAAAAAAAGGCGAATGACCGAGGTTATCTATTTCATCACAATTAAATATTGTTTTCTATTTTCTCTTATTCAATTTAAAAAGGGATTTGGAGATAAATAAATTTATTGTTTAGTAAAATAAGAAATATTTTAAGTGTAAGCAAATTACTGACAGTTGATATCTCGGTCAAAATAGCCTTAAAACCAGTGCCTGCTAATACTTACCAATAAAATATTGTTGTGTAGCTGGTGTGCATATTCCATTATAATTATACCCACATTGTATAAATATTGCAGAACTATCACTACCGAAAACATAGTGAGATATTCTCCGTGTAATTCTCGACTTACCCACATTACATTTAATAATAACTATTTACATTCTGAGTAATAACGCACGACTAAGTACTTATCTAAACAATAATTATCGTTCATAGAAACCTAATTTTTATTTGTATGCGAAAGAATAATATGATTAGTGCACGGATTACTTTAAAACAATAAGTATATTGTGATTAGACTCGATTTCTGCTCTTTTTCAATAAGCTACCGACTACACAACAACAACCAATCGTGCCTGTAAGTATTAGCCAAGTCGAAAGAGAATGATAAAATACATAGTGTACACTATTCCAATGGGTAAATACCCATCTAGTTCCACATATACTGGTATAAACAGTACTAGTATATGCAATTCCACAAAATGAAATGTTCATGTTCCAATCCAAAAGTTCAGTCTTGAGTAATAAAAACGCAAAACTATCTATGAATTCTACATACATATTACATCCTTGCTTATCATACCACTACCAAGTAGGTATAGTGGTTAATTTCCGTAGTACCTGAAGCCATTTTTTCATACTTACTTGCAGATTGTCCCAACATGTCTCAATTGCCGACCATAGAAAGTCTCTACTGCGATGGTGATCCGACCTCATTAGGGCATCGGTGGCAAAGATGGAAACGAGCTCTCGAAATCTACCTCCTAGCCTTAGGCATAGACCAGCCCTTAAAAAAACGAGCAACACTTTTACATACAGGTGGTTTAGGACTGCAAGACATCTATTATAACCTTCCCGGTGCACACGTTGAAGAGGGCGACTCCTCCGATGTTTTCGAGTCCGCTATTAAAAAACTAGACGAGTACTTTTCTCCGAAGCAGAGTTTTGTTTATGAACGACACGTATTCCGACTCATGAAACAGGAACCGGATGAAAAGTTGGAAAAATTCTTAGTTAGATTACGTAATCAATGTTCCAAATGTGATTTTGCTAACAAAGACAACGCTCTCATAGACCAAATTGCTGAAAAATGTACCTCATCAGACCTTAGAAAGAAAATACTACAGTTAGGAGATTCCGTTACAATAGAAAAGGTTATTTTAGAAGCCAACTCAATTGAAACCGTAGAGAGACAATTAAAGGAATTCCAAGTAATAAAAGCTGAACAGGTTAATAGGGTTGGAACACGAACAAATAAAACCCGAACTCAGGGTATTCACACGGATAATACACGTTGTACAAGATGTGGAAGTGAAAATCACAAATGTGATGATACACGTTGTCCCGCGAGGGACAAAGTATGTGACAAATGTGGCTATAAAGGTCACTTCATGAGTCAATGTCGCACAAGGAAACTAAAGCGTAAAGCACCCAATACTTGGAACAAACAAAAAAATGACAGTAAAAAAACTAAAACAAACGAACCTCAGACAAAACCAGCAGTCAGTAATGTTAACTATATATTTCATATTGACGATGACGCTGAACTAACTTGCCAAGTAGGAGGTGTCAACGTAAATATGCTCATCGACTCTGGGAGTAAAAACAATATAATAAATGATAAAACCTGGGAATATTTAAAATCAAAAGCTGTCATTGTGTCTAACCAGCAACCAGGTTCCGATCAAGTGTTTATGGCATACGGTTCAAAAGATCCTCTGGATGTGCTCGGCACATTTGAAGCATCAATCGTAGTTGGACCAGAAACTAATAATGCAAAATTTTATGTGATTAAAAATGGCACCCGTAATTTGTTGGGCAAGCATACAGCAACATGTCTCAATGTGCTTAAATTAGGGGTGAGTATAAATCTAGTATATACAGAGAATTTTCCTAAATTCAAAAATGTCCAATTGGCTATTGCTATAGATCCATCTGTGACACCCATATGTCAGCCATATAGGCGAGTACCAATTCCGCTCGAAAACAAAATCAACGATAAACTTGATGAGTTAGTCAAGAAAGACATCATTGAACCTGTAGATCAAGCCATAACTTGGGTTTCTCCGGTAGTACCCATTCTTAAGAGTGATGACACCTTAAGACTATGTGTCGACATGAGATGTGCAAACAAAGCCATCATAAGAGAGAATCATCCTTTACCTACAATGACTCAACTTCTCCCAAAGCTTAGGAAGTCATGTATCTTTTCTAAACTCGATATTAAAGATGCATTCCACCAAGTCGAAATAAAAGAAGATTGTCGGGATATAACAACATTCATTACCAGTAAAGGCCTGTTTCGATATAAGCGTCTGATGTTTGGTATATCGTGTGCACCCGAGCATTTTCAGAAAATCATGGAAAGGTTGCTTCTGCCTTGTAAGGGCGTCGTTAATTTCATTGACGATATTATTGTATTTGGCAGTAACGTAAATGAACATAACGATAGACTAAAACATGTGTTACAAGTTTTGAAAGATAACAATGTCGTCCTTAATGATAAAAAATGTATTTTTAATGCGTCAAAAATAGATTTTCTGGGTCATGAATTATCTCCACGAGGCATTAGGCCCCTTGATAAGTACGTCAAAATTATAAAATCATTCAGAGACCCTAAAACAGTCGGAGAAGTTCAAAGTTTTTTAGGACTTGTCAATTATATTGGAAAATGGATCCCAAGGTTGGCTACCATGACCGACCCAATTCGAGAAATTTTAAGACACAAACTCTCTAAACACGCCGACATAGCTCAATATTGGAAAGATAAACAATCTGCTGCGTTTGCGGAGTTAAAAGAAAGTTTAAGTGCCCTTCGCACCTTAGGTTTTTATGATCCACACGATAGGACACAAGTCATGGCAGATGCTAGTCCTGTAGCGTTAGGAGCAGTCCTAGTTCAGATTGATATACAAGGGCCTCGGATTATTGCTTTTGGTCATAAAAGTTTATCTGACGTAGAAAAACGATATTGCCAGACCGAAAAGGAGGCACTTGCCTTGGTCTGGGCCGTCGAACATTTTAATATGTATTTATATGGGTTAAAAGAATTTGAGCTGATCACTGATCATAAACCTCTCGAGGTAATATTTGGGCCGCGATCAAAACCATGTGCTCGAATAGAACGATGGGTGCTACGGTTACAGGCTTACAATTACAAGGTTGTTTACTGTCCTGGAAAAAATAATATAGCTGATTCCCTATCTCGATTATGCCCAAATCATAATTCACATCCATATGATAACGAACATCACATTAATAAAATCGTGGAGTTTGCTAGACCAATGGCTGTCCCTATAGAGGATATCACTGATAAATCTAAAAGTGATGAAGACATTCAATTAGTAAAATTAGCTCTCTCTGGAAATAATTGGGACCCCAAAGTCAATAACTATAAACTCTTTGAGCATGAACTTTGGATGCACGATGATATTTTACTACGTGGGAACAAAATAATCATTCCCACGGAGTTACGTAAGCAAGTGCTCGCATCGGCACATGAAGGACATCCAGGTATCGTTGCTATGAAAAGTAGATTGCGTACTAAAGTTTGGTGGCCTAAAATAGATAAAGACGCGGAAAACATGGTTAAAAGTTGTAAAAGTTGCACTCTAGTATCAGGACCAAGCCTCCCTGTGCCAATGAAGAGACGCGAATTACCTATGCAACCATGGACTGATATAGCTATAGACTTTCTAGGCCCACTGCCAAGTGGACACAACTTATTAGTAGTCATTGATTATTATAGCCGCTACAAAGAAATTAAGGTTATGAAATCTATAACATCTAATGAAACTATTAATGTTTTAAAAGAAATATTTTCCAGGCTAGGTATCCCAGTCAGTATAACATCGGATAATGGGCGTCAGTTTATTAGTGAGGAGTTCAAATCCTTTTGTTCAGAATTTGGCATCAGGCTTTACAATTCTATACCATATTGGCCACAACAAAACGGAGAGGTCGAAAGACAAAACCGCGACATCCTTAAGCGCTTGAAAATTAGCCAATGCCAAAAGTCTGATTGGAAGGATGATCTCCTTCGCTATCTCATGATGTACAATAGCTCTCCCCATAGTACAACTGGAAAAACACCCTCAGAATTATTTTTTAACAGACAATTCAGAGACAAAATTCCTTCCGCTGTAGATGTCGAAAACCGACGTATGAACCTAGAAGTATATGATAGAGATAAAATCATAAAAGAAAAGGGAAAGTTGATTGAAGATAGGAAAAGGAAAGCTGTAAACAATGAAATTAATATAGGAGAAAAGGTTTATGTTAAAAATATGATAAAAGAAAATAAATTGACACCTGATTTCAACCCTACTCCACACACAGTAATGAGTGCTAAAGGAGGGGATATAAATATAAAAAATGATGAAACAGGTCAAAATATAAGAAGAAACATAGTTCACCTCAAGAAAATAGAGGGACAATGGAGAATTCACAATGAAAACGAAAAAAAAGACGATGGTGATGTCGAAATAGACACGAATGATTAAATTGGTATTGTAATAAATTATTGATTATTGTTGAAGATTATTATTAAAACTAGGATATCAGATTTAAATACTAGAATTATATAAAATCACGTGTAGCTTAAATAGTGTCTATTAACCAAGATCAAATTCAGAGTAGATATTGTGATTAGTTTAAAAAAAATATTGAAAGGGAGAGATGTGATGTACTGTAAAATAATCAAATAAATATGTGCTCCTGCGACCCGCCCGCTCGGCATTACGTTGACAGAAGTCGTTGCGAGCGGACGTGTCGCACACACTCTAATAGAGATATAACTGTGTTTCATTATACCACCCAAGAGTTAAAGTGAGACATAACAAGTCTTATTCTAAATTATTTATATAAGACTAGCTGTTGCCCGCGCGTTTTTATTATTTACATGATGCAACTGTCTATCTGACCTCCACAACCCAGTTAGTACTGGATTATACGATACTCTTTGGTAAGACTGGTTGTCAGACTTTCGGGCCACTGACTACCTATAACGACTGTCAAAGATGACAAGATGAGATACAATTGACAGCCGGGACCAACGACTTAACGTGCTTTCCGAAGCACGGAGGATACTCGTTAAGTTATGAAATTGTATTAGTGGATGGATGGGTGCACGGACCAACCTACCGTAGGCGGCTTAAACTCAAGATCGACCCGAGCGGCTGTTATAATTTAGCCACAAACTCCTCCTAAACAGATAGACAGACAAAAAGTAAAAAAATAAAATAAAAAAGTACCGTATATACTTTCATAAGCATTCAATTAAAAGCTGTTTTTTTTTTAATTGCATACATTATGTGACTGTCTGTCACGTTCTCTTAATTATTAAGCAAATATCCATATTTATTTCAACATCACACCTTATCGGGACACTTACGAACACATTTGGCTTGACGGCCGGACAAGTTACCGTAATTATTAACAAAAGGTCCCTTTCCTTCTTAGAATTGTAAAGCAATATTGGAGCGCATAAATTCTTTATTTAATGGGAAGCGAGTTAGGGATGAATGCCGGCTGACAGGTCAAAACTAATATTTCAACAAATTCTTAAGAAACGATATAGATATTCGATTTTTAAGTGCATTCCACAATACAAGTGCTTCATCTGGTTACCGCATGTTGATTGTTGGGTTTACCCAAACGAACCTTTAAACACAAAAAACTACAATAAAGAGAATTCTGCAAAAGTATAGGAAGACGCTTGGTTCGTGGTATTTTTTAGAAGGTTTGGGGATAACCAAGGGAACTCGAGGCAGTCGGTCTGACACCGCTATAGGGTTCGGACGAAATAAGCGAATAAAGTTAAGTTAATTTTAGATCACGGACGGGGTCAGACCTTAGAGTAGTCGAAATAAGTCAAGGTGGTGGATTTAAGACCACGAAGTTCTAGGACGTCCTAGGTTAGGCTAGTGAAATTAGCGTAGTCTTGGTACCAAGATGCACATGTCCCAGTGGACTGTTGTAAGAGAGCAATTAATATTTTATAAGTTAAATATAAGTGGTAGTAATAAATCTAGTTAAAATCAGTGCCGAGAAGTGGAAGGAGATAAGGTGTGGTGGAGGCAAAGCTGGTAATGTGTGCAGTATTCTGTAAGTGAGTTGTAGACTAGTCTACTTCAATGAACACGTGGTAAGTGTTAACTATAATTAACTAATAGATCATAGTAACTATAAGCTATTAGTTAATTATAGTTACAGTTAGCTACACTACCCCCAGACTGCTACTGTAGTAGTCTGGCGGCAGTGTAGAGTAGTTGTTAATAATAATTTATTTCAGCTTGACGGAGCAGCTACTATTGTATCACAATATATACTATTATCTCATGTGTTATGTATCCACCTCCTAATCCATACCTTGGCAAATATTCGTCATCTGCGTTGGGTTATAGGGAGACGGCGCAGGCCTTCCACTACTCTACACTCACATCACGCCTACGACCTGCACACTACAATAATAAACCCGATTATTGACGCTGAGACGTTTTTCTGACGAAATACAAATGGGAGGCAGAACCGTAATATTCGCAGTTCAATTAATACAAACTTTTGACAGTCAGACTATAATGCTGACTTGTAGTACAAACCAACCGAACGCTGCTGATGAATACTGCTTCCTATAAAGGTCTAGCTCAAAGACATTGCGTAGAGATTGTTGGCGCGCATTTCCGGGAGTGGGAGTGGGGGTAGGCCTCACGAATTATCCCAAACTGATCTGATAACATCGTTCTAAGGAACGCTAGGGACTAACTGTGTCGCGTTAAAATAAACCCTGGCATATGGTACTCCAATTACTGAATCGACACTATTTAGCGAGACACTCTACCACGACTTGGGGAAGAGTAAGGAAATGTGAAATGTCGATAGATCTACCACTTCGGCGTCCACCAATAACAATCACAATATGTTCTGCTACAGACTGAGTCTACGGTGCGCTTGTGCAAGCTGTGTGTTACCATATTGATGGGGTAGACTGCCGTAAGGGTGTTACTATCGTGAATACGCGTGTAGGAAAAACTATTTAAACATACCTTCCTCAATGGCAGATGGACTTCTCAGAACTTTGCCTTAGGATTGAGAAAGACATGTGAAGAATGCTTAGGGAGCGTGTTCTGTTAGAATTCGTAGCAGTGT
This sequence comes from Standfussiana lucernea, assembly GCA_964057025.1. Taxonomy (NCBI): domain Eukaryota; kingdom Metazoa; phylum Arthropoda; class Insecta; order Lepidoptera; family Noctuidae; genus Standfussiana; species Standfussiana lucernea. The sequence continues at coordinate 16,348,558 of OZ059802.1, read as the reverse complement.
CCTTAGTGGACCTATGCGCTTAGGTCTAACAGTCACGTACTGGGGCAGTTATTGTACTGGATTACATGCCATAGGAATGGGTTCGTAGTACATTAGAAATAATAATGTTAACGTAATTGTATGTATAATGAATTTCTTAAGCGCAAGCGTAACGTTACTTTTACCGACCTTTTCATCATATGTATATCATATTTTGCGCCCTCTCGTCTTATTAGAGTCACATTTTTATTGTTTGGTCTTATATGATTTGATATTATTCATGTATGTGTCTTAACAGTGAATTCCCAATACTAATTTCACCTTGTGTCCCTTCCCTGTCCCCTAGCTTTCAAAGTCGGGACAGGGCAGCCCCAAATTGGAAATTCAGTCCACTTTCTTATATCGGTGCGGAGAAATCCAGTCTGGGACGAATCTCACAGGGGCGCGTGGATGGCGGGGCGCGCCCCTTTCCCCCTCGGAGAAACCGACGTCCATACTAATATTACCATGAATTAGGAAAAACGAAAATTTTATCAGCCTAGGGTAATTTAGGAACAGTCACAATTACAGACACTTCAATTTTATTTCAATACTTTTACGAAATATGATATCAAAGGTACGATGACCTCCTGTTGGTAAATTACATTACAAACTATTTAGAGTAGGTGAATAATAAATGAATGTAGTACGTAGGTACTACATTCATTTATTATTCAACTACTCTATGAGTGTATCGCGGCAGCAAACGTAGTACGCGCGTGTGTCCCTGACAAGGCGGGTGTCACCGGTCACGCGACAGTCGCATCGATTACCGATAGGACGCGTGCCGAACGCCGAGGTCGCGCACACCAGCGCGCATCACTCTCCGCTCCACATCATTCACTGGTCGTGCCACCTGGCACACCATTAACGCCCACGCTCATTCCGAACGATTCAACTTTATATATGATGACCAATGTCGACTTCTGGAAATGTTAGTCATAATCATGATTCAGTGTATATCCAACTAGGAAGCCTGAACGCAAAAACTCCAGCAAGAAAGCTGTAAAACAGAAAAGCTATGGAAGAGATCGAGGAGCCGACGCTTTTGCAGACGCTGCGCGCGCACCGCACCGAGGTGACGTGCGCAGACGCCAGCGGCGCCGCGCTCGTGACCGGCAGCGGCGACCGCACGCTGCGTCTGTGGCGCTGGGGTGCCGGCGTTGGCTGGCAGGAGCAGGCGCGCGCCGAGACGGCGCATCGGCACGGTGTCACGGCGGCGCGCTGGGCAGCGTCCGGCGCGCTGCTTGCGTCGGCTGGCGTGGACGGCGCCGTGCGCGTATGGAGCCGCAACCTGGCGCCGCGCCGCCTGCTGGCTGCGCCCGGCGCCACCGCCGCGCGCGCTCTGTGCTGGGCGGCGCGCGGGCGTCTGCTCAGCGGGCACGACGACGGCGTGCTGTGCGTGTGGCATGTGCCACGCGCGCAGCTGCTGGCGCGCTTGCACGCACACGAGGGCGCGTTGCACGCCGTCGCGTCACCCGCTAGTGGCGCCATGCTACTCACCGCGTGCACGCATGGCGTGCTCAAAGTTTTTGATCTCGCAGGTAGGTATAACCTATTTTCTTGGAAACGATAAAAACATTTGGGCTTTTTTTACTTTATTTATTATGTTCAGAGGTGTGTCGAAGTGGGATGAGTGGGAGGGCGATGCCGGTGGCACTCGCGTGGATGGACAACGTGCATGACCTGGGCGCGCTGTGCGCGGACGCAACGGAGGACGGGCAGCTGTGTGCCACGGGTGGGCAGGACGCGCTGGTGCGACTGTGGCACACGCGCGTGGCGGACGGTTGGCCGTACGGGCTGCTAGCGGGAGGGGCGCAAGCGCGCGGCCACGCGGCGGCGGTGACGGCGTTGCGCTGGGCCGGCTGGGGCGCGCGTGCATGGCTTGCGAGCGCGTCGCTGGACCGCACAGCGCGCGTGTGGCTACCCGACGGCCCGGGTCTGCGCTGCGTGCGCGTCGTGCATGCGCACTCGCGGTACCTCACCTGCGTGGTGCTCGCACACGACATGCGGTACATGCTCACAGGTCAGCACCTGCCGTTTGTAAACCACGGTGGTGTCTCTTACTGACCCAGCATAACGGATGTTGCATTCGATTACAGGCTCGAACGACAGGTCACTTCGGATGTGGTCGCTAGGCTCCCTCGCGCTCGACGATGAGCTGGATTTCCCGTGCGAAGCATTAGCTCACTTCGGTCTTGGCGACCTTAAAGTCAGTCATTGCAATTATGATTTATTATTATTTGAGTGTGCACAGCACGTAGTTAGCATGGTCTCGTTACAGGGCATCGGATCAGTCGACGAGGAGCTGGTAGAGCAACCCGAGGCGCCGCCGCAGACGGAGCTAGTCGGTCGCGACGACACGTGCTTGCGCTGGGCCGACGTGGTGCACGCGGGTGCCATCAACTACATCGCCACGCACAAGGAGCTGGTGGCCACTGCGTCCAGGTACGTGACGCGCCGCCGCCTAGTGCGGGGCAGGGCGGGGGGTCATGTGTGGTGTGTTGCAGTGACGGAGTGGCGCGCGTGTTCCGCTGGAGCGCGGCGGCGGGCGCGCTGGAGTCGCTGCACGCGCTGCACGCGCACCACTACCCCGTCATGGCGGCCGACTTCGCCGTCGCCGGCCGCGCACTGCTCACCGCCGGGCTCGACGGACGCGCCTGCGTCTGGGATGTGGAGGTAACTACGCTTTTACAATCTGTGGGAAGCCGGAAGTGTATTGCATAAGTATAAACTGAATATCCAAGTATAAATAACACCGATGCAGGACGCCGGTATAACCTTGTTTAAGTTGAAACTGTTACAGAAGAAGTAAAGAAGACAGATTAGATCGAAAATTGTTGTTCTCCGGAAAAAAATAGTGTGACTTCCTATCCCTGTTGCCACTAGCCCCCTTGCTAGCTCTCTTGCCTTACACAAGCATAGCAGAGACTGCCACGCACATAACCTCATGTTTATGTTCTTCTCTGTAATTACACCGCGTGACCGCAGTGCATGCGGTTTTTGAAAATTTACACAAAAAACCGCAGTGATGTTTGGTGTGGTTGCAGTCGGGCGTGCAGCTGCGCTCGCTGAGCGTGCCGGCGTGCGAGGGAGGCGCGGAGGGCGCGGAGGGCGAGCCGGGCGGTGGCGGTGTGCGGGCAGTGCGCGCCTCGCCTGGCCGCCCGGCGCTGCTGCTGCTGGCCACGGACGACGGGCTGGCGCCGGTGTGGAGCCTGGACGACGACGACCCCAAGCCGCTGCAGTGAGTGCATGCAGTACAGTACCGCGCTCTTATATGCTCATTTGTTAATTTGTTCAATTCTCTCGTTAGTAGCTAGAATCAAATCAAATAAAAAAGTCATTTATTCAAATTGCAGATGAATTTGGCTCTCATGAAGTTCGACGTGGATGTTCTTATTCTTACTGAGTGTAGATTAAATAAAGATAAACAAATACCACTACTTAATAACTACACCTCTTATTTTACCTCAATTCAATTAAATCAAAATGATGGCGTGGTTGCCTACGTAAGCAACAAACATATGGCTCTTGTTACGGAACTAACCCTATCACATGCGTCTGCTCTCCAAATTAGCTTGTCTAATTTCACTATTATTGGTATATACCGATCCCCGTCCCATACTTGTGCTGACCATTTCATTAACTCGTTAGACAGCCATCTTGAAGCTTGTAGTACACACAAAAATATTATTGTCATGGGTGACATTAATATTAATTTAATAGTTAAATCTACAGAAATAACACAACAAAGATCAAATAGATTAAATTACCTGAATATGCTATCGCTGCACGGCCTCCTTCCGGGACACTGCCTCCCCACTAGAGAACAAAATTGCCTTGACCATGTCGTCCTGAAGCTTGATAAAACTAAAACCTCAGCATTTGTGGCAGTGCTTAATACAACAATCACGGATCATGCTATGGTTCTCTTAAAATTAACCTGCTCAAGTAAAAGACAAAGAACTTATTCAAAAACCACAACCATTACAGATTTTGAAAATGCATATAAGTACCTACCTTATAAATATAGATATATCAATTTTTGATACTTACACGGTCCCGGATAGCTTTGCAACTAAACTGCTGGAGGTGATTCGAGCGTCCCTCACAAATAATTCTAAAACTAGATACGCCTCCTGTGGCAAAAGAACACTGAAGCCCTGGATCACTGCGGGAACTCTGCGGTGCATAAGACTCAGAAACAAAATGCAGCACCAAACAAGATTAGACCCTTTTAACTTAATTTTAATCATAACCTTTAAACGCTTCCGCAACTTTTGTTCTAATTTGATAAAAAAGACAAAGAGACAGTATTATAAAAAACAAATAGAAGAATCAACTAAAAGTCCCAGACATCTTTGGTCTACAATTAACGAAATCACACAGTTTAAACCACCCAAAACTTCAAATACTCATCTCCTAGATATTTCCACACACCCTCTAAACTCACTAAATAGAGTTAACTTGTTCTTTATCACTATAGGTAAATCATTAGCAGAAAACATCGTAGCTCAAACTGGAATGCCAGTTGTGACAAGTTGCTGCAATGATTCTAGGTCTTCCTCGTTTGTGTTGTTAGAGACTGACCCGCAGGAAGTAGACTCTATTCTAATGAGTCTTGATTCTGAGAGTGCACCAGGTTGGGACGGTATTCCTACAAAATATTTAAAACGATCAAGGGATTTTGTGGTTCCACTCATAAGCCAGTTAGCTAACTTATGTTTTAAAACTGGTGTTTTCCCGAAAGATTTAAAGCGATCAGTGGTCACTCCTGTGTACAAGGGCGGGGACGTAAACGATGTCAATAACTATCGTCCCATATCAGTTCTGCCAGCAATTTCAAAAATTTTAGGAAAAATAATAAACAAGAGACTAATCAACTATTTACAAAAATTAAATATTCTATCAAACGCACAATATGGGTTTAGACAAGGACGTTCAACTCAAGACGCTATCTCGGCTTTGACATCTGAAATTGTTGATAGGGTGAATAGGGGTCATAAATGCTTAACAGTTTTCTTAGATTTGAAAAAAGCTTTTGACACCGTTTCCGTCCCAATCCTTCTGCGCAGGTTAGAAAGCATAGGTATAAGAGGCACGGCTCTATCCCTTTTTGAGAGCTATCTCAAAGGGAGACAGCAAATGGTAAAGATTGGTGTCTTGTGTAGTGACGAGGAGGAAGTTTACTACGGAGTTCCACAGGGGAGCGTTTTGGGTCCTACAATGTTTTTAATTTATATTAACAGCCTTTGCGACATGCAGATAACTGGAGGAAGAATCTTCTCATACGCAGACGACACTGCGGTTGTTTTTTCGGGAAACTCATGGAACCTTGTGAAAACAGTTGCTGAACAGGGTCTGATTAAGATAGCTGACTGGCTTGGAGCAAACCTTTTAACCCTTAATACCAACAAAACAAATTTTATTTGTTTTTCCCCAAGCCAAAGATCACAACCTGGAACTGACTTTGGCATTACCATTCATGTTTGTCCAAATTATTCCCCCCATAACTATATAAGTAACTGTGGTTGCCAGAATATACAACAAGTCAGATCCACAAAATATTTAGGTATACTTGTTGACCAAAGACTGTCGTGGCACCCTCACATTGAGATCCTCATGAAAAGGATCAGGAAGTTCATTTGGGTCTTCAAAACTTTACGTCATGTTATGTCCGCCCAACTTATAAACAAGATCTACATAGCTCTGGCGCAATCCATAATAACTTACTGCATTCCGATATGGGGTGGAGCCTCCAAAATTAAATTCCTCGATCTGGAAAGAGCTCAGCGATCACTTATCAAAGTGATGTATTTTAAACCATTTAGGTTTCCCACAACAGACCTCTATAAAGTCAGCAACTTGCTTTCAATTAGAAAACTTTATGTTTTAAATGTGACCTTAACCCTGCATAAATGTCTTCCTTTTGACCCAGATACTCAGAGCAGAAGGCGCAGAGATATTGTGGCCCACTCTCCAGGGGTTAGATCGGTTTTTGCTAGACGTCAATATGTTACTCAATCCACCTACATCTATAATAAATTGAACCTTAAGTGTAAAATATATCCCATGCGGTTATACGACTGTAAAAGAACTGTTGTTGATTGGTTAAGATCTCTAACATATGAAGAAACAGAAAACATTCTGATCAGGGTAGGCTAACATGCTGGATAATTATACATACACACACACACTCACGCACGCACACAAATACACACGCACGCACAAAACACGCACCTATTCACATCACACATCGAGAGTTGCTCAAATAACTATTATTTATTTAGTTTAATTTCACATCTTTATTTCTAATTTTTAGTTTGTTTTCCTTTTTAATTGTATTTTATTTTGTTCTTTAACTTCATTTTCATTGTTAGGATACCACTTACGGGAAGAGCGAGACAGCTCCGACACAAGTACTATTGTAACTTACTGGGGCTGCCTCAGTTTATGTATGACACAATGTTTGAGAAGTAATAAATATTTTTGTATTATTTTTTTTTTTTTGTAAATTGGGCTGAGAATCAGTCGAAACGCCCGCCTTTCGCCACTGCCCAGTGTTTTAGCTGGGAAGAAGAAGTGGCGGAACAAACTTCCCAGCAACACATTTAGCAATCGCATACAGGTTTACTGCGTGTAGTATGTGTAGGCTACGTGAGTTTGTTATAAGTATGGTGCGGTGTGTGGCAGCGTGTTCGCGGGGCACTCGGCGGCGGTGACGTGCTGCGCGTGGACGTACGACTCGCGCGTGGCGGCCACGGGCAGCGCGGCGGGCGAGCTGCGTCTGCACGCGCCGCCGCCGCGCGCGCGTCTTCTGCACCACGAGCCGCACGCGCACGACCTGGGTCAGTCTCTCACAGTCTCACCCCACACACAACTTAAATAAAAGTAAAATAGCGTAATAGCGGTTTTATTTGCAGACAAGTAGATCTTCTGTCTCTGCATAAGCTATGGTTCGTAAAGACGGTATTTTAACAGCTAAAATACTTTAACGGAAAGCTACATAGCCTATTTGCGTGTTTAACCCATTGAGTAGAAATGGACCTAAAAATTAAAAGACTCTTTCTACAAACATGACTTGATTTGCGGTTTCATTAGATATGCTTAGTAAATAATCATATCTGTAAACGAAATTCATACTTCATTCAGTTTGAATTTTGCCGCGCATATTATCTTACGTATCTATGACATATTGAACAGTACGTTAGATCGGGCTCACTGGCTCACTTTGGATGTGTGAGCAAGTAGCAGGTGTAATACGTTCTGGACTCTGCAGAGGGCGTGCAGAGCTGCGACTTCGCTCAGTCGCCGAGCGCGCTGGCGCTGCCCGACGACACGCACCTGCTCGCGACGGCCGGCTGCGACTCGCTCATCAAACTATGGAGCATACACTTTAACGAGGTGATCTGTATATTATGGACCAAGTGGATTTTTTTTTGTTGTGTGATGTACCATATCAAAGTAACATCATAAAAAAAATACGATCTAGCTTATTGTTTAAGCTAATGAGTAATTGAATTTTGATTTAATTTGCTAGGTAGAGTAAACCTAAGAATGTGTCCATTAACACTTTTCTTATTGTCTCTATTAAGGGGAAGACACTTTGTTCTTGTGTGCTTTATGGGTAGCTCTCACGTCACTACATTAAACTGTCACTTCACTAAATTAACTCAAAAGGTTTTGTCCTTTTTAGTTTTCTCACTATGTCCGTGTTGTCGAGGAGCTGGATAGCCTCGATGTTCATATGATGATGAAGCCTTCGTTCGTATCGTATTTTTGGCAAGCTCTGCGGCCTGAACGGCTCGATGGATTTCAGCTTGAGAGGTGTCGTTAGATTTGTATTAATTGTGAAAGTGACACCGGGTATAAATTTTGAATCAGAACACAACATAAACTGGGAGTACCTCCACGTGGTGAAGGCGGTAAAAATTTGTTTGGATAATCGTCTGTGAAATCTTTCACATTTGTAAACTAAAAAGCTGGAAATAAAAAAAAAAAAGTAATTAAAAAAACTAAAAAACCCGACTGCGGTAAAAAACTTAAGTTAAAAAAAAACACCTGCTTACAACTTTAAAAAAATTAAAATGTGCTTGTTCTTAGCTTGTAGTGTTTTTTTTTAACTTAAGTTTTTTACCGCAGTCGGGTTTTTTAGTTTTTTTAATTACTTTTCTTTACCCTTTTTAGACAATTGTTGCATAAAATACTATTGTGTTATAGCTGTTTATTCATAAGTATATTGACCTGTAATAATTGACGCACTTAAAATAATTTTATTTTTTATCATGTGATCATTATATTTCACATTTTAATGACATGACATTTTTCTCTGTAGACATAACGTAAACGTGACCTGGATTATTGTGTTAAATGAATTATAAACGGTTTGTAGCAAAAATAATAGAATGGTGTAGAGAAATTAAGCAAGTCTAAACAAACTGTTTTTTTTTTCACTTTGAATAATTATATAATAATTATATTTGTACATACGTTATTTACTAGATAAATTTTAAGGAACCTTAGATAACATTTGGTTATGTCAGCACTTGAGTGAGTAGATACAGGTTTATTACTAGTTCAGGTAGAATCCAAATATTATATACCTATAGTTTTGAAGGCCCTAATATTAGGGTTTTTATATAGGCCCTAATATTAATATTTCTGTAAATTAATTATTTAAATAAACAATTTCAATTTCAAGTTTATACTACTGAAAAACAAAACACAAAAAAGAGCGCTTTAGGTTTGGGTGAGCTCTGTGAGAATGTCTTGAGATCGGAAGAAGCCACACACAGCTTCCTCCACTAACAATTTCGTAACCGCACTCCTATTAATTACTGGACAGATTATGGAAGCGATGATACCAAATCCTCAATTTCGTAGTAGGTTTTATTCTTAAGCCAATCAGTCACAGCTAGTTTCCAGTCACAAGTTTCAGAGTATAGATGTGTAGCTCTTTATTCTACAGGTTGTATTTATAAGTGGGAAGATTGCCTTGCACACTGCCTCTTAGCAAAAACAGATCTAACTGGGACAGTTGGAGCGAATACGCTTCTTTTGCTACTCACACTCGGCTTTGTAGGATCATACGGAAGGGATTTGTGTTTTCTCAGGAGCCGGTCATCAGTGCCCGGTCGTTATGAATATTGCTACGCTATTAACTTGCAATTTGGTAATTTAGGCATATTTGAGATAAATAATAAACACGTGACACGCGCTGACCAAACAGAGCTCAAATTATTATGAATACAACAATATCTGTTATAATGCACTCTGTGGTTTACAATATATGTAGTCAAAATCTATCTCAAAACAGAAGATGTGTAACGAGCCAAACCCGATTTCAGGCCAAACCAGTTTGTCCTAGGCCTACTTGTTTATCCTGCGTAGATAAAAGCCAAACACAGCAACAAACACTGGGAGCAAGTTGGATGTAACGCTCGCCGGCCGCACCCGAGGCAACGCTCGCTTGACTAGCTCGGCTCGCGCATTTGGTCACAGTTCTAAATTAAGAGCCTATACAACCTCAGCTCAAATCCTAATTTGGCCCTCACTTCCCCGCGCCACCTCACTCTTTTATCTCGCTCGCACACTACTGCTCGCAGTTACGCGGACACACAAAGTCGAAGCGATTTTGTTAGAGTAAACTACACTATTATCGGACGAGTTCTAAGTACTTAATAAAATTATCAATCGTAATTTAATATTAACTTGTTATTATATGAACATAAAATTGTACATCGCAAAAGTTTCAATGTACCTACTAACGGCAAAATGGAATCACTTACCATGTGTTAGTACAAGTATTTTACTATATTTGTCTTTAAAATCATGAAAAACAACAAATCGTAAAATATTTCTTGCTCTTACTATGTTATCTTTGTTTTCAAATATCACAGTGACTGTACTATTTTTGCAACAAATACATTGATCCTTAACCACTACCTAAGTTTGCCGCTAAGTGACGGGACAAGCAATGTAAACATCATAAAACGATACTTTATTAAGTGGAGGCATCGCGGCCGCTGCTTCTTGCGGCGAGTTAGTGATGTGCTTGTGCAGATCGACTAACGTAGGCTATCGATCGATCGATAGGATTAGATCTCTTTGATAATATTAAGTTTCACCAATTTGAGCAGTTCCCACTGAATAATCACATAAATTATTTCTTATCAAAGCAGTCATGGAAAAATATATGAATTTAAGAGTACACTATTTGACAAAAAGTGCCACCCCAAAGCGGCAAGTGCTGCACGAATACTTCCACTTTACAGTCAGTGAGTAAACACCATGGCAGGGTTCAACAATACCTACTGTTTCAATTTCAATACGCTATGACAGCCTAAACCAACGTAATCGGATTTTTGATTGTTTTAATTTACTTAAGGACCCATAGTACCTCAGATGGCTTAGCATGATCCTCCGTTATGCCGAAAATACTGCAGCATTAATTTTGAAATAAATATACGGTAAAGTTGAGGATTAATGCTAGGTCCTATGTTTGAAAAAAACACGATTCCATAAAATTTTCTCGATAGAAAAAAATTCAAAAGTTACCTCCTAACCGAACGATAAACCGCTGGTATTCAAAAAATACTTAAAATTAGATCATGAAACTTGGCATACTAACTGAACTACCTATAAAGCAGGTCTTATGTTTTTTATTTTTTGAAATTCCTATTATTTTCACCGTAAAAAGAAAATACCTAAACTATCGGCGTCTTGAAGTTGGTTCTCTGCCGCCCGCCACCCGCACTCACTCTCGCTTCGGCTTTCGAACGGGAGAGCTGTGTCGATTGCGCTCAGAACACACATTACGCATCAGGACGACGTAAAATTAAAATATTGAAGTATTTAGGTTTATAGTGTTGGCGCAATGGGAAATAACATAGATTTAGGAAACAAGGAGATATGCCCGATAGACGAAAATGTATCGGAAGCCTGTGCCTCCAGTTTGCCTCTGCTACACGGCAACTACTACACATGCAGTCACTAAATTCAATAAGTACGCAGTCGCGCACACATCCGCATTTCTTAAAACAGAACGTACCACACGATCAATTATAAACCTTATCCCATCAATCACAGCGTGTATATACCATGCACCGTACAACTTACCCACACAAAAACATCGGTTGCTATCGTTGTGCTGTGCAAAAGCAATTTATTTTACATATACGCTAGTGATTGACAAAATCGGAAAGTTATCGAATCTTACATTTATTATTGTACAAAAAAAATGGGGTCCTCAAAATAAAATAAATAATAAACTGCATGTCCAGAAAATATTATAATAAAAATAAACAATATGTAGCTAAACAAAATATTATTAAGTAAATTAAAACAATCAAAAATCCGGTTACGTTGTAAACCAACGTAACCGGATTTTTGATTGTTTCTGCTGTCATAGCGTATTGAAATTGAAACAGTAGGTATTGTTGAACCCTGCTATGGTGTTTACTCACTGACCTGTAAAGTGGAAGTATTTGTGCAGCACTTGCCGCTTTGATATTACTGGGGTGGCACTTTTTGTCAAATAGTGTACTCTTAAATTCATATATTTTTCCATGACAGATTTGATAAGAAATAATTTATGTCATTATTCAATGGGAACTGCACAAATTGGTAAAACTTAATATTATCAAAGAGATCTAATCCTATCGATCGATCGATTGCCTACGTTAGTCGATCTGCACATGCACATCACTAACTTGCCGCAAGACGCCACGGCCGCGGTGCATCCACTTAATAAAGTATCGTTTTATGATGTTTACATTGCTTGTCCAGTCACTTAGCGGCAAACTTAGGTAGTGGTTAAGGGGCAATGTATTTGTTGCAAAAATAGTACAGTCGCTGTGATATTTGAAAACAAAAATAACGTAGTAAGAGCAAGAAATATTTTACGATTTGTTGTTTTTCATGATTTTAAAGACAAATATAGTAAAATACTTGTACTAACACATGGTAAGTGATTCCATTTTGACGTTAGTAGGTACATTGAAACTAAATTTGCGATGTACAATTTTATGTTCATATAATGACAAGTTAATATTAAATTATGATTGATAATTTTATTAAGTACTAAGTACTCGTCCGATAATAGTGTAGTTTACTCTAACAAAATCGCTTCGACTTCGTGTGCCTGCGCGTCACCGCGAGCAGTAGTGTGCGATCGCGATAAAAGAGTGAGGTGGCGCGGGGAAGCGGGGGCCAAATTAGAATTTGAGCTGAGGTTCTATAGGCTCTTAATAATATTTTGTTTAGCTACATATTGTTTATTTTTATTATAATATTTTCTGGACATGCAGTTAATTATTTATTTTATTTTAAGGACCCCAAAATTTTTTTGTACAATAATAAATGTAAGATTCGATAGCTTTCTGATTTAGTCAATCACTAGCGTATATGTAAAATAAATTGCTTTTGCACAGCACAACGATAGCGACCGATGTTTTTGTATACACGCTGTGATTGATGGGATAAGGTTGTTTATAATTGATCGTGTAGTACGTTCAGTTTTAAGAAATGCAGATGTGTGCGCGACTGCGTATTTATTGCTTTTACTGAACTGCATGTGTAGTAGTTGCCGTGTGGTAGGGGCAAACTGGAGACACAGGTTTCCTATACATTTTCGTCTACCGGGCATATCTCCTTGTTTCCTAAGTCTACATATGTTATTTCCCATTGCGCCAACACTATAAACCTAAGTACTTCAATATTTTAATTTTACGTCGTCCTGTTGCGTAATGTGTGTTCTGAGAGCAACCGACGCAGCTATCCCGTTCGAAAGCCGAAGCGAGACTGAGCGGGGGTGGCGGGCGGCAGGGAACGAACTTCAAGACGCCGAAAGTTTAGGTAATTTTTTTTACGGTGAAAATAACAGGAATTTAAAAAAAAACATAAGACCTGCTTTATAGGTAGTTCAGTTAGTATGCCAAGTTTCATGATCTAATTTTAAGTATTTTTTGAATACCAGCGATTTATCGTTCGGTTTGGAGGTAACTTTGGATTTTTTTTCTATCGAGAAAATTTTATGGAATCGTGTTTTCGTCAAACATAGTACTTGGCATTAATCCTCAACTTTACCGTTTATTTATTTCAAAATTGATGCTGCAGTATTTTCGGCATAACGGAGGATCATGCTAAGCCATGTAGTATGGGCTCTTAACCAACCAATTTACTCGGGGTCCCTAATCATCTTTTATGTCCTAGCCTGATTATTTGTGATTTATGTAAGTTATTGTCGTCGATTCTATTTATAAAAATAAAATTCATTTATTTCGGACAACGGTGATCCATATTTTGTTAATATAACAAACAGCTCATATTCTAGAGTTAATTACATTGATATAAAAATGGGCATTTTCTTCCCTTCTTTTCGACGAAATGGCATTTTCTTTGAGGTGGCAAGCAAATCAAATAGCACTGCTTTTGCTTTAACAATATCATCAGCAGTGAAGGATGATATACACAACTGATGAATGCTCTCTTCATCCATAAATTCCAACACATTTTTTAGAACCACCAGAAGTTCGTTATTCAGAACATGGCCTTTCACAAATTTCACATATTTTGACGGCATTATTCTTAATATAATTCAGGGGTCATTTTGGCAAGCAATACACGTCCGTGCTCAGTTGAGACCAACCCGAGACTAGTTAGACATTTTGATTTAATCTCGAACAATAAAAGAATCGTAATATTTTTTGGTTAGCCTGTCATGAGTCCCTCTGCTGGGCAAAGGCCTCCCCTTTCTCCTTCCCAACGTCTTTATCTTGTGCGATATCTGGCCATGTTCGCCCCGCACACAAGATCAGAGAGTCACACCACCTTCTACACGTACGTCTCCTCATAAATAAAAAAATAATATTCTGCCCAATAGGTAATAGGCATTATTCATAATGCCCGTACAATTTAATTATTACAACAATTATAGTCAAATTGTCCTCTCATATTGGGCACATTTATTGTGAATAATGATCAATAATCACTTGGTTTATAACAAATATAATGATGGCGACTAGTGCGGCCGCTAGAGCTCGCTCGACTGTTCGTGTCTGACAGGAGGCGGCGGCGGCGGGCGTGCGTGCGGTGCTGACGCTGCCGCTGCACGGCGCCGGCGCGTCGGCTCTGCGCTGGGGTGGCGCGCTGCTGGCGGTAGCCAGCGCGGACCGCATGCTGCGCGTGTGGCGCGTGGCGGCACTCGGCAGCGGCGCACGCCTGCTGGTCGTGCTCAGCGCGCGCAGCGTGGCCGTGGCGCTGGCGCCGGGTCCGCTGCTGCTGAGCGGCTCGCTGGCGGGCGAGCTGGCGGTGTGGGCGGTGCCGGCGGAACTGCGCGACGACGAGGACGCCGAGGAAGGCACGCTGCCGAGCTTGTGGACCTGTGAGGGCGTGCGCCGGTGGCTCCGGGAATGTATCGTGTGCGTCCCCGGTCAGTCAAAATGCTATCATTATTGTTATATTAGTGGAGTATTTTTGAATGTGCCCAGGACCTCTCCGAGTGACCTGGAAGACCGAAAATAGCAAAGTAGTTGTTAAATTGAATAGAGTCAATGTACATATATGCTATATTCAAAGAATTATGGTTTTCCGTGAAAGGTTCGGAACTGAGTCCCGAAGAAGAGAATTTTCTCAATGAGAGAGCCGGAGAGGCAGGCATGACGGGCTCCAAACTACTATGCAGTCCGATCGACACATTACTAAAGGATTTTGGATACGGTATGCTTTTGATAATATTCTGTTTTAATCTTGTGTGTTGTCTCGTATACTGAAAAGCCTGAAATAGTGGCGTGTATGTGCTATTGAGATTATGTACATACTTGAATTAAGTCGGTTCCGCGGACAAATTCCACCCGAGCGAACGAAGCATCGTGCTAGTAGTGTTCCTAACGGTATTTTATGTTTCTTATATTAACACTAAGATAATAATATAACATAAATAAAACTCAAAATAGTTTATTGGTAAAATGAGTTTAGGTATAAACAAATTTTTGATTGGATCGTCCTTTTAGGCAGATAGTGCCTGCATTAGGAGAGTCCGCTCTTTCATAGCAAGACGTGTCACACAAATAGCAAAACGTATATTTTTTACAAAAACTACCTATTTTAACATTAACTTAAACTAAATCAAATGACTGTATGAGTGGGTGTAAGTATGTGTGTGAGTGAAAGTGTAGCCTGTAGGTGGGACTGAAAGTACATGAGTGTGAGGCTGTTTATGTGTTAAGGTTTCAGAAGTGTTTCAGTATCATTGTAGGTAAGCGTTTGTATCCATTCCATTATTATTTTTTTAGTGTCATAGTAGTTTTTGGGATAAATGTAGATGTAGGTATTTATTGATTTTATCATATAGCGCAGCAGATCGCTTACCAATTTTACACTGGCAAACAGAGTAAAGAGACTGTCAAAAAAAATAATAGTAAGTATATTAATTTATCATAAGGTTATTTGTCTATGTCTTTGTTACCTGAAAATAAATAAATTGATTGAGTGATTGAAATAGATTAGTGACATGGCAAAAAACATGGCGCAAAAAAATCTCCTAGCCGATCCTCCTAAGAGATGACGAGGGCCCGCCCATCCTGCAGCAGACGCACAAAGCGCGGACAACGCCTTCTTCCGGCCCCCTAAAACAGCTCCAGTCCTCACTTCTCCTACGGGGCGAGGCCCGCTCTGTGGTCTGTGCCTCTCTTAATGTGTGTGCCCAAATGGCTCGAAAATATTACTAGCAATGTCGAAAAGATTATTGTAATTATGCTACTAGAACTACCAAGTTTTTGAACAAACGAAGATATTTACGAGTATTTCCTTGTACGGATCTTGCCTCACGTGAATGTACCTTCACGATGTGTTCAGAGGTCGGCAACACTGAGGACGGAGAGGAGGCCGAGGAAGGCGAGGCGGGAGCGGGCGCGAGGGGGGCGCGCATGCGCGACGAGCTGGCCTGGCTGCAGGCCGCACCGCCGACCTACGACCAGGTCAGCACACTCACTCAAATTTACACAACATTTTAAATGAAATCTCTTTATGTCCATTGAATTTTGCTCTATGTTGAGCTTATTAACTGGCTATTCGCTTCACAGCTACTGGGAACTTATTTGAATAAGTCCCGCAAGGGAACTTTAAAAAAAAAAAGGTGGAAGGGACACCGACGCACAAACGGTTACCACGTATTCAGTATATCATTCTGAACTACACATAGAAATTTTTCATCGGTAATAAAAAAAACTGACCAAGTGCGAGTCGGACTCGCACACACAGGTTTCCGTAGCACCAAAAAATATAATAACAATATTTTTAACAGCAAAACTAAATTTGTTTTTCATAGTCATCATCTGCCTAGCCTTTTCCCAACTATGTTGGGGTCGGCTTCCAGTCTAACCGGATGCTGCTGAGTACCAGTATTTTACATGGAGCGACTGCGTATCTGACCTCCACAACCCAATTACTACTGGGTAAGACGATATCCCTTGGTAAGATTGGTTGTCAGACTTTCGGGTCACTGACTACTTGTAACGACTGTCAAAGATCTTCAATTGACAGCCGGGACCAACGGCTTAACGTGTATGCTTTCCGAGGCACGGAGGAAACTCGGTATGGTAACCTATCCACGGACCAACCTCGGCAAGCGCGGCTTAACCTAACGATCGACCCGAGTGGTTGTTGTTATTTAGCCACGAGCTCCTCAAAATCAATTTTTTTTTCATAATATGCTAATGAATTACAAAGATACTGCTGCAGTTTCTCGAAATAGTCCCATATCCCAAAAACTAAAAATCAAAGCTTACAGTCCGCCACACAGTTATAACCCTCAAGTTACTATGAATAGCCACCATTGTTTTTATTTTTCTTAATTTAATATCACTCGTGTAACGGTTATAAAGAAAACACCTACTCTCCAAATTTCAACAATGTAGTGCATTCTTGGGATAAAATGGCTGTGACATATGGACGGGCATACAGACGGACAGGGCGAATCTATAAGGGTTTCGTTTTAGTCATTTGGCTAAGGAACCCTAAAAAACAGCTGTTTCAAAAATGCATCAATTTGACTGATTTTCTTAAAAAATACTGTGTCTGTCTGTCACGTACACCAAATTTTTAAGCAAAATATATCTTAGTCGATAATTATTTCAACAGCCTGACGAGTTACCGTAATTAATAACAAAACGTTCCTTCCCTTTTTAGAATTGTAAAACAACATTGGACCACTTGCAAACGCATACATTCTTTATTTAATGGGAAGCGAACTAGAGATAAAAGCCGGCTGACAAGTCAAAACTAATATTTCAACGAATTCTTAAGAAACGATAACATATTCGATTTGTAAGTGCATTCCTCAATACTAGCGCCACATGCGGTTGCCACTGTGACTGTTCCTGAATTACCCTAGGCTGATAAAATTTTCGTTTTTCCTAATTCATGGTAATATTAGTATGAACGTCGGTTTCCCTGAGGGGGAAAGGGACGCGCCCCGCCATCCGCGCGCCCCTGTGAGGTTCGTCCCAAACTGGATTCCTCCCCACCGATATAAGAAGGTGGACTGAATTCCTAATTTGGGGCTGCCCTGTCCCGACTTTGAAAGCTAGGGGACAGGGAGGGGATACAAGGTGAAGTTGGTATTGGGAACTCACTGTTAAAACACATACATGAATAATATCAAATCATATAAGACCAAACAATATTAAAATGTGATTCTAATAAGACGAGAGGGCGCAAAATATGATATATTGTACAAAACGTGGTAATGGGAACGTTGCGTTTGTGCTTTAGAAAATATTTTTGTTCTTTACGTTACTTTATTTCATTCCAATGTACTAGATGCCGCTTTGCAAACGCAAACGGTTCCATGTCACAACATGGAGCCATTTTACAACGTTTGTCCGGCCTACGTGTACTGTTAGACCGAGGTGCATAGTCCTACTAAGGACGCTGCTACGAACTCTAACAGACCACGCTCCCAAAGCACTACTTACATGTCTTTCCCAATCCTAAGGCAGTGGGTTGTGAGGCCACTGCCATTGAGGAAGACACATTTTCTGTGTGTATATTTACACGCGAACTCATGTTAACAACATCCTTACGGCAGGGTTACCCCTTTTAGACATAACTTGCACAAGAGCACCGTAGACTCAGTCTGTAGCAGAACATATTGCGATTGTTATTGGTGAACGCCGAAGTGGTAGTTCTATCGTCACTTCACATTTCCTTACTCTTCCCCATGTCGTGGTTGCGTGTCTCGCTAAATAGTGTCGATTCAGTAATTGGCGTACCATATGCCAGGGTTTATTTTAACAAGACACAGTCTCTGCCTTTCATTTGTGATGCGTCAGAATAAAAGTCAACATTTGTCAATAGTCGGGTGTATTTGTGTTTAGTGTACGTGTCGTATGAATGGGATGAGTGTTTAGTGTAGCGATAGGCTTTCCCCGTATCCCTATAACTAAACTCAACTGACAAATATATGCCAAGGTACGGATTAGGAGGTGGACTCTCAAAACATGAGATATTAGTATATTTTGTGATAATATAAAGAAGCTGCTCCGCTGGAATAAATTATTAATAACATCTCTGCGCTACCGCCTAACTGCTACTATAAGCTATTAGCTAATTATAGTTAACACTTACCACGTGTTCTTTGAGGTAGACTTATCTACCACTCACTTACAGAATATTGCACACATTACCAGCTTCGCCTCCGCCACAGCTTATCTCCTTCCACTTCTCGACACTGACTTTAACTAGATTTATTACTACCACTTATATTTAACTCATAAAATATTAATCGCTCTCTTACAACAGTCCACTGGGACATGTGCATCTTGGTACCAAGACTACGCTAATTTCACTAGCCTAACCTAGGGCGTCCTAGCCTAATAGAAAATTTATGCATTTACAAGTGGGTTAATATTATTTTACAATTCTTAGATGGGACGGAAAGTTTTGTTAATAATTACGGTAACTTGTCAGGCCGTCAAGCCAAATGTGTTTGTAAGTGTCCCGATAAGGTGTGATGATGTTGAAATGAATATGGATATTTGCCTAATAATTAGGAATACGTGACAGGCAGTCACACCACGTTTTGGGCGTCACCCAAGCGAACCTTTAAAACAATTGAAACATGGGACAAAAAAAGGCGATAGCCTGGTCGTGGTGTTTTTAGTATGTTTGGTGATAAAGAAAAGGAGGATAACTCGGGCATATTTTATGAGTTAAATATAAGTGGTTGTAATAAATCTAGTTAAAGTCAGTGTCGAGAAGTGGAAGGAGATAAGCTGTGGCGGAGGCAAAGCTGGTAATGTGTGCAGTATTCTGTAAGTGAGTTGTAGACTAGTCTACTTCAATGAACACGTGGTAAGTGTTAACTATAATTAACTAATAGATCATAGTAAGCTATTAGTTAATTATAGTTACAGTTAGCTACACTACCCCCAGACTGCTACTGTAGTAGTCTGGCGGCAGTGTAGAGTATTTGTTAATAATAATTTATTTCAGCTTGACGGAGCAGCTACTATTGTATCACAATGTATACTATTATCTCATGTGTTATGTATCCATCTCCTAATCCATACCTTGGTAAATATCCGTCATCTGCGTTTGGTTATAGGGAGACGGGGAAAGCCTTCTGCTACTCTACACTCACTACACTGTACAAAAATATACCCGACTATTGACGATGTGACTTTTATCTGAAGAAACACAAATGGAAGGCAGAACCGTAATATTCCCAGTTCAATTAATACAAACTATTGTTAGTCAGACTATAATGCTGACTTGTATTACAAACCAACCGAACGCTTTTGATGAATACTGCTTCCTATAAAGGTCCAGCTCAGAAACATTGCGTAGAGATTGTTGGCGTACATTTCTGGGAGTGGGGGTAGGCCTCACGAATTATCCCAAACTGATTTGATAACATCGTTCTAAGGAATGCTAGAGACTAACAATGTCTCGCTAAAACCAAACCCGGCTGTTTGTAGGCCTATTACTGAATCGACACTATTTAGCGAGACACGCAACCTCGACATGGGGAACAGTAAGGAAATGTGAAGTGACGATAGACCACTTCGGCGTCCACCAATAACAATCGCAATATGTTCTGCTACAGACTGAGTCTGCGGTGCGCTTGTGCAAGTTATGTGTTATAAAATGAAAGGGGTAGACTGCCGTAAGGGTGTTACTAAGATGAGTACGCGTGTAGGGAAAACTATTTACACATGCCTTCCTCAATGGCAGCTGCCCCGTCCGATCACTATGTACGGCAAGCCTATCCCTTGGGAGAAGCAAGCCAAATACTTAGGAGTCATACTTGACCAACACCTGTCCTTCGGGGCACATATCAAAGCAGCTCGCGACCGAGCTGCCTTCGCTATGAGTAGGCTTCATTTCATGATAGCGGCTAAGAGCAAGTTGTCACTCAAGTGCAAGTTGCGTCTCTATACCGCAGTGATCCGTCCCATCATGTCGTACGCTTGTGTTGTGTTCGCACATACCAAGCCTCGCTATATCCACAGGATGCAGACGCTCCAAAACCGATACTTACGTAGGGTCACGGGTGCCCCGTTTTACGTACGTAACGAACGTCTCCACGTAGACCTTAGGATGCCCACCTTATTGCAGTTCATGAAACGCCTCACCAAGCGTTTCTTCGATCGTGCAATAAAACATCGTAATCCCCTGATCGCATCGGCCGCCCGATACGACCCCTCGCGTATCAGTCAGGTTCGCCGTCCAAGGCACACACTTGTAACTCCCGACGACGCTATCACTCTCCTCCAGGAGAGCCGTAGAGAAACTAGTACGCTCCTCAAGCGTAAACCCCGGTTCAAACCGCCGTCTTTCCGCCCTCGCCGTCGAGGTCCGTCGCGACGTCCCGGTAACTGCCCTCCCCGACCCTTGCTCGAGCCAGCCCGCGATGCTATGCCAGTAGTTTTAAACCCGCCCATAAATAATACCATTCAGATCCAGCCTGTCCCCTTGCTGCCCTCCCCCAGCGACGCCCTAAGCCGAGGTCCGAGCCCCACAGGGGGCGCCCTTAGCGTGTAGTCGCTTAGTTTGAAAGTTTTTTTGCCCTGGCTGGAGGCCTTAAATTCAAGGCATCCACAGGATAGTCCGGTTAAGCAGACGACAACCTCCTAGGTTGAACTGCGAGATGCCATACACAAAAAAAAAAAAAATGGCAGCTGGATTTCTCAGAACTCTGCTTTAGGATTGAGAAAGACATGTGAAGAATGCTTAGGGAGCGTGATCTGTTAGAATTCATTCATAGCAGTATCCTTAGTGGACTTATGCGCTTAGGTCTAACAGTCACGTACTGGGGCAATTATTGTACCGAAATATATTCCATAGAGATGGGTTCGTAGTATACCTATATCTTTATCTATACATATAATCAATCTGCAGACGTGGCGTTTCTGTACATTTAAAATGTTTTGAAAAAAAATAGTAGGGGTGTTAAAGGATAACAAACAGAACCCATTTCTACTATTTTTAGAATTTTTGTCTGTTCGTCTATATGTATGCAGTCTGTGAGTCTACAACTATGTTTGTTTGTTTAAGTATCATGTGAAAATTACAAAACCAATGGGGTTAGTTTCAATGCACAAGTATTGTGCGTCACTTAGAGAAGGTATTCGTTTTTGTTTCATTACAATTTGTGCTCTTAATCAAAAGATATATGGATTTCAAATGTTCAAGAAGGAATCATCATCATTACTTAAGATACATGCAACGACATCTATTGAACCAAAATGGTACTAATGAATAAATGTGCTCACTAGATCACTTTTAAATCGACTGCCCGAGTTTTTCAAAAAGTTATGATGGTTAAAGGCACTCAGAAATTTACATAATATCGAGTGATTTTTCGATCGCTTTCCATGCATTATAGTTTAGCAGTTTAATTCCGTGCTCGATAGATGGCGTTGTAGTTTTGACACCAGTTGCTGATTCACGGTGTTAAAATTTTCGATTAATCTCCTAAATCTATACATAAACAATATTAAAAGTGTATAAATAGAAAAAGATGTTCCGAAATGACGCAACAACTACTGCATGTGTGCTACTGTTCACATTTTGCACAAATATTCCTTTCTTAAAACTTTATTTTTACAAATATTCCGTTTAAGGCTTCCATTTGAAGGCTTCTTCAAATAGTGGCCTATATATTATCACGCTATGTGCTTGAGGAGGTTCATTATGCCCGTATTCTTTAATTGTTTGTCATTTCAGTCATGACATGCATGAGAACGGCTATTCATATATTATATCAACGGAATAAACGGCCTAGCGGCATCATGACCGCTCTGTAAATTACGTGGTTGCAAGTAAGAGCCAATTATTAATTAATGTCACTTCTTGTGATTTGTTTGAAAACATTTTTGATACTGTAAGATTTCCAATTTTTTTTTTGTATTGATATCGTTTGCATTTCTATTTTTCTTCAACAATTTCTCCATAAAGTAATAGGGAAGTATGGAAGAAGAAGACATGCCGCGCCGCGTCTTAGAAATTTTTAAGGATATTAACCATTGTGTTTGGGACCCAGGATAGATCATGAGTTGCATGTATTTGCTTTCATTCATAAACTTCTTCTTAGCGTGCCGATGGCAATCTAAATTGATTCCCTCCACAAATTGACCATGAGTTCCTTTAATACCTAAAACAAAGATGTACTGACAGGTTTTAGTTTAAATTAACAGTAAGTCAGTTAATTGGCATATTATTTGTAGAAGATGTTAGGAATATACTATGACTTCACGTTCCCATGTAGTGTACCCTGACAACGCCAAAAGAATATGAGGTCACGTGAGCGAAGCCGCGGGCACAGCTAGTTTTAAATAATAAGGTTAACGTAAGTAATGAATTTATCAAGCATAACGTTCTCCTTACCAACCCTTCATCATATATCATATCTTTGCGTCCTCTCGTCTTATTAGAATCACATTTGACAAGGGCGCGGCCCTTACCCCCTCAGGGAAACCGATGTTCATACTAGTATTACCATTATTTAGGAAAAACTAAAATTTTATCAGCCTAGGGTAATTTAGGAACAGACACAATACCAAAGAAATATTATGTGGGGGAGTTCAGAAAGATGTAGGTACTGAATACGTGGTAACGGTTTGTGCGCCGGTCTCTCTTCCACTCTGTCCACCTACCTACTCGAGAAATAGTTTATTTTTCAAATAGGTTACGTAGGTAACATGTAAAATAATGTTATGTACAATTAGTTGCGTGTTGCAGGAGCTGAGGGCACCGCACTCGCTGCGCTGCCCGTTATCGCACCGCGTGCTGCGCGAGCCGGTGTGCGCAGCCGACGGCTACACGTACGAGCGCGCCAACATCCTCGACTGGTTCCTCGCCGCCGGTGCGTCACCGCGTCACCTCCACACAACCTCGCCGGATACTCAAATATTTCATCTTTATTTAAAAGAAACCCATAAGTTACTATAAGTTAATTTGGATTGCTCATTAACTCAACCCTTACCAGTTAGTAGTTTTGTTAGTCCTCTAATTAATGATTTTGTTTAAATTGCGCTGAACGACATTACAACACAGTTCTTTTTTTTTCAATTGTTCGAAGCGGACAGGGACTGACTGATCCTACAAGTATTAGCTTCACCCGAGTCACAATCTAGAGAGTTATACTACATCGTGTAAGAACTGTCCTAGTATTCCCGACGGCAAAAAGTTCAAAAGTCGTTACTCAAAACAATATAGTGATGACTTTACAAAAACTAAGATTTTTTTTCGAAATCTCATTGATTACACATGGTTAACAGCTGCACTCAAGTAATGTGCTAGCAGATCAAAAGACCGCAGCCTTACATCCACCAGCTGGGGAGCATCACTGCAAGTTCTTCACACTACTGGACTATGTCGATAATTTGCATACCCAGTCTGGCTTAGTTCCGGCAACACTAAGGAGGTCAACATAAGCTTAATGAAACCTGCCTCATTGTAACGGAGTGCTAAAGGGTTAAACCACATGTACCAGCACGGAATCGCATTTTTCTATGCTCCTAGCGAGATGTGGTTCAAGCCTAAAACCTACCTCTCATACGATGCCGTATGTGTGCGCCGGAAAATAGCGACTAATACTTAGAAGGGTCAACGTCAGGGGAAGGGTCAGAGCCGTTAACCCCTGTTTGAACATCAGCGTCCACGAAGCTGTTTGTAAAGTCGAAACAGCTTTCTCAGACACACCATCTCTTCGTGCCAGCAATTTTGCCGTACGTGAGGGGTCACGTACGGCAAAATTGCTGGCTGCCTCTCAACCTCGCACTTCCGGTTCTTACGAAAACGTTTTTTGTTTACGTTGTGCGGTCTTCCCCGTATATTCGTTTCTTTGTAGGACCCTCTGCACATGTGTAAGCTCAGCTCGTAGTAGATGTCGAGGAACATCTACGAGCAAGGAACATCGCATAGATCATATGCACGGTTGGTGAGTGAAGTCACTACAGAGTTCAGCTGTCTGGGATGGTGGTGAGGATCAGCGAGTAAATATCGATCCGTGTGTATCGTGTCCAGGTGTAGCGTGTAGGTATCGTACGTCTGTTATGTATTAAACCTCGCTTCGTATCAACTAACATGTTTTTTACCATGCGAATTATAACCGCGCCATATTTGATAGCAGTGCGGGCTTGGCCTCAGAGTGGACGGTTGTGTTACAGAGGGCGCGGTGTCTCCGGTGTCGGGGCGGCGCCTGCTCTCCGCCAGCCTCACACTCAACTACGGCGTGCGCGACCAGCTGCGCGCCTTCCTGCGCTCCGAGCCCGATGCCTCTCCTTCGTAGCGTGTCGATGGCAATCCATACTGAGTCGGCACAACACTAGCGTCCATCAATTCCAGTGGTGTTCAGCGCCGGCTGTCAGGTCATCGACACGTGACACCCGATGACATGATCGCCGCCGCGCAGCACAAACCCGCTTTACATGTCATTTCTAAGTATTGTGATACACTAAACTAATCTTCTGAGTTTTGACTATCTTTACCATAATATTCAATTCTGTGATCTAATGTTTCCCTGATACTGATACTTTTTTACACAAGTTTCGCAATTATAATTAAAATCAGAAATTATTATAATAAATCAGCAAGTTTCAAATTATTCTGCAACCTATTTCCTACAATAGATGTATGGTTATGGGCCTTTTGGATTACAAAAACCAGCCAAGTGCGAGTCCGACTCGCACGCACATGGTTCTGTAGTATAAAAAATCTATAAACAATATTTTTAGCGCTCATTCATGTGGAGATCGGGCAAACTTCTATAGATAGTGGTCCAAGAAGCTTTGTTGATTCTAAGATACTCAAATCACTTGTTGTGTTTCGTGTTTTTCAATTATCAAAGCTCATGGAAATCGCTTAAAAAGAAAGCCATTTGTAAATCGAATTCTTCCTTTTATTTAACTTGACCAATAAAGGTAGTATCAAGCCCTCATCGCTGATAAACATAAGCGTGACCTTTCCAACCATAATTCTTAAAGGGGTAAGCAGACATGTTACATGGTATCTTTGCTAAAGTCCACAGTTGGTCGCATTGGTTATCATCACATCTGTTTCCTAAGTTCTGGAGATATAAAACTTTCACGACTATAATCCTTAAAGGGAAAAGCAAACATGGTTCATGGTATCAGGTACGCCGATGTTCACAATTTGTCGCATTAGTTGATATGTGATGAAAGCGAACCGTTTACCAAATTCTTGACACAACAAAAACCTTATGGCTGCCTGAGACTATTCTGACAGGATAGTTGTATGTACAACCCAAGAGGCGTTAAATGAACGATTTGCTTAAGTTCTTAACAAAGAAAACTCGCTTCTAACAAGCTTTAAAATAGTGTATGTCTCAATCACCAACGCTCCTCGCATTTCTTAAATTAGAAGATTTTGTTGTCAGTAATTGTACATTCAGCACCGAAGCTCTAAAATGGGTGAACCATCGCTCCTCTTTTACCTTACAAAACTGTTCAACGACATTCTTCTTACGGTTAATCTTCCATCAAATTTTTGCCATTCCAAAATTATACTTCTCCATTAGAAAGGCGATAAGTCCGACATCAATCATTATTCTAATATCTCATGTATATAAAACCATTATCAAAGTCATTGAAAAACGCATAGCTGGCCAGTTAGATCTAAAACAACCTCCAGAAAAAGCAGGCTTGCGTCGAGGAGTATCCACCACCGACCACTTACACACCGTTAATCAAATAGTCGAGAAATAATAAGAATTTAAAATTCCTTTGTATCTTGCATTTGTTGACTATTCTAAAGCCTTTGACAGCATCACAAATTCTGCAATATTTAATGCCCTTACAAAACAACAGATAGAACCTACCTACATACATCTTTTGCGTAATATATACACCTATAGTTCAGTTTTAGTTATACTGATCGGTGGGAGTCCCCCATGCTGCAAAGATGGGTTATTTAGTTTTGTTACTAACTAACATTAGTGTTTTAAGTACATTGTTACTAACAAAATATGGACCTGGTCTGAAATAAATGTTTATTATTATTTCCTTAACCTATGGTGCACAGACTTGGTCTTTGACTAACATCCAGAAGTCCAAACTCAAGGTTTGCTAACGAAAAAAAAATTAACGGATCGTGCTCGAAACACAATACTGAGCTCCAAAACAAATATAGCTGACGTGGCTCAAAAGGCTGCCCAACTCAAATGGGACAGGGCAGAGCATGTCTGCCGCATGCCGGACAAACTGTGGGCCAAAATAGCAGGAAACTGGTGCCCTGACACAGTGAGGCGGGGTCGCGACAGGCCACGAAGGAGATGGCGGGACGAACTAGACAGGTTCCGTCCGAACTGGAAGGAAGACGCGCGGGTTCGCGAGAAGTGGAAGCAGTGGAGGGAGGCCTTTGCCCAGGAGTGGGACAGAGCAGGCTAGAAAAAAAAATCCTTTATTAATTTCTCTCACATACAAATTATATTTTTAATATTCTTCCTAACAAAATTGTATAAAAAACATTTAAAAATTTAAAAAATAATAGCCCACCGGCACCGGGAACAGGGTCCGAGCTACCGGTGGTCAGGGCTCTTGAGAGAGGAACCTCCTAACAATACGCGCCGTGTCCAGAAGTACTGCTTTCTGAATCAAGCCCTTGATCCAGCTACCAAGCGAGAGCCTCCTCAGATGTTAGTCGGGGCTCTTGGCTATTAAACCATTGGCCGACACGACTATCGGCACAATGACTGCTGTACTCACGTCCCACATGTCGACAACTTCGCGAGCAAGATCTAGATAACTTGAATTGCTTATCTTTCTCTGCTTTCACGAGATTTTCGTCATGCGGGACCGTATATCAATAATCATTGCGTGACGATCCAATCGATCTATGACCAAAATGTCAGGCTTGTTGGCAAGAATAGTCCTGTCAGTGACGATAGGTCGATCCTAATGCAACGTGATATTACCCTGGATCTCTCGATATCCTGGATAGCGAAGGGCCGTTCTCCAGCGCCCCATACATGACATCAGGAAAACACGCAGAGTTGCATCAACTTTATACAACTCCAGCACCCTCATGAGCCATGTATGAGGCACAGAATCATAGGCCTTCTTATAATCTATCCAACATGTATACAGATCCCTTCAGGAACGGCGAAACTGTTGGCTAATGGCCATATCAATTAGGAATAGCTTCTTAGTATCACGGAACCCATTCCTACATCCATTCTGAGAGGCAGACATGATAGAATTACTCTCAATATGTTGGTTAACTTTATAGAAAGTTGTAGAAAGTAATTTGTCTTTAATTTTTGGGCTCCGCAGTACTAGCTGATTTATGGAGCAGGTAGGTAATTCCACTCGTCAATAACTTTGGCAGCGATCCGGACTCTAAAGCTGATTGAAACTGGGACGCTAAGACGCGATCTCTGGAACCATTTGGTCCAGAAATTGTGCAGTCCATCAGGCCCTGGAGATTTCCAGTTAGGCAACGGACGCACTGCACGAGCTACGTCTTGGGGGCTGATGATGATTGCCCTCATTTCTGGTATTGGATCACACACTCGTTTAATCTCTCGGGTCCAATCGCCCTCAGTGTGACTGACAGGTGTGACTGCCTGTCACGTACTCCTAATTGTTAAGCAAATATAAATACTGCATAAATTAACTAATGCATTCTTGGCGTAAAATGGCTGTGACATATGGACGGGCATACAGACGGACAGGGCGAATTTATAAGGGTTTCGTTTTAGCCATTTGGCTAAGGAACCCTAAAAAACAGCTGTTTCAAAAAATGCATCAATTTTACTGATTTTCTTAAAAAATACTGTGACTGTCTGCCACGTACTCCTAATTATTAAGCAAATATCTTAGTCGATAATTATTTCAAAATCATAACACGGATCGGGACACTTACAAACACATTAAACCTCTATTTTATGGCATGACAGCCTGACAAGTTACCGTAATTAATAACAAAACGTTCCTTCCCTTTTTTTTGTTATAATTTATTTGTAGTGTTTAGCAGCAAAATTCTATTTTGTGTTGTGTATATTAAACTTAAAATATCCTACTTTATTTAGTTCCTACCTAATCTAATGTTTGTGTTCATTTGGTTACCTACCTAATTTAATGTTTGTGTTTATTTGTTTACCTACGTAATATAATGTGTTTTATTTGGTTACCCAGGTACCTAATTTTATGTTTGTATTTATTTGGTTTCTCAGGTACCTAATTTAATGTCTATATTTATTTGGTTACCTACCTAATTTAATGTGAGTGTTTATTAATATTTGCATGCTATTTTTATGGCGAAATGTGTCACTGCACTACATCTTATGTTTACCATCTTTTGTACCACATTTAACGCAAATAAATAATTTTGACTTTGACTTTTGACTTTGACTTTAGAATTGTAAAACAACACCACTTGCAAACGCATAAATTCTTTATTTAATGGGAAGTGAACTAGGGATGATGAAAGCCGGCTGACAAGTCAAAACTAATTCTTAAGAAACAATAACATATTCGATTTGTAAGTGCATTCCTCAATACTAGCGCCACATCCGGTTGCCACGTTTTGGGCTTCACCCAACCGAACCTTTAAAACAATTGAAACATGGGACAAAAAAGGCGATAGCCTGGTCGTGGTGTTTTTAGAATGTTTGGAGATAAAGAAAAGGAGCATAACTCGGGCAGTGGGTTTTAGATTACTGACGGGGTGAGATGTTAAGCTATTCGAGTTAAGTCAGAGTAGTCAGTTTAAGACCACGAAATGCTAGGACATCCTATGTTAGGCTAGTGAAGATAGTGTAGTCTTGGTACCAAGATGCACATGTCCCAGTGGACTGTTGTAAGAGAGTGATTCATATTTTATGAGTTAAATATAAGTGGTAGTAATAAATCTGGTTAAAGTCAGTGTCAAGAAGTGGAGATAAGCTGTGGCGGAGGCGAAGCTGGTAATGTGTGTGTGTGTGTAGTATTCTGTGAGTTGTAGACTAGTCTACTTCAATGAACACGTGGTAAGTGTTAACTATAATTAACTAATAGCTCATGGTAGCAGTCTGGCGGTGTGTAGAGGAGTTGTTAATAAGCATTTATTTCAGCTTGACGGATTAGCTTCTATATTGTATCACAATGTATGGTATTATCTCATGTGTTATGTATACACCTCTTAATCCGTACCTTGGCAAATATCCTTCATCTGCTTTTGGTTATAGGGAGACGGGGAAAGCCTCCCGCTACTCTACACTCATCTCATGCATACGACATGACACTGTACACAAATACACCCGACTATTGACAAATGTTGACTTTTATCTGACACACCACAAATGGAAGGCAGAAACGTAACATTCGCATTTCGATTAGAACAAACTAGCTGACCCGCGCAACTTCGCCAGCGTAACATTTTTGATTAACGCTCTGCTCCTATTGGTCGCAGCATGTTATATAGCCTTCCTCGATATTCAACATTGAAAGAATGTTTAAATTGGAACCAGTAGTTCCTGAGATTAGCGCGTTCAACCAAACAAACAAACGAACTCTTCAGCATTATAATATTATATAGCATAGATATGAAACCAAATACTTTTACAACACGAAACGAAAGACACCTAACAACCAACATCGATGCAGTTTACCCGGCGAGGGTCATTCTTTCACGGAAAATCTTAACACCGCGATTCAGAAATTGGCGTTAATCGAGCATGGAGTTAAACTGCTAAAATGTAATTCATGGAAAGCGACCGAACAAACAATATAGGGTATGAAGATTTTTAAAGCAGCGCCATCTAAAGTACCTTTTGCTATCATAACTTTTTGAAAAACCCGATAAGTTGATTTAAAGTTATCTTGTGAGCACTTCATCTTTATTCATTAGTACCAGTTTGATTCAATAGATGTCGTTGCATGTTTCTTACGTAAAGGTGATAAGTTCTACTTGAACACAATAAATTCATATATCTTTTGATAGAGAGCACGGATTGCAATGAAACTAATACCCATACTCAATACTTTATTGCATTCCATAATGTGTACATCATATAACAGTCGGTATGTTAAAACATCGAATCAATTATGGACCCTGTCGGGCACAGCAAAGTAAATTTTTTATAGGAGAGAGGATGAAGGCGCTTTTTGTTAAGGTATAAATAAATAAATTAATATATATGACGGCGTAAGCGATGGCTGAGCGATAGCGCCGTTGTCATTAGGGTTCGGTGGTACCGGGTTCATGATGAAATGTTAAAATAATAGTTTCGCTTTCGGTACACAAAAATCACAGTTTATTATTTAACACAAATTTACATTAAATAACACTAACAAATAATCTCCACAAAATGGGCAAACCGACAGTTTCGTTCTGAAGGAGTGACTTGGTTGGAGTTCCGAGCAAAAGTGATCTCGGCACAATCCCCACTCTACAAAACGACTCTGTCCACGTGCCGCCATTAAAACATCTGACGTCACGGCGTTTACCCCTACTACAATGGTCAAATCAGCAACTTGATGTTTAAAAGTTATCGCTTTCTCCGACACGGCCAGCCTGACAAGTTACACGTCCTCGTGAGTACCTGTAACCAAACAGTCAAATTTGGAGCAACAGTACAGGCTCGGTCAACCTGACCACATCTTTATGGAAAAACATAACTTGAAAATAACAGTTGTCAAACAAAAGGTTCCTCTAAGTCTCAATCATATTTACTCAGCAACTAAATCAACTTCGATCACATACAACGCTCATGGCCCAGCTGCCGCAGCAGCTAGTGACACTTATGCCACCCATATCGTCATCACCTCATGTGATACGACCACACACATCACATAGAGTCTGCGACTCCCAGGTAAGTACAAGACCAAAACAACAATAGTCTCCATTGAGACCCAGGTCCCCGCCGTACCACCAGCTGCCCATCGCCCCCTGAACAGCTCACAAGTGAGCTGCAGTTACGACTACAGACTAGTGCGTACGGTGCGACCAAATAGCCATGGTATGTGTCTACTACTCGGTGGAGGTACTTTCATCACCGTCCTCTACGTTTAACTCATTAGGAACACTACTTAGAGGCATCTTTCGTATACGATCGTGAGCGTACTTGTAGGTTCTATTACCAATCAAAGATTTTAAAAGATAACGATCACCGTCAAGTACTTCTACAACTTTAAACGGTCCCTTATATTTGGGGTCTAATTTAGTCTGATTCCGTTCTTTATTTTGAATTAAAACCAAATCACCAACACTGAAATTAACTACTTTGGCCTTATTTTTGTCAAAACGGGCTTTTTCATAAGCCGCACACTTCTCAATACCGTCCACCGCGTGTTCTCTCGCCTCTGTTAGGTCAATTCCGGTTTCATCATGGTCATTATAAGCCATTAGCGTTAGAGGCCTAGCAACTTTTCCTATCAAAAGCTCTAAGGGGCTTGATTTCGTAACACGGTTCATTGTGCAGTTGATAGCCAACTGTACATCGTCCAAAGCATCCTGCCACGACCTTTCCGACGTCTCTACCGCGGTTAGCATACCCTTTAACAAACCCATCTCCCTTTCGACCTGACCATTCGCGCGACTAGATCCCGTAGCAATTAAATGCAAGGAAATGTTGTGTGAATCGCAAAACTCCTTCAACACTTTGTTGGCAAAGGAACGACCTTGGTCGGCGATTATACGACTAGGAGAGCCAAATAAAGCAACGCTGGACTTCAACGCTTTAATAGTGCTGGCTGCTCATGGAGACTAAGCCTATGTGGGCGACGTTGTACCGTACGTGCTGGATCCACTAATCGAATGTTTAATTCACCCGTAGTCACTCGAGTTAACGGTAAACCATTGATAAAAGCATTCGAATACTCATTCAAAAGGGACGTCAACCGGTCCTTGTTTTCGTTTGAAATATCAGAATCAACATTGTAAAGATCAATTACGGGAGGTAAATAGCAACAACCTACATTTGTGACTTTCGAAATACGTAGGGTAGATTCAGTTAAATGTACCGTATAGCCAAGTGTCAAAATATCGCGTCCGATCATAACATCGTATTTCATACAATCGTCGGGTAGTACGTAAAATAAAATTGACAGTTCGTTATTGTCGACCACAACATCGCTAAGAATTTGTTCAGTGCTAAAAACATTCGAATTATTACCGATACCAATTACTTGCACGGTTGAAAGTGAACGTTTGCCCGAGAATTTATAAGCTACACTTTGTTTAACGAGAGAACACTCGGCGCCGGAATCAAAACAAAATGAAAACGACTCACCGGATTGTTCCAATTGCCCGCAAACACCTGCTATTTCGCAGCTATCGACGCGTCGCTCCGCCGTTGCGTTGGCAGCGCTGCCCGCCGACGATGACGCGCGACCCGCACTGCCGCGTTGGCAGTTCGTAGAGATGTGTCCGGCTTCTCCACAACGGAAACACGTTATTCTTTTGCTGGAACCCGATGAAGTCGCCGCCGGTGTAGTTTTCTGGGCGTTAGCTCCAGCAGGCTGCGTAAACTTCGAACGACAGTTCACCGCTTTGTGTCCCGGTTTTCCGCACTTATGGCACGTGAACATAGTGGAAGTTTGTGGCTTTAAACGCTTTGCATCAGTGGCGCCATCACCGGTACTGCGATCGAACTTCCGCTTCAGACTTGCACTCGCCAGAGCTATAATAAGCGATGCACCCTCCAGTGGACGTTCGTCGAGGCAAATATCGATAGTATCGCACCAAGCACGTGGATCGGTATCTGGTAGCTCCGGATTAATTTCTGGCAGCATGATCTGAGTTTCCACTGTTGGTGTCCTGATGGCTTCGATCAGCTGCATCTCGAACATAGCACGCCAGTGGGAATCGAGTCCAGATCCCACTTCTGATGACGGCGTAAGCGATGGCTGAGCGATAGCGCCGTTGTCATTAGGGTTCGGTGGTACCGGGTTCATGATGAAATGTTAAAATAATAGTTTCGGTTTCGGTACACAAAAATCACAGTTTATTATTTAACACAAATTTACATTAAATAACACTAACAAATAATCTCCACAAAATGGGCAAACCGACAGTTTCGTTCTGAAGGAGTGACTTGGTTGGAGTTCCGAGCAAAAGTGATCTCGGCACAATCCCCACTCTACAAAACGACTCTGTCCACGTGCCGCCATTAAAACATCTGACGTCACGGCGTTTACCCCTACTACAATGGTCAAATCAGCAACTTGATGTTTAAAAGTTATCGCTTTCTCCGACATATATAATATAATAAATTAAAATAAGTAGTATCGTTAAAATATTATCATTTGCTTTTATGGTATTTGTATATTTGGTTTTAAGTTATATTTATGTATTTTTTTATTATATTACACGAATTACATGATTAACAATTATAATAAACTAAATATTATGTATGTATTTTAGGTATTATGTAAAAATATTTTTTATTGTTGTTGAAATTTATCGCTAAAGTCGTCAATAGTATAGTAGCTTTTGGTTATTAGAAATTGCTTTAATTTATTGATAAAGATATTATTTTTATTTTTGATGTATTCCGGTAACTTATTGTAAATTTTAATGGACATAACAAATGTACTAGAAGAGTGCATTTTTAATCGTGAAGTGTGTATGTTTAATCTGCTTTCATGTCTAAGTGCAAGTTTTGTTTGGACATCTCCTCTTTTGGTATAGAATTGCGGATATTTTCTTACAAATTTACAAATTTCAAGTATGTAGAGGCAGGGCAGGGTTAATATTTTTAGATCTTTAAAGTGAGGTTTACAGGAATCTGTATCTTTGATATTTCTTAGAATTCTAATCATTTTTGGAACGAAGTTCCTTATCGCGCGTTGTGAAAGGGGGCTAGATGGAAAAAATTCTTACGAAAAGTTGTCACGACACTTTTTGCTATAGTAAGCTATTGTAAGCTGTGCGGCGTCGCATGTTTCTCTGTCTGTCTCTCTCTCTCTTATAGAAAGCAAGCCAGATATTTTCATTTCTATTTCGCATTGAATAGTGTGGTGTTCAATGCGAAATATTAACATATATATTAATTATATTTGTTAATAATAAAAAAAATATAATTTTATTACAATTCCTTCACTAATTAATCGAAAGGGACTTCGTTCCATCCGGGTGTCCCTTGACACCTCTCAAGTTTTTTTTCTGTAGAGTGTATAATGTAGGCGCATTTGTACTATTTCCCCATAAGATAACTCTAAATTTGAGCCATGCAAATGCGTACGCGTAATATGTTATTAGTGCTGTTTTGAGATCTGTTGTTTTCTTGATTTCTCGGAGAGCGTATGAAAACTTGGATAATTTTGTTCTTACTTTTTGGATATGTGATTTCCAATCTATGTGTGAATCTATGTCTAGGCCTAAAAGGGTGAATTTATTTACTGCTTCTAATTTTGATTCATTGCCTGTTCATACCTTCTCTAAGTTACGCACAATACTTGTGCATTGAAACTAACCACACTGGTTTTGTAATTTTCACGTGATACTTAAACAAACAAAGATAGCCGAAGACTCACAGACTGCAGACATACAGACTGCAGACAAACAGACAAAAATTTAAAAAATAGTAGAAATGGGTTCTGTTTGTTATCCTTTAACACCCCTACAATTTTTTTTCTAAATATTTTCAATGTACAGAAACGCCACGTCTACAGATTTATAACATGTATAGAATAGATATAATATAGATATAGATAGATTATATTGTTCAATGGTGAAAACAGCAGCGTAATATTCACGGTTTGATTAAAACAGTTAATATTGTTATGCCGACTTGTACTTGTAATACAAATCAACCAAACGCTGCTAATGAATACTGCTTCCTAAAAAGGTATAGCCCAGAAACATTGTATTGGGATTGTTGGCGCAGATTTCCAGGAGCGGGGGTAGTCACTACTAAGTATTCCAACCTGAATTCTTCTTCTTTATCGTGTGGTTAGTGCCTAACCTGGTGTCAGAGTTTATGCCGCCCATGGGCCTCTGACTTGGCTTTACATACCGTCGAGAAATATCTCTCAGGTATGCTGGTTTCCTCACGATGTTTTCCTTCACCGAAGCAAGTGATAATTATTCATTACGAATATGATTCCGAAAAATCAGAGGTGCGTGTCCTGGGTTCGAACTCGAGACCTATGACTTGGCAGTCCAACGGTCACACCACTAGGCTATCACTGCTTGCTTGCTAACCTGAATTGATAGCTACGTTCCAAGGCACGCTAAGGACTGTGTCTCGTCAAAATAAACCCTGGCATATGGTACGCCAATGACTAAATCAACACTATTTAGCGAGACACGCAACCACGACATGGGGCAGAGTAAGAAGATCTGAAGTGACGATAAAATTACCACTTTGGCATGCACCAATAACAATCGCAATACTACAGACTGAGTCTACGGTGCTCTTGTGCAAGTTGTGAGTTAACATCGTAAAGGGGTAGTCTGCCGTAAGAGTGTTGTTAACATGAATTTGCGTTTAGATATAAATACTGAAACGTGTCTTCCTCAATGGCAGTGGCCTCACAACCCACTGCCTTAGGATTGGGAAAGACATGTAAGTAGTGCTTTGGGAGCGTGGTCTGTTAGAGTTCGTAGCAGCGTCCTTAGTAAGACTATGCACTTAGGTCTAACAATACACGTAGGCCGGGC
Source organism: Standfussiana lucernea (assembly GCA_964057025.1). NCBI lineage: Eukaryota > Metazoa > Arthropoda > Insecta > Lepidoptera > Noctuidae > Standfussiana > Standfussiana lucernea. Next base: position 16,312,429 of record OZ059802.1, on the reverse strand, counting down.
AAACGTTGTAAAATGGCTTCATGTTGTGACATGGAACCGTTTGCGTTTGCAAAGCGGCATCTAGTACATTGGAATCAAATAAAGTAACGTAAAGAACAAATAAATATTTTCTAAAGCACAAGCGCAACGGTCCCATTACTACCTTCTGTACAATATATCATATTTTGCGCCCTCTCGTCTTACTAGAATCACATTTTATTATTGTTTGGTGTTATATGATCTGATAAAGCTCCAAAATATTAGTAATTGTATTAGTATGTATCACCATAGATTTACAACCTCTTCCTCTATAAATTTGTAATATTAGTCATATTTTTGATCTCATGTTTGTTTAATATTACATAATATATATACATATATATTTTAGTTAAGTATGATTGTAACTTGTTATTTTGTTTATATAGTCTATTTCCACTTAATATTTAGTTCATTAATTTAGTTTTTAGCTTAAGTTACCATTTATGTTTGTAAATGTTGGTTCACCTGTTATTGGCAACTGTATAAGCCGATTACTTATTGCCACTTTATTTTATAATTTATATACAGAAGCTGTTGGTGTACCTTTTTATTAATAAATAATAATAATATTATTCATGTATGTGTCTTAACAGTGAGTTCCCAATACTAACTTCACCTTGTATCCCCTCCCTGTCCCCTAGCTTTCAAAGTCGGGACAGGGCAGCCTCAAATTGGGAATTCAGTCCACTTATTTATGTTGGTGGGGAGGAATCCAGTCTGGGGCGCGCGGATGGCGGGGCGCGTCCCTTTCCCCCGTCTGGGAAACCAGCGTTCATAATAATATTACCATGAATTAGGAAAAACGAAAATTTAATCAGCCTAGGGTAATTTAGGAACAGTCACATTTGTTTGCTACCTTTTCACGACTAACCGGCTGATCGGATCGTTATGAAATTTGGTAAGGATATTGTTTTATCCTGGGTAAGGACATAGGCTATATATTATCACGCTAATTATCATAGGGGATGAGCAATATTCCATTATTCCATTATGTTCACATTTATCAACTGTTTGACAACTGTCAAGAGATGCATGAGAATATTATTATTATTTCCTTTATTCATTTATCATCTCATTTTTTTACATTTTTAAATATTTCTTAATAAAAAAGACATAAAAAAACATTTAAAAATACAAAAAAATAGTTGTCCGCCGGTATCGGGAGCAGGGTCCAAGCTACCGGTGGTTAGGGCTCCAGAGACAGGAACCTCCTCACAATGCGAGCCGTATCGAGGAGTACTGCCTTCTGAATCAGGCCCTTGATCCAACCGCCTAAAGAAAGCCTCGAAAGATGTTCGTCGGCCATTGGCCGTCACGACAATCGGCACAATGATAGCCGAGTTCACATTCCAAATATCGACAACCTCGTGTGCCAAGTCAAGATATTTTAATTGTTTCTGTTTCTCAGCTTTCACGAGTAACATCGACTATTATTACGCGACGCGCTAATCGGTCTATCACCACAATGTCAGGTTTATTGGCGACAATAGTCCTGTCGGTAATGATAGACTGATCCCAGTACAACGTGACATGGTCTTTCTCGAGAACTGGGTCGGGCACATACTTGTAGTACGGTACCTCAGATTCCACAAGTTTATATTTCAAGGCGAGTTGCTGGTGAATAATTAATTATTAATATATATTTTATTTATTTTTCTTACTTACTAATTACATTTTTAAATATTCCTATATAAAATTCAAAATAAAAAACATTTAAAAATATAAAAAATAGTAGCCCACCGGTATCGGGAACAGGGTCCAAGCTACCGGCGGTCAGGGCTCCAGAGAGAGGAACCTCCTAACAATACGAGCCGTGTCCAGGAGTACCGCTTTCTGAATCAAGCCCTTGATCCAGCCGCCTAACGAGAGCCTCCTCAGGTATTGGTCGAGGCTCTTGGCAATTAAGCCATGGGCTGAAACGACTATCGGCACAATGATCGCCGTGTCCACTTCCCACATGTCGACAACCTCGCGAGCCAAGTCAAGATACTTGATTTGTTTATCTTTCTCGGCTTTCACGAGGTTCCCGTCATGCGGGACCGTTATGTCAACAATCATTGCGCGCCGCTCTGATCGATCCACCACCACTATATCAGGCTTGTTGGCCACAATAGTCCTGTCAGTGATGATGGATTGATCCCAGTACAGTGTGATATTGCCATTTTCGAGAACTGGGTCGGGCACATACCTATAGTACGGCACTTCCGATTCCACAAGGTTGTATTTTAGAGCAAGTTGCTGATGGATAATCCTGGCTACAAGGTTGTGTCTATGCAAGTACTCACCGTTAGCTAGACGAGAACACCCGGAGATAATGTGACGAATTGATTCGCCCGGACGGTGGCATGCCCGACATACATATGTCAACCGTGCCGTCCTTCACAATAAATCTCCGGTAGTTATTCGTCATCATAACTTCATCCATAATTGCACAGACAAAACCTTCGGTTTCTCCGAAGAGGTCGCCGGAACGTAGCCAGGCTACGGACACTGATAGGTCTACATCGGGCCCATGAAGGGCCCGGAAAAAGCGTCCGTGGAGCTCCTTACTCTGCCATACCTCCTTGCGGTCGTTAGTGTCAAGTACTACAGGTTTGCGCCAGTTCTCTTTAGCCAAGGAGAGCGGGGTGAGGCCCTTGTCCACCGCGACCACATCCCGATGCATCCCCACGTCGGTTTCTAGGAAAAATTCCCTGACACTGCATATCTCGCGATTGTGGAAAGTCTTAGCGTTTAAAAAGCCTCGACCTCCGCACCTCCGCGGGATATACAGTCTCATAACCGAAGATCGTGGGTGATGCAATCGATATGCCGTCAACAATGTACGGACCTTCCTATCCAGGGCGTCTAGTTCTGGTTGTGTCCATTTGAGTATGCCGAAAGAGTACATCAAAACCGGCATGACCCAACCGTTGAAGGCACGCACCTTGTTCCCGCCTGATAAAAGACTATTAAATACTTTTCTCAGGCGGCCAAAGAAGCGCTCCCTCAACGATTGCTTCATGTCAGCTACATTGATGCCCAGCGCTTCCGACATACCGAAATACTTGTAGGTTTCGGTTGCTGAAAGGGATCTAAGATTTATGGAATCCGAGAGTTGGGTTCCCACAGATTCCACAATCTCCCCTCGCTTTACATGCATGACCGCACATTTGTCCACACCAAATTCCATCCTGATGGCGTTACTGAAAGTTTCAGTTACCTTCAGTAGCTCCATCAGTTGCAAATCGTTGGGAACAAAGAGTTTCAGGTCGTCCATGTAAAGGAGGTGAGATATAACCTGACCACCTCTGCTCAACCGATAACCTAGACCTGAATCATCCAGCAGCGTGCTAAAAGGATTCAAAGCTAAGCAGAACCAAAGTGGACTCAAACTATCGCCCTGAAATATACCTCGCTCAATCCTTATCGGCTCGCTATTCCTCTGGATTTGCCGACATCCTGGATAGCGAAGGACTGTCCTCCATTGCCCCATACACGACATCAGGAAGGTGCGCAGTGTTACATCAACTTTATACAACTCTAGCACCCTCATCAGCCATTTATGTGGCACCGAGTCATAGGCCTTCTTATAGTCTATCCAACATATCGATAGATCTCTCCGGGAACGGCGAACTTGTTGGCTTATGGCCATATCAATGAGGAGCAGCTCCTTAGTACCACGGGACCCGTTCCTACATCCATTTTGAGAAGCTGAAATGATGGAATTGTCATCAATGTGTTCGCTAATTTTAGCTCTCAAAATGGATGTAAGAACTATTATTATTTATTATTAATTAATTTAATTCTGATACTTGTAATCCATATATCACACAATACATTAAATTATTAATTAAAATCTATTTGTACAATCACAGGTCACATAGTGTTAGTAACAATGTACTTACAAACCATGTTAGTAACACACTAACAAAGACTGAAACAGAAAACAGATTGTGAAATCATTGCTGCAAGGTAACAGGCCCAGCCGAAACCTTGCAGCAGTGGTTCACAAACTGACAATCAAGCCTGGCTGCTATCATAGATAGGATGCTGTTGGCGCTGCCCCGCACCCTACGGACCAAGGATGCGCACCGTTTCCGCATCACCGTGTAAAAACAGTTCACGTGAGCTTCAGCAAACATCCCTGAAGCACTGCAGTATCGGGGCAACCCCATTAGCACCCTGAATGCGTTATTGTATTGGACGCGAAGGGCGCCGTATGATTTTTGTGTAAAATGAACCCACAGACTGCAAGTGTAAAACGACGTGCAGTAAGCACTAAATATAACGCGCTTGACCTCTTTAGACGCGCGCCTGAATCTGCAGGCAATCATGTTAGCTCTCACACACAGCGCCCTCCGCTCCCTATCAATATCCTCATCGTCTTTGAGGTCAGTGGCCAATAAGTGACCCAGATAATTAAACTGATCTACCTTCACACCGTTTATCTTCACTGAAGGTACTGCTTCTGGGTATTTACCCCTAGCCCCAAAGACCATGACTACACTCTTCTTAACATTATATGCCAGACCATGTAGTCTTGCATATTGCTCGCAAGTGGCTACGAGTGTCCGTAGACCGCAGATTGACGCGCTCAGCAGCACCATGTCGTCGGCGTAGCTAATGTTATTACAACCATACGCCATCAATATGACACCCGACAAGCATGCTGCTAAGCGCCTCAATCAGATCATTTACGTACAGGTTGAAAAGCGTAGGCGAGCATAACCCTCCCTGTCTCACCCCGCACTCCAACCCATACGGCCTAGACAGGGCACCTGCCCACCTCACACTATTGACTTAGTTTCCATCCACCAGTACTTTAGGGTATTTGTCACCTCTGGTGGCAAATTTACCTCTTCCAACTTCCTCCACAAAATGTCGTAGGAAACCAAGTCAAAAACCTTGCTCAAATCAAGGAAACATGCGTAAACTGGAGTGCGGCGATTCGTATAGTATCTTCACAGTGTGCTTCACACTCAATATAGCACTGTCAGTAGATAACCCAGAACTGAAACCAAATTGGTTGTCGTGAACACGTATGTATAATTATGACTGCCAAGTTGAGCGTCAAGCACACCGTCAAACACTTTCGATATGATTGTGGCAAGAGATATTGGCCTGTAATTGTTCTTATCGCCCATGTCACCGGTCTTATTTTTAACGATAGGCACCACTGTTGTTTTTATCATATCACTCGGCATATAAGCATGACCCAGACAAAAAGTGAAAAGCATCGCTAACACTCTTGGCAAATGCGGACCAGCAAATCGGAGATGCTCAATGCTGAGACCATCATGAACAGGAGATTTTCCTCGACGCATGCCGTTAATCCTGTTGAAGAGCATTTTAGCGGTTATTTAAAACGGTTTTAACGGTTTTAGCAGTTTTTGAATAGAACGGCTATTTTAGACGAGTTGTTTGTAGTGAAGATAACAATGCTAAAGAGCAATGGACTCGATTGAACAACATCGAAATAAAAAGTCTACCTCAGAACAATCACGAGAATCTGTTTGAAATCATCAGAAAAATTGGCACTATAATTGATTATCCCGGCCCAGAAAAACTTTATAACTAGGGTACCAACCCGCAGGGCACGCCACGATAGTGGCGATAAGTCCCCTCTTTGAGGAGTGGCTTGAGAGGCGCCACGGCGTCCTCACCTTCCGCCTGACACAGGTCCTCACCGGACACGGTTGTTTCGGGAGGTTCCTGCACCGAATCAGGCGGGAGGAGACGCCCGGGTGTTTCCACTGCGAGGATCGACTGGAGGACACGGTGGAGCATACGGTGGAGGTCTGCCCCGCTTGGGCGGAGCACCGCCGTGTCCTCCTAGCGGCGATCGGCGGCGGCGACCTCTCGCGTCCGGCCCTGGTTCGAGCCATGGTCCGGAGCGAGACGGAATGGGAAGCCGTCACCTCCTTTTGCGAAGCAGTCATGCTAGCAAAGGAGGAGGCGGAACGTGAGAGAGAGCGTTCCTCCTCACGTCCCAGCCGCCGCGGGAGACGCACCGGGCGTCGGGGGCCACGTGGTGGCCCCCGGCCACCGTAGACGCGGGCCTGTGGACGGTGAGCTAAGGGCTAGCTCGCCGTCCCTCCGTCTTAGGACGACAGGCCGTGTCGACGGCGCGTTCGTGTTCCACGCGCGCCTCAAAGAGATGTCAGCATAGGGAAGGGGCCCGCAAGGGCCGATGCCTGCCGGGTGCTGCGAGTTGTTCGAAAGAGATACCGCGGCCCCGGAACACAAAGGGCGATGAAGGAACATGGATGGGTTTTAGTCAGTAAAAGTCTGACACTCCCTCCCGCTCAGCCCAGAGCGGGAGAAGTCATTTGATGATTTCCCATCCGAAAAAAAAAAAAAAAAAAAAAAAAGGGTACCAACCCGTGAGAAAGATCACACAAAACCTATCATAGTGAGTTTCTGCCACCGTTACGTGACTTTATTGCCGCTGGGAGACTTCTTTTCAAGACTGCTCTTTTAACTACAGGGCAAATAAACTTTCCTGGAAACCAACGGATTTACGTCAACGCTCATCTGACACTATAAAACAAGGCTTTGCTGTCCAAAGCTAAAAGGCGGCCGCAGAAACGGATTTTCACTACATTTGGGTCAAGCACTCCAAAATACACGCGAGGAAGGCAGAAACGTTTCCTACAATAGTGTTAAAATCCGAAAAAGTCATTTGTTGTCGTCGCCTCCGTTGCTTTGAGAAATCGGTTTTTTCTGCCTTATGGCTACTTGTGGACACTGGCATGAAGAAGTTTCTCTACATCGGCATCTAGCGATCGCACAGCGATGACCAGGAGACATCAGCGCTTTTTAACTTCCCCGTGGAGTCGACTGACATAGTCCAGCAACGGTACCCAACAGCGAAGCTCATTTTTCTGGGGGACTTCAACGCCCACCATAAAGAGTGGTTGTTCCCGTACCAGAAAACTGACCAAGCCGGGTTTCTTAAAAAGAATAAAATAAAATAAAATAAATAATAGCCGGGATCTAACCCAGCTGGTGAATGTGGCAACGCGGGTACCGGATGTTGACGGCCATACACCCAATTGCTTGGACCTTCTGCTGACAACAGATCCGGACAGTCATTCTGTATCGGTCTCAGCCCCACTGGGAACGTCTGACCACTGCCTGGTATGGTCCTCGGAACGAACACTGTTCCTCAAGAACGGTGCCGAAATCCTGGAAGCTTGCAAATGTACAACCTGTGCCTAAAAAGGGTGACCGTGCAGACCCCGCTCATTACCGTCCGATCGCCATTACCTCCATCCTGTGCAAGGTTATGGAAAGGGTACTGAACCATAAGTTGCTGACTTACCTTGAAGACAATGATCTCCTCAGTGACCGTCAATTTGGCTTTCGCCGGGGACGGTCAACTGGCGATCTTCTCGTGTATAGTCACGCACTGTTGGGGCGAGGCCATCGAGAAACACGGCGAAGCACTTGCTGTATCGCTTGATATCTCGAAGGCCTTCGATAGGGTCTGGCACGCAATTCTACTCAGCAAACTTCCTGCTTATGGCATCCCTGTTGATTTTTGTAGCTGGATGTCAGACTTCCTCAGTGAACGGTCGATCCGAGTAGTCGTTGATGGCTGCTCCTCAGACCTTTTGACTATTGATGCCGGAGTTCCTCAGGGGTCTGCTCTCTCTGCAACTCTTTTCCTGCTGCACATCAATGACCTTCTTCAGCATGGCATTGTTGGGTACGCAGACGACAGTACGGTTTCAGAGAGATGCTTATCCAGTGCAGGGACCAGCGGGGATGAAGTTCGTTCTTTGAGAGAGGATATGGTAGAGCGGACAAATTTGACCTTAAGCTTTGTCTCCCGGTGGGGTGATGACAATCTGGTCTCTTTTAACGCCACCAAAACTCAGGCGTGTCTATTCACTGCAAAAGGAGTAGTTTCAACCAAACTCCTACTTTTCGGGGTACATCAGTTCGTATAACTAATCGACTCGAGCTCCTTGGCATGGAGTTGACATCCAGCCTCAACTTCGGCGCCACCATTGAGTACAAAGCCCAAACCGCGGCCAAAAAGCTGGGCATCCTTAATAGAGTGAAGCGATGCTTCACGCCTGGACAGCTTTTAGCACTTTACAAAGCACAAGTCCGATCCTGCATGGAGTATTGCAGCCACCTATGGGATGGCTCAGCTAAATGCCAACTAGCCGCGCTTGACTCGGTGAGCTGAGAAGCTCACTGGCGACGTAAAACTGGTGGATGCCCAGCTTCACAGCTTGGCTCATCGCCGCAAGGTTGCCTGTTTGTCGGTCTTCTACAGATGGTATTTCGGTGAGTGTGCCCATGAACTCCACAACCTCATCCCTCCGGCCCCCTTCTACCATCGGACATCTAGACGTACTGCAGGTAACCATCCCTACCTTGTTGATATTCCGCCAATTCGCACTAAGCGTTTCCAAACGTCTTTTATTATGCGCACAGCAAAGGAGTGGAACTCTCTGCCTGCGTCTGTGTTTCCGAACGCATGTAACCCTAATCTCTTCAAAGTTAGAGTAAACAGGCTTCTTCTGGGTAAGCTCGCTCCATCGTCGACTCTGTTTCTGTCACCTCTGACCTAGACTAGAGGCAAGAGCAAACACATCTTAAATAAAAAACAAGACCTCATAAAAATAAAATAAAAATATGCCAATACCAATCTAAAACTATGCATATAAACAAAATGTCAAAGTCTAGTCGTGCACGATCAAATATCTATACATATTATAATAAATCTGTAGACGTGGCGTTTCTGTACATTGAAAATATTTAGAAAAAAAATAGTAGGGGTGTTAAAGAATTACAAACTGCACCCATTTTTACTATTTTTAGAATTTTTGTCTGTTTGTCTGCAGTCTGTGAGTCTTCGGCTATGTTTGTTTGTATAAGTATCACGTGAAAATTACAAAACCAATGTGGTTAGTTTCAATGCACAAGTATTGTGCGTAACTTAGAAAAGGTATTAGTTTTTGTTTCATTGCAATCCGTGCTCTCTATCAAAAGATATATGAATTTATTGTGTTCAAGTAGAACTTATCACCTTTACGTAAGAAACATGCAACGACATCTATTGAATCAAACTGGTACTAATGAATAAAGATGAAGTGCTCACAAGATAACTTTAAATCAACTTATCGGGTTTTTCAAAAAGTTATGATAGCAAAAGGTACTTTAGATGGCGCTGCTTTAAAAATCTTCATACCCTATATTGTTTGTTCGGTCGCTTTCCATGAATTACATTTTAGCAGTTTAACTCCATGCTCGATTAACGCCGATTTCTGAATCGCGGTGTTAAGATTTTCCGTGAAAGAATGACCCTCGCCGGGTAAACTGCATCGATGTTGGTTGTTAGATGTCTTTCATAAAAATATTTGGTTTCATATCTTTACTATATAAAATTATAAAGCTGAAAAGTTCGTTTGTTTGTTTGGTTGAACGCGCTAATCTCAGCAACTACTGGTTCCAATTGAAATATTCTTTTAATATTAGATAGCCCATTTATCGAGGAAGGCTATATAACATGCTGCGACCAATAGGAGCGGAGCATTAATCAAAAATGTGATGCAGACGAAGTTGCGCGGGTCAGCTAGTTAAAAATAAGTTTGAGAACCATGCACAGGTGAGTGCTACCAGCGAATTCCACCAATTATTGTGTCGTTCAATAGTGCTGTGCAAAATAATGTTTAAATGTCATTATCATGTTGTGTGTTATCGTTATGCCAAATTAGTCCTTATTGTCATTATAATTATTACAATGCAATTTTAATTACGTAGCCTACCCATTTGTGACTCACTGGGCCTGTGTCGTTCCTTTTGTTCCTTATCCTAACCCATTAGTTGCGGGTGTTTCAAAGTTCCGTGTTTTAATTCACTGTGCATCGCTGTACCTAAGAGATTCCTACCAGTTTTTGCTTTCTACCTTCATTATTCTCTTTTATTGTTGGCATTTTACGTATTCGTTTATATTAAACGATTTACTTTATTCACTACAAATTAATTATCTTATTATAGTTGACAATATTGTTGCTGTTAAGCTCAAAAATGATTAGTATATACTATCAGAACGTACGTGGTCTGCGCTCAAAAACAAATGCTTATAGTTATGGCGGTTATATCGTAACGTTTGCATAAATTCTTATGATGTTATTATATTTACGGAAACATGGTTAGTGGATAGTATTAGTAACAGTGAGTTGTTTGATGGACGATATCTTGTCTGGAGGCGGGACCGGGATTACTGTCGAACGGCACAGACACGGGGAGGTGGAGTGTTGATCGCGGTGAGGAATGACCTGACCGTTGTGGAAAGATGTGACTGGCGTACCTCCGCCGAGGATATATGGGTATCCATCGTTCTGGAGCGATCTAGACCAGCGGTAAGTTACAACATCAATATCTGTGGCTTGTATTTTTGTGCAAAGAAAATGTTAGTAACACGTATTTAACTCAATTACAAAACTTCCACCATAAACTTAACTACTTAGTGTCCGCTCATCCTTTAGGTACATTTATAATAACAGGTGATTTTAACTTCGGCGGCGATGTGGAATGGCAGCAGTCTGACGATGGTACTGGATTATATCCTGAAAATGTGTCCGTTCGATGTGTTTTGGATTTCTTTGACACAATAAATGCGTGTAACTTATCCCAGTTTAATGGTGAGCGTAACGTCAACGGCAGATTGTTGGATCTTGTTTTCTCAAATAGCGCAATAAAAGTGAATGATTGTGGTGACCCCCTGGCGGTGCCAGTTGATGTACACCACAAACCTTTGATTATTAACGCTGATTTCGTTGAAGTTCACAAACTCATTGAGAAACCTAGCACTAAATACATATTTCATCGCGGCAATTACGATACAATTACGTCTGCACTAGATCTTATGGACTGGAATATGTTATTGTCTGCTGGATCCCTGGACCAAGCCCTTAGCCTTTTCTATACCAAGCTATACGAGCTCAAGGATTTGTATATTCCCGTTAAACCACTTAAAAAATCAACACACCCCCCTGGTACACTAGTGCTTTGATAAAAATACTTAAAGAAAAACACAAATACAAAAATTGCAGCAACATATCCGATTACCATTTTTTTTCTCTCTTGCGAAACCGAGCTAAGGAATTAGAGGCGGTTTATTTTGATGCTTATATGGAAAAAATTGAATCCTCAATCGCCAAAAATCCTAAATGTTTCTGGTCGTATATCAAAAGTAAAAGAAGTGGTAATACATTACCTAACGTATTACACTACATGGAGTCGTCCGCAGACATCAGCGAGGGTATCACTGAGCTTTTTTCCTCTTACTTACAGTCTACCTTCCAAGAACCTGACGATCTGGATGTTAATATAGACTTTCACTCTGCTAGCTCGGTGAACCTGAGTACGGTCAGCGTGTGTCCGGACATGGTACTCAAGCTACTTAAAGGTTTGGACCCATCTAAATCTGCTGGGCCAGATTTTTGATACCCCATTTTTATAATTAATTGTGCAAAGAGCCTGGTGGCGCCAGTCTGTGTGCTGTTTGAGCGGTCGTTGAGAGATAAATCTAAAATAGAAAACTACCGCCCCATATCTAAATTATGTCTTTTTTCTAGAGTTCTTGAACGAGTAGTACACACTGAAGTTTACTCAGCTATGCAGCGCCATTTCGGCGACGAACAACATGGTTTCCTCAGAAAACGGTCAACTGCCTCCAACCTGATATTGTTCAATGAAATTATAACCACTGGGATGGAAGAACGATGCCAGATCGATGCGATATACACGGACTACAGTAAATGTTTTGACCGTATAGATCACCGGGTGCTTCTTCAGAAGCTATTTTCCGCAGGAATTCACGGTGATCTATTCCGGTGGTTTTTGTCATACATAGATAATCGAACGCATGTTGTAGTTTTGCGTGGATACATGTCTGGATGGAAATCTGTCCCATCAGGAGTTCCCCAAGACTCAATTCTAGGACCGTTATTATTTACAATATTTTATTTTGGACATAAAAAAACTGCTTTAGAAAATCATATATCCTACTATACGCTGATGACATGAAGATCCTAAAGCCCATACGCACATTATCTGATACTGAGCTACTTCAGTCAGACCTTGACAGATTCGTACAATATTGCAAAACCAACAAACTACAACTAAATGTATCCAAATGTTTTCACGTAATATTCACTCGCCAGAAATCTATCATGCCCAGGCCCAGGATATACACTAGATGGTACTTACATAAGTAAAGAACCCAGTATCAGAGATTTTGGTGTGGTACACGACAGCAAGCGGCTTTTTGATGATCATGTAGAAACAGTTGTCAACAAGGCTTTCAAAGCCTTGGGTTTCATTATTAGAGCTTGTTCTAGCTTTCGTTTCCTAAAACCATTAAAAGTTATTTACTGTTCTCTAGTGCGTAGCCACCTTGAATACGTTTCTCAAGTATGGAACCCTCAATATGAGATCTACAAATCTCGTATTGAGTCTGTTCAAAGGCAATTTTTGCGGTACTTGGACTTCAAGGCTAGGCAATTATCAGTTGACTATGAACACCGTTGTAAGCGATATCATTTCTTACCGTTGGAAGTAAGACGTAATATCAGTGATATCTGTTTTTTCGTGAACATCGCAAACAGCTCCGTCGATTGTCCTGAACTACTCAGCAAAATACTTCTTCGGACTAATTTAAACAACCTGAGAAAACGGCCGCTACTCCATGTACCATTCGCATCGACTAAGTACAGGCGCAACGCCTTCTGCATACGTAGTGTTATAGCTTTCAATAGTTTACCATCATACCTGGAAATCTATTTATTTTGCACAATATAAAATTAGAAATATTTTAAACAAGGAGTATTTTGGTGATAACCAGTGATCGGAGTAGGTAGATTGATTTTTGGTACTTGTATCATAAATGCACACAGAAAGAATAACATGGATAAGCCATTTTTCCGGAAAGTAATTCCGGTATTTCCAGATTCAATTAAATAGTGTTAATATTGGTAGTGATATTATTACTACTTAAATCAAAATTTAAAGCAAGGTATCAAAACTAAATTAATTTATTATTTATCTGTTGAATAAATAAATAGTGAAAATCTAAAACCGTATATTCGAGCCAAATCGTGGTTTCGAGCAGATTCCAGAAATCAGTATGTAGACAAGCCAGGGTCAAGTAACGTTTTCACAACATAGTAACAAACAAAAGAGCGCACTCTACGAACCGAAGTAAACGAGTGAGCTACCTGGCATGTCGTCGGCGGGCGTACGCATTGTTTTGATAACCGGTTAGTGCACCACTCATGATCCTTTGTTCTGATTGGTCGTTGGGTTGTGTCTAATCGTGACTGTGTGCCGTTAAAAAAATTAGGAAGAATATAACATTGCTCATTTTAATACAATTCCTACCTAAGTTCCGTTTTTTTTTTAAATATAAAAAACCAATTTCGGAGGAATGTCCACATTAATATATACGTTTCGGATCAATGACCCCAATTCAATCTACCTACTCCGATCACTGGTGATAACCATAAATAGCTTTTAATTCCGATTTTGACATTGCACGACTTGACATACCTAATATGTTTACATTGTAATCTGTTTACTTAGCCAAATTGCTTTATGAAAGAAAGAACGAAAGAAAAAAACGTTTATTGGCACACGCCACAAGTACACAATACAAAATATAAAAAAGAAAATATAAAATAAAATGTAAAACTAACCAAGAAATATTGTGTAACTCACGGTTGCGCCAAATAGGCCCAGTTCAGCAAAATGCCGGACAACTAGTACCCGACGCTGGTTTTCAACTGAACCTATATGGTGAGTGTGCGGATGTCAATAGGTTTCAATAATTATAAATAAATATTGTGAAAGATATGATAATAACAAATAAAAATAAAATAAAGTGATGGTAATGGCGGAATAACAACTACAAGACTATTTAAATACTAGTAACAGCCATTTTTAAACATACCATCGCTAGTCCGTAGCATCACACTTCGCCGCACGCAGCCGAGTGTGACGCACGAGTTACCGGCGATGGTGGATTAAGTTGCACATTTTTAAATAGCTTAAACTAACTTAACTGGTCAACGCAAATAACGCGTAACTAAGTAGATGTATACACATATATTTATGTGGAAGCTTGTAGTTAGCAAATGTCCTTACTTATGCATGATATTAGATATTGTAATTAGTCTGTAAGCTTTCTTTAAAGTCAAATAAATAAATAAAACCAGAGCGATGAGAAGGACATCGTAGAAGATAATCATTAGTGGACCGAAGATTCTTGCCGTGCGCAGAGCATAAATATTGACATTGAGATGTAAGTTAAGAAGGAGAAGTGGGTTTGTGGAGAGAGAAAACAGGGTTGTCAAAGCCCTCAAAGCTCTGCGCTGCCGGATGGGTAGTCACTTTAAAAGCGATCGCTGTGCAGATACGTGATCATACTTGCGGAGATTGAAGACGAATCTAATGCAGTTATTAAGAAGTCAGTCAAGTTTATTGAGGAGATCTGCATTCAGGTCATAGTAGCACACATCACCATCAGCATCATTTATTATTATAGTACAGCTGCTATTAAGTTAGAGAGCTTAGGTTCAAAGTTTGACATTCTCAAGGGAGTCAAACAGGGCGACCCGCTGTCTCCAAAACTGTTCACCAGTACCCTAGAAGAAGTCTTTCAGACGCTGGCAGTCAAATGGAAAGTGAAAGGGCTTGTCGACGGTGAAACAAGGTTGAATAATAAACTTTTGTTGATGACATTGTCCTTTTCTCCCCCACAGCCACAGGACTAGAGCAAATGCTACACGATCTTAGCAAGCCTTTAGGTTGGAAAAGATGAATGAACATGTCAAAAACCAAGGTCATGACCAACAGCTCCAAGAGCAGCATACACGAAGGCGGGGAGAATATTCAATATATTCAAGAATATATCTACTTGGGCCAAGTAATCTCTTTCCAGGCAAGGCAAGATAAGGAATTTGCAAGACAGACAGAAAATGCCTGGAAGAGTAACTGGTCCACGAAGGAGTATTTTAACCCTGCCCATGTCTTTGAAGCGAAAGCTAATGGACATGATTGTGTATTCTCCCCATTTTGACCTACGATGCACAAACTTAGTCTTTGACTAACATCCAAAAGTCCAAAGTCAAGGTTTGCCAACGTGCAATGGAGCGCAGTATCTTAGGTGTAAAATTTACAGATCATGTTCGAAACACTACACTGCGCTCCAAAACGCAAATCGTTGACGTAAGTTTAGGATTTGTGCCCTGAAACAGTGACACAGGGTCGCGGCAGACTACGAAGGAGATGGCGGGACGAACTGGATGTCTTCCTTGAGCATTGGAAAGAAGTAGCACAGAATCGTGACCGTTGGAAGGAATGAAGTGAGGCCTTTGCCCAGCAGTGGGATAGTACGGACTAGCTATAAAAATATATAATTGTACATTATGGCCTTCAACTTTTTACTCCCGGCGCCGATTTGCTTAAGTTTTTAACAAAGAAAACCCGCTTCTGACAAGCTTTAAAATGATGTATGTCTCAGTCACCGACGGACCTTGTATCTCTTGAATTACAAGATATTGTTGTCAGTAATAGTAAATTATAGCTTTTACCTTTTTACTCTCCGGCCGATTTGCTTATATCCATAATGATTTTTTTTAATTAAAAAAAAACCCTCTTTTAACAACCTTAAAATGACGCATGTCTTAATCACCGACGCTTTTTGTAATATGTAAATAGTTCATTTTAAATGATGAGTAACTTTTTTTTCCATAGGGCAATCTTTTTGGCGCCATAACAAAAAAAGATGTTCTTTCAATCAGCCTCAAGAAAATATAGGCCTCGTTCACCGACGCCACTTGGACCGCTTCCGCCCGATCTCCTTTAAACTCAACAGCAAAATTAAAATGGTTTTTTTTTTATAGTATGTTAATCAAAAGCAAAGTTACTGCTGCAGTTTGGAGAAAAAGTCCCGTATCTCAAAAACTGAATATCAAATCTTGTTCAAACCAATTTTCATTGAAAGTTTTTTTACATTCTACAAACCTATTTTTTTTTCAATTTCCTTCTCTTACTTACAAATGAGACAAAATTAGGGGGGCGGGTCACAATTTTTATGGCAAATGTGTGTGTATGATATTAACTGTGTACTTGTAATGCATGGAAGTAATAAGTAGCTAATAAGATGTTTTTTGTACTTAGTGTTCTTGTGCACAGTGCAGCAGCGACTTCTATTCAAAATCTTTACTCCGTTGTTATTTTCACTGTTACACATGTTTCAGTTTAATTGTATTGAGTTTTACATTTACAAGTTTTTTCCCTAAATGCAAGCTCAGGACACGCTCGATTGAAGTGTTCCAGTGTCAGTGCGAGCAGGTAGTGAGGCAGCGCGAGTCGAGGAACGCGACACGATTTCGCAATGATACCACTGACAATGTTTCAACGATTTCATCTTTATTTTGTATTACTTACATTAATATATTTACAAGTGAGGCAGTAACAGTGTCAACGAACCAAACCTTGTCAACTCGGAACCACTTTTCGACGACATGCGTTCAGTAAAATCAACAAAGTATATGTAGATCGCCGCGAGCGGTGCCCGACGACGGCACACTTCACATCACACAAATATTGAGCGGATGATAATATCAAGGATGTGTGTTATACAAGGTTTACTGTACACTGTACATGCACTAGTTAACAAATCATAAGTTTACATTGGAGGGTGAGCCGTCATCAAGTACCGTCACGCATCGACCTAATTATATAAAATATCATTATAATAGTTGATCGTGATCAATTGAACCAATTCACAAGTTATGATACAATTCCATGCAATTTTGTACTGTTGAACAAATGACACGAGTACAATAGCCGTCCGTGGGACGTTGGCGGTTAAAACGATTTCGATGTCGCTATGAGTAGTCGAGCAAAGCTACACGTGCGGCACGCCAGGCTGGCCCGGTGTTGGACGTACGTGACGGGCACATGCGAGGTGTCAGACACATACATATGTACGTCGGGCACATGTGAGGTGTCAGACACATACGTCGGGCACATGCGAGGTGTCAGACACACGTCGGGCACAATTCAACAACACATTCGTCCGATCCTTAGTATCTGACATTATGTGTCGGTCGAATTAGCACACGAGACGAGACGCGCCGCCATGATCGCGCAGTAGATTTATCAATGTTACTATTACTATAATTAATTGTTTATAATAATTATGTACAACTTTACAAATGTGAAAGACGCACGAGCGGCAGTGGCGCTGCACGGCTTCGTTCCGCTCGCGTCGTCAGCCTATGTACATAGTTTTGTTTCCCATAATATAAACTTTAGTAGGTAGGTACCAATACGAATAATCTCGTAATTTAAATTATCTTCTCACATCGTTCATATCACAACGCGTACGACAGACCGTTCCTTTATCTAAGTAATACATTTGAAATTTTTACAATACATTTAACTTAACCACCCCGCATCGCATGCGGCGTGTTGGACGTGAGGGCGCGCGCGCCCGCGCACTCACTCTCGCACTCACTCACACTCACACTGTAGTCTCTGAGTCCACTCACGGGGCTCTTCACACGTCGCTGCGCTATTTGCCGTCGTCCTCGTCGTGACATAGCACCCTGAAACCGAAAACAACACCATGTTAAGGTCTTTGTTCATTAGTGTTCAAGTTATCATATCCAAAGTGGACTAAGCTAAGAAAGTGGAGCCGTTATACGCACGATGTATTGAACTAAAATAAGATTGCAAAGGAATGCGGGTTAAGCCTGATAGTGTACGGAAGACTTTCTATCATTACGTTTTGGTGTTTACTCACGAAGTGTTCTAAACATGACGTGGGTGTACAACATAATGTGGGTGTAACTTACGGGTAGAGCAGCGCTAGCGCGATTAGCAGCAGTAGCCTGAGCAGCGCACGCGCTCGCGACGCGGCCAGCGCGGCGAGCAATGTGGCGCGAGGAGGCGGTGGGGGCGCACCCGCCGCGTTGCCGTGCTGCATCGCCGCCGGCTGCTCGCCTGCGGGGTCGGGGGCAGTAGGGTGTCAATATCATTTAAAAGGACCATGTCGCTCGCGCACGTGTATCTGATGTTGGCCACAGACGTAACAACATTTCCAATTATGCATGCAATGCAGGACTGCGTGTCTGGTACTGTGACAATGAAGACCTCCATTATCACTGTACCCGAAGCATAATTTCTTTCTCTCACTTAGAGTAATATCTATCAGACCATATCGACAGCACCCTCTCCAGATTATGAGATGGTTATGAGTTGATGGACTGCGATTCACTTTTAAACACAAAAACCCAGCGCAAACCTATGGAGGCGCGGTGAAGAGACTGAGAAGATAACAATTTAAGGTAACTAGAGACAGAACGGAAAAATTCTAGCGCAGTTGACTGGCTGCATTGAAAATCGGACCGTATTGCCATTGTTTAGAAAAGAAAATCGTACGAATCTCTACGCGGACATCCAACGTTGCCTCTCGACTTGATCGCGCGCCGGCTCGCAAATCCTCGGGAGTCCTCGAAGATACCCGAGACCGCACAAATAAGTTTTGACGTGCTCACGAATTGCCTTTTGCACTTTCAGTGTTATTGTCGAGATTAGCGATGTCTTTGAGCGGTCTCGAGCCTGCTCTTTAGCTCGCACCGTCTCGCAACGCATTTCTGCTCTCGGTGTAAATTGTGACCAGAAGAGGCTCGAGGATTTTTCAGTTTGTCTGAATTGATTCTTTAATTCAAATTATAATATCATGCGGTTAATATTAAATTCTGTATATCATACGGTTGGAAATGGCATGCCAAAGACAACTTATAGTGGTCGGCTGACAGGCATGCCATGTCCAAGCGGTACGCGGTGGTGGTGGTGGCAGTGGTGGGGGTACTGACCGCTGAGCACGTGAAGCATCACGGACGCGGAGTCCAGATTGGAGGGCGAGCACGAGTAGTTGCCGGAGTCCTCACGCCGCGGGCTGTAGATGATCAAGTTGCCCACCTGCAAGCACGACAGCGAACCATTCACTGACTTGTATTACATAAACATTTCGCTCAATGTTCTTAAGTTTACACAAGTACTTAGGCTTAACCAGCCAGGATAATTGTAGTAAATCGTAGACGATGTACAGATTAAAAACTTTTTACAAATTTTTTGACTTTCTTTATGAATCAATTCATGCTACACCGTGTGACGTCCGTGTCCCGTCCGAGTCTTGGTCTCTAAAAATTGAGCAGAGACAGACGCGTCTCGCGCCCGTGACAGCCTAGCATAAATAATCCCTTAGACTTTAAGCTCTGCAGCTCTTCTCGTAAGGCTGACCCTTATGAGTGGGTTAATGGAAGAGTGTCGTTGTGTTTGTGCCGGTGTATGGCAGTGAGTACGTGCAGGCACAACGGGACATACCGTGGTGTCGGGGGCCACTCGCTCCATGCGGATCTCGACGAGGCTCTTGTCGTAGTTGAGCACGCGCTCGTCGTTGTGGTACCAGAAGATGTAGGCGGGCTCCTCCAGCGCCTGCGTGATGACGCACTTCAGGCTCACCGTCGTGCCAGCCTTCACGTACAGGTCCGACTCACCCACGATCTCGATCTTTGGCACTGTCGACATCACATCAAATATATTACAAATTCATCTTACTTGCGTGTGATGACATAACTTTATGTATACGAGAATATCTGACTGTTTAACAACTCTCAAGTATTGTCAGTAACGTAGCAACTTCGGTTGTCAGATGTCAAATTACATTGACGTATGGCGACGTTGCATTTCAAGAATATTGATAAATTAATAATCACAATAAACTAATATCTTGAGAACAGAAAGGTTCCAATTTCAAATAAACCTAATTTACATTTTAGTAAAGATATTTTATAGCCAGATGTATTTTATAGAAATAGCTTTTATTGTATCTTAAAAGACTTGGTTTCCGAACGAAAGCTAGTTGTGATCTTTGAATAATCAAGTTAAATATTTATAAACTTTATATTGCTAATTAAACGAATTAGTTATGATTAAATGATACTTATAATGTTTCCTAGATTTTATACTGCAATTTCAATATATCAAGTGGTTTAAAACAATTTTCTGAACTATCAGTTGATGTTCATATTTTATCCGATTAAACATAAAGATTACAAATAAATACATACAAGATTTCTAAATTATCTAATGAAGTTTTAAAATAGTTCCACTACACAGGATTTGTTGATTATTATCTATGTTATTAGTTGTTTAACTATAATGTGTAACCCATCGGCCATTGGTGTATTTTGGCGGTAACATTTTATGTACTGAGTAAGATTTGATGGTTATAAAAAGAGATGTTGCTGTCAATTCAAGGTTCTTTTTGCTGCTACTGTTCGACGAGTTACGATAGACTCTGAGTCGTATATTGTGTAGTCCATGTGTAATTGTGTATAGTATTAAGTTTGCAAGTTAATGGAGATACCAAGTGTGTAAAGCTGAAAACCTATTTGTATTACCACCGTGTTCTACAATGTTTATGTAAGTTATTTGATATTATACTATGAATATTACTGATAGCTATGTGCTAGAAATATGTTATAATATGGCTTATATTGCTTATTGTTTATCTACACATATAAACTGTTATAACTTGAGAAATGGTCCAGGACAATATAGATTGTCCTGGCATTATACTTTTTAAGATGTTACCGTGGAGTTTCTTGTCCATTCTTCTCCACGAAGACCTAGGTTTGCGAATGGACGTAGTTTGATAGTTATAAATGAAGTCTTGTCTTTCTGTGGTTTTCTTTATAAAATCCCTTTACCCTACACACCTTTTTAGAGACACTTTCAGACGTAGTAAATAATAAGTTACCATTCTGACACTCAAAGCTTATTAATTAAATAGATATCAATACATATACATGTTATTTACATCCACTTTCTAACATCAGAAGTGGGATTGTGCTCTGGCCTATTTATTATTCCTAACGAACTTTAATTTGATATTTTCATGATCAATGTTGGAGCTATTGGTGTGATGCTGAAAGCTGTGATGTCGGCGGGTCGCCGCCTCGACTCAACTAGGACCAGAATTATGACGACGTGCTGCCGACTCTGTCTGCAGAATTAAGAAGCTGCTGGGACAGCATCGAAGCCATGCCGTGGATCAAACGGAGCAGCAGTACGAATTACCTAATATCGGTAAGGCCTTTAGAGGCTCTGCTTTAAGATTTTGCTTTCTGAAAAGTTAGAAATGAAAGATTCTAGGGAAAACTGAAGGAATAAGATGTAGAATTTATCAACTTCAATTATTCATCAAAATATTGTTTTAAAAGTTGAGCTTCATTTGGTAACCGGCGACTCAAAAAAAAAAATATATATATATATATATAAGGAGGTTCTGTAAAAAAAAAAAACTTTGTCGGGTACTTGCATAAAAGTATGTTAACGTTTATTTTAGAAAAATAAGTCCCTACCTACACATTAATATTGTGATGATGAAAATTGAAGTGAATTATTTTTGTAAATATTTGAAATCTATATTCACTTAGCGTATTTACTAGGAAGGGATGTTGCGGAGGTGGTTGTGTCGGAATCGAATTCGGAAGCGGAGTTTTTAAATTTGGTTGGCAGAACCGGAACCAGAATCGGAACCGGAATCTGCGGGGGAGGCAAAAGAGATGTGTTAATAAAATAACACACATTGTTCATCAGTTTAAATATGTATTTTTAAAAGTGAAAAGCTTTGATTTAACTTCACTAGAATTTTGCAATCAATATTTCACCGTCTTTCACTGAAGCTATCCTGTTGAAATTTGGCACACACGTTTTTCTTATTATCAGTTCAAAAAAAATATATACAGGTAGGTGTATACCTGGGTGTTGAAAATAAAAACTATCTAATTTAAAATTTGAAATAGTTGGTACTAGTAGTAAATTAAATCAAAAGAAATTACTCAAAAAGAAGCAAATTATAATTAATGAACACAAGGTTTTCATTGACCTCCGATATAACTTCCGATTAGAATTTATCTGAATCGAAGGTGTAAAATTAGTCGCAAGTTCCGAACTTTCGGAATCTGAATCGAACCTCCGTAGCATCTCTAGTATTTATATTATTTTCAAAACATAAATAGAATTAAAATAATAGTAAGAATATTTGTACAGGTATCAATGTGGGCAAATTTTATTTTAAATTGGTTAGTCAATATTTTATTGAAGCTTGGATTTATTAATAGCTTTAGTGATAAGGTTAATATTATATTTACTTCGTAATTCTAGTTCTCACAAAATATAAGACTGAGAATGAAATGTATAGTATGGAGCTTGACATAAATACAGTACAATTGTAATACTCACGAAGATAAGTTAGAAAATAATATACCAGTTACTTATACCTGAGCATTTCTATCTAATGTTAAATCATAATAAGATATACTCAAAACTGAATGAGTATTTAGTACCTGAATTAATCAAGTGGGTAAACAAATAAATTACTTTGATCCGATAACTGTTTATACACATACATTATATTGTTCATACATCATTTTGACAAGGTTTGGTTACTGATAGTGCTGATTGATGGTCTTCCTGAAACGATATTTTGACTTTGGCTTCTAAACTATTACTTTAACAAAAAGTAAAGTAGCTATTGATGTTCTGTTTTATATGAATGTCAAATATCTGAAAGATATTATCATAACACATAAGTACATAAATGTATGATCAATCAATCAATCAAATCAATCAATCGTTTATTTTATAAAAAAATATCACAACAATTAAAATAGAGCACAGTTGCTTATTTGCCTGAACTAGGTTGAACCTGTGTCTCAGGCTACAAAATGCAAGTAGACATCTACTTAAAATAAATAAAATTAACATTAAGTGAAAAGTAAAGTACTAAAATTAAAACTTACATAAAAATAAAAACAGCGTGTTCGCGGAATACAAAAGACTTGAAAATATGGTCATAAATTTTTAAAGTGTCGACTGGCTTATTTGCAATGATATTGTCAGATTGGCCGAACGATAACTTTTTTTTCGATAAGTAAATTAAATTTTGTTTGATTCAACGGTTAAATATAGGTACTATTGGTACGGTCTAGGTAAATTTTTTAGGTAAAAGTTGAAAGCTAAGTCAAAGAGCTAAGTCAGAGAGCTAAGTCGGAGAGCTAAGTCAGAGAGCTAAGTCAAAGAGCTAAGTCGGAGAGCTAAGTCAAAGAGTTAAGTCGGAGAGCTAAGTCAAAGAGCTAAGTCGGAGAGCTAAGTCAAAAGCCAAGGACAAAGCCAAGGACAAAGCTAAAGACAAAGCCAAGGACAAAGCTAAAGACAAAGCCAAGGACAAAGCTAAAGACAAAGCCAAGGACAAAGCTAAAGATAAAGCCAAGGACAAAGCTAGAGACAAAGTCAACGACAAAGTCAAATAAAGGGATCAAAGTGAAATACTGTTTACCAACTGATATTATGATGTGTCGAAATAGTTCAAATCTTAAACAGATAACTGATAAAAATAAAAATAAAATAAAAATGAATTCTTGCAAAATGTATGTTTACAAAATAATGTAGAAATATTATATTGTTACTTCATTTTGCAAAGATGTAGTTAATGTTTTAAGAAATGACTTAAGATTTTGCTGTAGCAATTCTAAACCCTTAATATGTAGGTTAATTTTACCGCCTTGTTTCGATAGAAGCTAGCTAAATTTTTAACCGATTCTCTGACCCTTTTTCTTATTATAAAGTTTAATTTCGAATAGCCTTTTTTTGTTTTGCTTCAAATTTTTGCTACTATCTGATCAGGGTGGTATCATTTGGGAAGTAATATGTACTTCGAGGACGAAGTACTGTCAGTATGGCCGTGATGACATAACTTTATGTATACGAGAATATCTGACTGTTTAACAACTCTCAAGTATTGTCAGTAACGTAGCAACTTCGGTTGTCAGATGTCAAATTACATTGACGTATGGCGACGTTGCATTTCAAGAATATTGATAAATTAATAATCACAATAAACTAATATCTTGAGAACAGAAAGGTTCCAATTTCAAATAAACCTAATTTACATTTTAGTAAAGATATTTTATAGCCAGATGTATTTTATAGAAATAGCTTTTATTGTATCTTAAAAGACTTGGTTTCCGAACGAAAGCTAGTTGTGATCTTTGAATAATCAAGTTAAATATTTATAAACTTTATATTGCTAATTAAACGAATTAGTTATGATTAAATGATACTTATAATGTTTCCTAGATTTTATACTGCAATTTCAATATATCAAGTGGTTTAAAACAATTTTCTGAACTATCAGTTGATGTTCATATTTTATCCGATTAAACATAAAGATTACAAATAAATACATACAAGATTTCTAAATTATCTAATGAAGTTTTAAAATAGTTCCACTACACAGGATTTGTTGATTATTATCTATGTTATTAGTTGTTTAACTATAATGTGTAACCCATCGGCCATTGGTGTATTTTGGCGGTAACATTTTATGTACTGAGTAAGATTTGATGGTTATAAAAAGAGATGTTGCTGTCAATTCAAGGTCCTTTTTGCTGCTACTGTTCGACGAGTTACGATAGACTCTGAGTCGTATATTGTGTAGTCCATGTGTAATTGTGTATAGTATTAAGTTTGCAAGTTAATGGAGATACCAAGTGTGTAAAGCTGAAAACCTATTTGTATTACCACCGTGTTCTACAATGTTTATGTAAGTTATTTGATATTATACTATGAATATTACTGATAGCTATGTGCTAGAAATATGTTATAATATGGCTTATATTGCTTATTGTTTATCTACACATATAAACTGCTATAACTTGAGAAATGGTCCAGGACAATATAGATTGTCCTGGCATTATACTTTTTAAGATGTTACCGTGGAGTTTCTTGTCCATTCTTCTCCACGAAGACCTAGGTTTGCGAATGGACGTAGTTTGATAGTTATAAATGAAGTCTTGTCTTTCTGTGGTTTTCTTTATAAAATCCCTTTACCCTACACACCTTTTTAGAGACACTTTCAGACGTAGTAAATAATAAGTTACCATTCTGACACTCAAAGCTTATTAATTAAATAGATATCAATACATATACATGTTATTTACATCCACTTTCTAACACGTGCAATTTGTGTACAGTCACGAGCATCAATATATAAAAATTTAGTCACTTTTAAAAGTGTTTGTCTCCTACTGTTCTGATTAAAATTTCATGTTGCTACGAACAGCATTTTGGAACTCATATTTTTGTGAAATAGATCCTATCTCCAAGTTACAATAGTTGTTTTTCAGGATTGCTTTTCAATTTAGGAAAGTGTATACATATTGGTGCTCGTGATTGTATGCTCTCAGATCGTCTGTCCATGCCCGACGGTCTTAACAGCTGGATCCAGAAGATGTAAAACAGGGGTTGTTGTCTAACTCGACAGAGGCATACGACACTGCTACTGCCGACATCGAACGATCGGAATGTAATAACATAACATATTATCACGCCTGTAATCCCCATAGGCTTAGAAAGAGTGTGCACTTACCTACAACGTTGAGCTGCACGAAGTGGCTCATCTTAGGCTCGGTGCCTACCTGGCACTCGTACACGCCGGCGTCGCGCGCCTGCACGTACTTCACCTGCAAAAACGCATCATGTTATTTATTCATCGCGCAGAATACTAATACAGTTACGATATGACACGAACGAGAACTCTAACCTTAGGCAATACCCGAATGATTAGGTAGAGTTGTACCTCATACATAGTACGCTCACAATTCACCCGTAATGTGTAATCCTATGTGTTAGGGGACGAGCCTATTACAAACCAGGCACAAATCCATACTTCGTGGCTGCTATTGACAAATTTTTGATGAAAAAACACCTCCGGATCCGAGAATCGAACCCAGGATTTCAGAAATGAGATGCCCAGCTATAGCGCTTACAAGCACTAAACCATAAATTTATTAATTTGTTCTTTAACGTCAAGATTTCAAAAGATGAACAAATTAAGTAAGTTCATAATTGCGCCAAGGTTGATAAAATAACAATGAATTATGGACAAGAAGTTAGTGAGACCTGCAGCGTCCAGGTGTCGGTGGCCTCGACGAGGAAGGCCTGGAAGCGCTCGTCAGCGATGAAGGTGAAGCGGTCCACGGTGAGGATGTGCGCGTCGCGGCGCCGGATCCACGACACGGACTTGTTGCTCAGCTGCCGCACCTGCAACACGCGCGACAACGTCACACACCGAGCCCCGTGTACAGTACAGCTCCACGGGGCGCTAGTTAGAGTGTTACCTTGCAGGGTAGGTAGGCGTGCGTGCCCAGCTGCGTGGTGATGTTGTTGGGCGCGGAAGGGTCGAAGTAGGGCCCGGTGTACAGCCCCACGTACCGCTTGGTGAGGCGTGGCCCGCCACCCGCCTCGCCGCAAGACAGTACTGCAACACAAACCCACATAATCACACACACACGCTCCTATCTCCGAAAAAATATGGATAATTAAAATACTAAAAGGCCAAGTGCGAGTTGGACTCGCACACACAGGGTTTCGTAGCACCAAACTACATATAATATATGTATAATAGCAATATTTTTAACGCTCATTCGTATGTAAATTTATACTTAACAGCAAAACTAAATTTGATTTTCATAGTATTTTAATGAGAAGCAAAGTACTGCTGCATTTTGATGAAAAAGTCCCATATTTAAATATATTTGTCGGATCCGGTCATTAAATGAGTCGAAACCGAAACCTACTCACAAGTCTACCCACACCTAAAGCGCGCTTCTACAGAGTAGTGATGTTTCGAGCTCGCAGCGGAGTCAAGACATCCCGGAACTGTACCCGATTCATAGTGCCCAGTGTTATTGATTTGGATAGTAATT
Source organism: Standfussiana lucernea (assembly GCA_964057025.1). Taxonomy (NCBI): domain Eukaryota; kingdom Metazoa; phylum Arthropoda; class Insecta; order Lepidoptera; family Noctuidae; genus Standfussiana; species Standfussiana lucernea. The sequence goes on along the minus strand of OZ059802.1, from coordinate 16,285,556 downwards.
TCAAGTAATTGGTTAGTTTAATAAACGCTGTGTATCGCATACAGTGGGATTTTTTTGCATGAAACCCATCATCTGCCCACATAAGGCTCGACTCTAACGGAATAAATTCTGATATTCCGACATTTTTTGAAATTTCTCTTTAGTTTTCCCTCTCTAAATTTTAACTGTGTGGTGCCCAATAGTCTCGGTGTAAAAAGCCTGTAACATACGGACGGATTTACAGACAGACAGATGGACAGGACGAATCTTTAAGAGTTCCGTTATAGCGATTTGGCAACGGAACCCTAAAAAGCTATAAAAGTAACATTCTTGAAAATAATCTATACATGTTATAAAATCGTAGACTTGCCGTGTCTGTAGATTTTTGCAAAAAATGTACTGGAAGGTACGGGAAATAAATAATAGAACGCAAAAAAAAGTTTTTAGATTTTTTGTCTGTTATTCGGTTTTTCGGTATGTCGGTTTGTTTGTTCGTTTGGGCACGCATCACGTAAAAACTACTCATTGTATTCAATATTTAAATATTGAAAAATAAGAAGCAATATTGTGTGTAGCATTTAGCGTTTATTTCATCAAAATCGACCTACAGACGCAGAGATACTGATTTTTTAAATTTAGCTAGTAACCACTTACGCGATTTCTGTGATGGGTTTTAGTCGTAGTGTGATTTTTGAAATTAAAGTAAATTCTGAAAACCAATTTTGCCCGATGTAATACATTAGTAAGAAACTTGCCGATGTTGATGGGTAAGGTGATGCCCAAATCCCCCAAGGTTTGGCCACAGATGGGTTACGTTACCGGTCCAGGTTAAGCAACTCTTGCCTGTAGTGTGTGTAAGTAAGTATCATTAGTATGTATGTGTAATCACACCTTATTTAGGATTAGCTAAGTAAGCAATATGCTAAGATCGTGTACGCTCATTCTATGTAAGGACACAATAAAACGAGACCTCATCGAGTGCAAATGTCTTTCTTTTACCACGACACTTCATGGCGACCCTGCCATTCAAGGTCACAGCGCGAGTGAAATTAGGAAAATTGTTAAAAACAATTTAGATTATAAAATCGGACACTGTTTAAATTAGTGATTTTATGTAAACATTATGTGCCAATCTACTCAAACGAGGGAAGAGACGATCATCGCGCAGGCGGCTGCTGGTAATGGGAAAAATGGTGCGACTACCGAGCAAGGCTACTCCAGCATCAGCACATCAAATATCCTCCTCACCCTGATCACAATCGTCCTACTGGCGGCGGCATGCTATGCTATCTGCTATTGTTACAAGAAGATGCATGTCAAGTGGATGGAGAGACAGATGAACCGCAGGTCCTTACGTCGCAGGCAGACCTCAATGTATTTCAAGAAACAAGCTACCCGTGATGATGTCGCAGATAAACCTGTTTAAGTGAAAAACTGCATGGTGTTAACAGCAGATTAAAACAATAATATAGTACTTTATAAGTGGACTACCGTGAAAATAAAGAATTCAAGTGTTACGTCAAGTGATGCCCTTATAGGCATATGATTTAAGTAATTAACTTTACGTCTCAAAAATAAAAATAGCGTGTAAAATGCATGATTGAGTTATAACAAGTAAGTAATTAGTATAAGGTTTTATGATAACAATACGTAACACTTCATAAATCGTGCACGGCGACTCACCGAACCCGATACCCTGCGCCGTATATGGAATGTTTTCGCATTGCTATCCCAGTTTGGAAGACGGTTAGAAGAAATGTAATGGAGATATTTCGTTGCTAGGATGATGTCATTACATTCCTTTATGTTTTATTTTTAGATTATGGCCGATGATTTTATAAGAATATATGAAGATTTAGTGGACATTAGTAAATATTTAATAAAGAAAGGACAAGCTAGATTTACGGGCTCTATTGCGATAAATAAGTTGAAAGAGGCTAAGAAACTATTCAGTGAAGCACAATTATTGTACTCTAAATTATCGCATGATTTAAAACCCGAGCTAGTGACGCAATTGTCTACCACTTTTGATAATATTAAGAGCGTATTTATAAAGATAAGCCAATTGTGTACTCCCCCTGCTAGTGAAAAAAAAATTGTAAAAATGGAATTTGACATTCGAACGGCGTGTAACTTAATTCCCCTTATGGATGGTAGGGAGGACACCACGAAGCGGTTGATTGATGCAGTGGAAATGTATGCGGATATGTTAGATGAATCGGGAAAAAAGCTTTTAATAAAATTCGTAATTAAAGGTCGCCTATCCGAGAACGCTAAGCTCCGTATATCTGATAACTATGACACCGTTGCTAGTTTAATACAGGATTTAAGGAAACATTTATTAACTACGAAATCATTTACCGCAATTCAGTCCCGTCTCCAAAATATGAACCAAGGTTTTAGGTCAATTGCTGAATACGGTTCTGAAATAGAACAACTTTTTACCGATTTAACCATCTCACAGGCAGACGGTGATTCGTCAAAGTTCGCTATTTTAAAGCCATTAAATGAGAAAATGGCTATTAAGAGATTTTCAGATGGATTGAAAAGTTCAAGGTTAAGCACCATCGTGACCGCTCGCAACTATAGTAATCTCAAGGACGCCATACAAGGCGCTAAGGACGAGGATGTATCAACGCCGTCTACGTCCTCAAACCCGGACGTCATGCAGTATTCGAGAAGAGGTCGAGCTAAGTTCACACCTTCTACAGGACCGCGTGGTCAAGGTCAACGTGGCCGCAAGTATGGACCTTTTAATAATTATAACCGCCGTGGGTACGGAAGATCATTTCAAAATTCTAATGAAAATGAAAATTCCCAAAATTTGACCAAAAGACAGTTTTTTCGATTTTAATAATTATATTATGGCGTGTAAGGGACGATGTCAATTTGTGAAATTTATTTGCCATAATAGAAAATATTCATTTTTAGTAGATACGGGTGCGTCAATATCTATTATTAGGAAAAATGAATTACCCGATACGATGCGTATATGTTATAATAGCACTACTATAAACGGCATAGGGGGCCAGATCAACTCTTTGGGATATGTCACCTTGAAACTCGTTACAGAACATAATGACACATTTTTTCATAAATTTTATGTTTTTCAAAATTTACCATTCAAGGCAACTGGTATTTTGGGCTTGGATTTTCTATCTACTTATGGCTGTAATATAGATTTAGCTAACAACGTGTTAGTAGTTAATAATGCGGGTAAACTACTATATTTACCTATCTCGCCTAGACTTGATTTAACGTTTACTATCATAATTGTCTTGTATTACCAGCCCGAAGTGAATCGACCCATTTCGTAGAATTAGACATTGATGCGGAAGATGATTCTGTTGTTTGCTCGAGAGAGATAGAGAAAGATATTTTTCTGGCAGGAGCTATAGTTAGACCTAAAAATCATAGGATACCGATTAGAATACTTAATATTAGAGATGACGAAGTAAGATTAGAAAATTTCAAACCAGAAGTAAAATTTTTAAGCAAATACAATATTTTAACTTTTGATAAGACTAAAGGTAATGCTAATAGGGCTGAAACTTTACTAACGTCGTTAAAATTAAATCATCTTAATTCAGAAGAAAAGAGTACTCTCGAAACAATTTGTACTAAATATTCAGATGTATTTTTTCTACCAGGAGATAAGCTAGCCACCACCAACGTTTACGAACAATCCATAACACTAAAGCCTAACGTTAGTCCAACATATGTTAAACCTTATAGATTGCCTCAATCATTGAAGCCAGAGATTGATAGACAAATTAAACAAATGTTGAAGGACGACATTATAGAAGAGTCCTCAAGCGAGTGGAACAGTCCTGTTTTACTCGTTCCCAAAAAATCAGAAGGCTGTAAAAAGTGGCGTTTGGTAGTAGACTACAGAAAACTCAATGATGTAATAGTCGATGATAAGTTTCCACTACCTAACATCACCGACATCTTAGACTCACTTTCAGGCTCAATCTATTTCACTCATTTAGACTTAAATCAAGGTTATTACCAAGTTAGTTTAAGCCCTGAAAGTCGTAAATACACTGCTTTCTCTACCAGCTCGGGTCAGTATCAATTAAAACGTCTTCCTATGGGACTGAAAACTTCCTGTAGTAATTTCAGCAGAGTCATGTCTATAGCTATGTCTGGTCTGACGTATGACAAATGTTTCATTTATCTAAACGATTTGATTATTTTTGGGCGAAATCTAAATTCTCATAATAAAAATTTGATAGATATACTCGAAAGGTTAAGAAAAGTAAATTTAAAGCTAAATCCGGACAAATGCCAATTTTTAAAGAAGGAAATATTATATCTTGGACATTTAGTTTCTGCTGATGGAGTATTACCAGATCCAGAGAAAACAATAGTTTTACAAAATTATCCAAAAATGTTGATGAAGTGAAACGATTTGTAGCTTTCTGCAATTACTATCGTAAGTTTGTACCATCGTTTGCTCAGATAACATTACCTTTAAATCGATTATGCAGAAAGAATATAGTTTTCAATTGGACAGCGGAATGTCAACACTCTTTCGAAATTTTAAAACAAAAGTTAATTAGCCCACCCATACTTCAGTACCCAGATTTCTCAGAATCCAACGAATTTATTTTACAGACTGACGCATCAGGTGTAGCGATTGGTGCAGTTTTGTGTAACAAGGACCTGAGACCCGTAGCATATACTAGTAGACCTTTAAATAAGGCAGAATTGAACTACCCCACCATACAAAAAGAACTTACTGCTATAGTCTGGGCAGTAAAGTACTTTAGGCCGTATATATTCGGTAGGCATTTTACTATAATGACAGATCATAAACCACTCATTTATTTGTTTAGCATGAAAGATCCCTCTAGCAGGCTGTTGAAGTTTCGTTTAATACTTGAGGAGTATGATTTCAAAATAGTATATGTGCAAGGGAAGGATAATGTAGTCGCGGATGCATTATCCAGAGTAAATGTGACTTCCAGTGAATTAAAGAGTATGAATGAGAAAATTTCGGAAGTTAATGTCATGACTAGAGCACAAAAAAGAATAAGGGATGAGAAAAATAAGAATGAATCACCGCCAATTAGTAAATCCACCGAAGAAGGGTCTGATCAGCCTAGAGTCGTGGAGTTGCTAAGGAAGCCGAGTGATGTCGTGGAGATGATTTTGCTAGAGAAAGAAAAAGTGGATAAATATAGAAAAGATAATTTGATAAGTGCTGAAGACGAGTGTCTCGCTTATATCCCTAGTAAAATGTTGTTATGTGTAAACCTCAACTTTACGGCACATTTCTCGCGAGCCGAATTTGTGATTAAGTTAGAGAAGTTTAGCTATAATATAAAAGTAAAAGAAGTATGCATAGTTAAAAATAATGAAAATGAAGAGTTTATAAAAGGTTTGTGTAGTGAAATACAAACAGTAAAAGATTGGACCGGTCCGAAAGTATGCATACTAAGAGGAATAGAAAGAATAGATAATGATAGTGAAAAACATTGTATTTTAAATGACTTTCATTTACTGCCTACCAGTGGACATGCTGGGGTCCGCAGAATGACTAATAACATCAAGAGACGATATTTCTGGCCAGGTATCGATAAAGACGTTCAGGATTTTGTAAAGAAGTGTTCTACATGTCAGAAGACTAAATATAGTAGATACACAAAACAGCCGATGACGATCACAACGACTGCGTCATCAGGTTTTGAAAAAATATTTTTAGATTTAGTAGGTCCTTTAGATAAAGACGAGGAAGGAAATTGTTACCTTGTAACAATACAATGTGAACTAACTAAATTCATTGAAGCATATCCTATCAAAAATAAAGAAGCCGAAACTGTAGCAAGATCAGTTATACAAAATTTTATTTTACGTTTCGGTATACCTAAAGTTATAGCAACTGATAGAGGTTCAGAGTTTATTTCAAGCACTATGGTTGAAGTTTGCAAATTATTAAAAATAGAAAAGTTAACGTCCACAGCGTACCACCATCAATCGATCGGTTCTCTCGAAAATGCTCATAAGCATTTATGCGCTTTTCTAAGGACTTTTTCAGGCGACAATGGCTATGACTGGTCACACTGGATACCATTTTGGTGTTTCAGTTATAATAATACCGTCCACTCAGAGACGAAGTACACGCCCTTCGAACTAATTTTCGGCAGGACATGTAATATTCCAAATAATATTAAGAACTGTACTAGAATAGAACCATTATATAATCCCAATGACTACTCTTTAGATTTAAGATATAGGCTACAGGTAGCGCTAAAAGACGCTAAACATAATTTAGAAACTAGTAAGGAAAATAGAAAATTAGCATATGATAAGAAATGTAATCCAGTTACTTATAATAAAGACGATTTATTTCTAGTCAAAAGTGAAGGAACAAAGAAATTGGATAATAATTTCAAAGGCCCTTATATTGTGTTAGAGGATATGGGCCCTAACGTCAAAATTCTAAAACAAAATAAAATACAATTGATTCATAAGGACAGAACTAAATTGTTCCATAGTTAATAATATATATTTGTATTTTTTTTAAATGTAGACTTAATAACCAATTGTACAAAAAAAAAAATAACTATGAGCTCTAGTTATTTTTTTTTTCTTTTACCCCCGGAGGTGTAGTGTGTGTAAGTAAGTATCATTAGTATGTATGTGTAATCACACCTTATTTAGGATTAGCTAAGTAAGCAATATGCTAAGATCGTGTACGCTCATTCTATGTAAGGACACAATAAAACGAGACCTCATCGAGTGCAAATGTCTTTCTTTTACCACGACACTTCATGCCAAGGTTTGGACACGGGTGGGTTACCTTAACGGTTCAGGTTAAGCAACTCTTGCCAAGGTTGGCCACAGATGGGTTACCTTTACGGTTCAGGTTAAGCAACTCTTGCCAAGGTTTGGAAACGGATGGGTTACCTTACCAGTCCAGGTTAAACAACTCCTGCCAAGGTTTGGACACAGATGGGTTACCTTACCGATCCAGGTTTTGATTTGATATGATTTGTTTTAGTTTAAAATAACAGAAAGTCAATTTATTAGTAAATTTTTTGTAGAGGATGTTAGGAATATTCTACAACTTCACGTTCCCATGTAATGTTTCCTGACAATGCCAGAAGAACACGCGTTCACGTGTGCAAAACCGCGGGCACAGCTAGTATGCAATAAAGTGACACTGTGTAAACATCTATGTACGTTACGTAGATGTTTATAAGAGTTTTGCAAGAACACCAACATTACTGGTTAGAACAACTAATGGAAGCTCCTGATACAATTAATAAATTACTGTTATTGGTGTATAACCGTTGTAATTAATAAATAAATAATAGATCAAATGTTTTTTTTTAAGATATCGTTCATGCACTTGAAATTTGCGAAATGGTATGCTACGTTTGCTACGCCGTAGCTCGTAGCACTCGTAGCGGGGACTAGTGTCCGTAGCATGTGTCCGGGCGGTCGGTCACCTTCATTTCCATTCCCTATTTCCGGAGCGAGGACCTAATAATAAAAACGAGATTTATGTGAGCGGCGCCGCCCGCCCAGCGGCAGGGGCAGGCGGGGGCGACGGGTCACAGGATTCAGATCTAATTAATTACACGATGATGCTCCGAGCCGCCTTTATAGGTGCTTCGTAATATTTTCTTTGCAGCATCGTGATGTTGTCACTAGCGTCGTCGCTGGGATTAAGAAGTTTGTCACAGTGACTGCATGGATTGCCTCGTCGCTGCAGGTTGTGGGCACATCGATACGACCGGCTGGTTTGCGGTGACGGCGTTATTATAAGTAAGGAGAACAATCTTATGAGAAACATAATCCCTTTCCTAGCACATGCTCAGCATGGGATTCCTCGTGAGCAAGTAAGTCAGGTGTACTGGCGACAGAGGGGAGGCTGGGGCGGGACGGTGCGGGACGCGCTCGTATTCCGGAATAAATTTAGTTTTTATCGATGCCACCCGTCTGCACCGGATATTGAGGATGGAAATGAAATCCCAAATCATCCCGCCGCCGCAGGTCCCGGCGCCGCCTCGGACCGCACTCTATACACACATACATATAATTATGTGAGTGTGAGTGTGACGACGGTGTTCAAACTGTTGTTAGAATGCACTGAGAACGAAGCACATATTGGTTCCATGCATACTTATGGTATGGACTAGCTCGTCGGTCTAACAGTCGCAAACGCTACTGTTGAGCGTGAGGTCCTAGGTTGGATTCTCAGGTTAGGCATTGTGAACTTTTTACGCGACTTTCGCGACTTGTGTTTCCGCCCGGTTGGTGGCAATAGGCTGGCTCCTGCACCTGCGACCTCCGATGGTTAGTTTCATTTGAATACGCTTATTGATAACGCGATCACTGAAATTTGTTATGCCATACTATTAAAATATAACAGAGTCTTCTTAATATATAAAAATCACGTGTCACCATGTTCGTAAACGCTAATCTCCGAAGCCACCCAACCGATTTCAACGAAATTTTGGTAATGTGTATGATTGGTTGTAGCTTGAAATATAGGATTGTTTTGGATCCGGTGGTGATGTGCGAAGCAAGAGCGGATCGCTCATACGAGAATATGTAAGCGAAAATAAGTCTCTGCCTGTACTTCACCTTTCTAGTTTGGCGGCCACCCAGCTAATTATCGACCGGCGACCAGACCAATTTAAACTCTGCCACTCGCTCCCGGCTCCTCCACACACTAAAAACCTGAGTCAATTTAATTGAATTTGGTTCTATCTGAACTGCCGATGTGGAAAAACTCATACGGTGCCCTCGATAAAAACTGTGAAACGTCGGTCACAAGCGCGAAAGTCATCGAACGTGGATACATATGATTGTCGTGACATGATAGACGTCATCTGGCGTCAAGTGACATCACGTCACTACTATTGGAAACTATGACACTCAAATAATCGTAGATACGTAATATTTATTATAAGGGAAATTGACGCGGTGTGTAATTCTGCTAAATAATTCATTTCGTGGCAGTATATCGTGTCGTTAAAGAGCGCAGAGTGTAATGTAGTGTGCGTAACTTGTGCTAGTAGTCGTATCCAGTAAACTTTGGTGTCAGTACTGGAAAGTGAACATTATGGTAGTCGAGCCTGGGACCCCCTACTAACTAAACGGGAAATAAAATTACCTACATCATTCACATAGGTACCCTTCCACTGAGTACCCAAAAGAAGAAAGTTTGGTAATGTAACGCAATGCCCGTACAGTGCGCTGGTGGCGCCCGCACCTCCGCGCCGCGCATAAGTCTGTACAGAGATAACCCTGCAATACTCAACAAACAAGGGTCCATTAATAATTTGTCTGCGATGGCAGGAGAACACATTATTTATGAGTAAAATACAGTTGCGCTGAGATGTCGGGACAAAGTGAACAAAACGAATGGTTTCTTGTGCGAAGCCGGCCTAGATTCCTTCTTGACATGTCCAGTATTCCTTAGAGGCACGGCGTCGTTCATTAATGCTGAATTATTCTTGAAAATGTATAAAGCGTTCCACAGCAGCGGCGGGCAATCAAACCTGTGTACAGGTTACTTCTAAAAGCTGATTATGATTTCGTTTTGGGTAGTGGCTCGCATCCTGGCGATGATCATTACAAAACGTGTTTTGTTACATCTGAAATAAATAGTTAGTTCAGTGATTGTGAATAGCTAAATATTTGAAGTGTTTTTTTTTTTTCAAAATTCGAATGCTACTGCTTCAGGTTCTGATCTGATCGAGTCAGTAATCAAATAAGTTTAGGTGACTTCAGTGCGTGAGTAGCAGGTGCACAGCGTGACGAAGCGTGTGCTGTGAACTGCTGCGTCTCTCTACTGAGTGAATGGGCTCTCCATTAGCGGCGCCAGGTGTTTGTTCGGCGAGTCGGTGCGCACCCGGCGCCCCCTAATGACGCCGACACACAATATCATCCTGTTTGTACACACACCACTGCGAGAACGTTCTATTAACAACTAACACATTAACATCTAGCTCCTACGGTGAGGACCGTACGGTGAGGACGTTGATCGCGAACGTCCCAAAAAAATCACGATCCGTGTTTTTTGACGTACCTGATTTTTAAAAGACGATACGTGATTTAAGACGTATGTATCTGTCATTTTTCACGATTAAAAAGCATTGCCGCCGTCAAAAAATTGACGAATCGTAAAAAGACGATCCGTCAAAAAAAAAACAATCGTCGTCGTGTGAACGGGCTGTTAGCATTAAAACTCCATGTTTGGTCTGTTTACAGGTGCGAACTATGCGGACAACTTCGGGCGTGGGCGGCACGGCGTTGTGTACGTAATAATGTTAAGATTATGCGATGCATGCTTCGCTTAGTCGCTCGTATGCAAATGAGCGCAGTCGCGCGTGCTGCAGCCGCGTCGAGTGGCGATTGACCCGGAGTCGGCGATCGATCCTCGTCAGTGCCGAGCGCACGTCACCGAATGTCGAGCGAACGGTGTGAACGCGCATTTACGCGTCCATTAGCGTCCAATGACTCGCGATTATTTGCACGTTGGAGACCGTCGGTGGTATTATTTATGCACATGATGTAGATTTATGTTGGGTATATAGGTAAACATACAAAGAGGCAAGAACGCTTCAAAAAGTCTTACGTGTTTTATATTAATGCAACGGCTAATATAATACCTGATATAGTCAGCGTTCTTTACAATACTCCTTTTTTTACAACATTCCCCTAGAAAGCAAATTCAATGTTGCAAGCTCGCCTCCGCCTGTAAGCGTAGACATATAGCGCGGGCGCGGTGCGGCTCTATGAACATTCCGTGTTTGTAAAGCGCGGAAGTGTCGGACAGTGTCGTGTGAACGCGCCTTAACTGTACGAGTGATTTATTGCTTGGGGTTCTTTTCGTTAGTTGCGTGCAAACCGCGGTGGTGGCGGCCGCGGCGGTCGCAGCTGGCTTGCCGCGACTACACGTTGTGTTTTTTCAAAAACTCGTGAGTCAACTAGATGCTATACAGGAAGTCACCAAAACTTTTGTTTCTTCCAAATGAGTTTTGATTCCAAAAGTTTCTAATCATCATCATCGTCTGCCTAGTCTTTTCCCAACTATGTTGGGACCGGCTTCCAGTTTCACCGCACCGCATGCAGTTGAATACCAGAATTTTACATGTAGCGACCAATGTTTCTAATCATAAATCAGATGTATTTCTGTAAATTGGTTCTAAAAAAAATCTTTTACACGTCACATCATGTTATGTTTTTAAAGGGTTTCCTCTATTTGGCAGAATCTTGATGTTCCGAAATTTATTTGTGCCGAATGTTTATATGTCCGAAATTACAATAGCATACCTTTAAGATGACAGAATTTTATTTGGCACTAGCTATACCCGCGGCTTGGCTCACGTGACCGCGTATACTTTTGGCATTGTCAGAGAAAATTACACAAGAACGCGAGGTCGTATTATATTCGTAACATCAAATAATACTAATAAACTGACTTACTATTATCTTACTTATTAGTAAGATATAGTTAATCTTCTCTACATATAAAACACAAAAATTGTTACTACCTATGTCCGTTATAGACTTTGAAACCATCCAACCGATGTGCCCCAAACTGGTTTAATTGGAAAGACAACAATGCGAAGATAGCTTTACACTACTAAAACCATTTATTAGGAACAGCGTAGTAGGTAGCACTCGCCGGGTATCCGCTAGTTTAAACTAAAACCTGTAAGTACATCTTTGTTTTAACTACGCTAAGAATAAGTTTCTGAACGAAAGCAAATACATACATACATAGATGCAATTCATGATCTATCAAAATAAGTTAATATCCTTACAAATAAAAAACAAAATATTTCAACTCTGAGAGTCTATCAGCCACTGGAAAACCAAAGTGAGAATATTCAAAAAACATGTTATTGAAAAATACGGTTTAATCTTGAATCTAATGTATTTCACATTTAAATGTTAAAGACTTGTCGCGAGTGAAACAGTTGCTCTTACGGATATAATTCCTCTTCTCCCTAGGGTATCTCCACAATTGTAAATAAAGCCTGTCTACACCTGTCTGATACCGCAAAAATACCTAATGATGGCGGGTTGGCCCATCTGTTTACCGAATGAAAAATATGTTTAAAATACATGAAAAAACATAAAATGAATGGGTTGCCCGATAACATTAAGTCAAGAGTACCGTGAGGTTTGACCGATTTTACTTAGACAAAGTTAAGCCATCGTGTTTGTAAGAAAAATTACCTATCTGTTTTTTAATATATATTTTGATAAGAAAACAGATGAGTATACATATAGTATTATAGGCGTATGAAGAACACGGGTGTGAAGTTCTTCGTCCATAGAAAAGGGAGGATCCTATGAGCAGACGGTTGTTGTCTGGTGGGCTACTACCCGACAGCTATTGTCGGGTTTTTCTATATAGTCGTAGTTCGCGGATAACTATAACTGTGCGTTTAGAATTTCTATGCTAGTTCGTCATTTGTGTCATAGATAGCGCTGTAGTACTTTTTGTACTATGTTGCTGTAAGACTTAGATGTGCCGCTACAGTATCAACTATGTATACCTTAGAACATGCTTTTTACTTTCATTAAATTTTTATTTCGTTTGGTATGGAAGAAACATGTGTTCCGTTAATTTTAATAAAAGGTGGCTTTGACTTAATTTTATCACACAACCAATGGGTTGTCTGATAAAAAATATAATATAACGAATGCGTTATATTATATTTTTGCATGAAGTAGTAAGATTGCTAAAAATATTTTTTTCATTCGGTAGCAAGATGAGTGAAGTTGGATCTCGCTTACCGGCGTGATGTTATGTTAGTCCAACATCCTGCTTGTAATTTCCGAAGGATGAGGCTGAGGTGTACCTAATATTACAACTACATTTCGCCAGATATGTTTGAGTCCCAAGAAATATGGGGCGAGCCTATTGTCATCAGCTGGGCATAAATCCAGACTTCGTGGCTACCCGAGAATCTAACCCAGGACCTCATGCTAGCTTCCGACCACTATACCAACAACTATGAAAGCGATTATTGGTATCGATCCTTTAACATCTTGCAGACCTATAGTTAAAAAAAACTATCTATCAACATTAATTACTGGTCATCTCATAATCCAGGTTTTCTTTTTTGTTCATAGCATACGACTTACAATAAAAACACTTAAAAACGACAGCAACAAAAAATCTGTAAAATTCCAAAATTAATTCAGGAACTTTACATGACATATTGCCAATGGATTATTATTGATTTGCAAATAGATAAGGAAAAATACGTCCAGTAGCAAGAACATGTGAACTTATCAGACTTCTGTTCGCTATACTACTTTTTGGAGAAATCGTCATTACCATTCTCCTGCCCATGTCCCAATTTATTTTGGGTGGGCGCAGCATGTTGTCTTTTTCCATACTTTACATACTTTTCTATGACTTTTTGGAGAAATATTAAAAAAAATGAAAATAGAAATGCAAACGACGTTAATCCAAAAAAAATAGGAAATGTCACACCATCAAAAAATATTAAAACAAATCACAAAAAGTAAAAATAATGTTGGGGTTCAATCATGCAACCAGTTGTTTACAAAGCGACCATGAAACCACTAGGCTGTTTACTCCGTTGACATAAGTTTTAAATAACCATTCTCATGCACGACTCGACTGAAACGTCAAACAATTGAAGATTGATTTAAATTGAACAATTAAATAGCTCATCCCCTTAAGCAAAAAGCGTGATAATATATAGCCTAACAATCGAAGAAGCCTTTAAGGAATATTTATGCAAAATTTGAACAGACTCTATGCAGTAGTTTTTGCGCCATTTCGGAACATATGTATAGATAAACCATTGGCAAAGTTAAAATTCCGCATAATTTCATTTAGCAAAACTTTTATTTAAAGCGACGATTATTTGGTACAATTTCACTTGGCATACTATGAAGATGGCAGAATTTCATTTGAAATAATTTTATTAGCATTTTAGTAATTTTATTGTTTGTGCCTGGTAGCATTTTTAACTTTCAATTAAAATTAAAATAATATTCTTAAAAAGTCATTAAGTTGTGCTACAACAGTTAGTGACAGAAAAGAATCGCTGCAAAACCGACTCCACGTAGTCTTGTCTGCCCTACCTCTAGAGTGTAATTTAAGCCCGCGTAGGCGCGGAGGGGCGAGGCGGCCCGCGAGCTGAGGAGCAGGTGGTGAGCGCTAAATCCATCTGTGACGATAAGCTCGCGCGGGACCGCCGGAGCCCCGCAGCGCCGGAGCCGTGACAGAAACCATGCTTGCTGCATGTTGCATGCTCGCTCGCATGCTGCAGGCTCGCTTGCATGCAGCATGCAATGCTTACTTGCATGCTGCATGCATGGTGCATGCGTGTTTGCATGTTTGCATGCTTCTTATGGGGAAATAAAAACCACATAAGTTCAAAATCAAAATGTGTGCCAAATGATGATTCTAACTGTAAACTTTCTGAGAAATGATAGTTCTGCCTTTTAACCTTTTGACCGCCACGGTCGGCTATAGCCGACTGTCGATATAAATTGTATACCAAAAGACGATTCTGATTGTGAACTTTCTGCGATATGATGGTTATACTTTTTAATTTTATTATGTAACTCGTAATGAATATAAAATGGATGCCTAAAGATGATTCTGACTTACAAACTTATGAGGTTTGAATGTATGATAAATGAGTGTCTGCCAAACGATTTTCTGCGAAATTATGTTTATGCTGTCCGCTGTTTTGCAAAATAATATTATGACAATAAAAGTTCTGCCATAAAGGGTAGACCCGTTTTTAAACTACATGGGGCCGGTGTTTCGTAAAATAAGAGGAAGAAATGAATAATGGACATAATAATATGACCACATAGTCCTTATATTGAGACAAGTCACTCTCTAATACTGGAAATATGATAAAATTATGATTGCTTTGTAGCAATTGCATAAGCATGTCGATTTTTCAATCGACAGATAACTTTTATCTGAAGAACAATTACTATCGGATTCGGTCGCCAGACACTTAAGCGAGTGGTCGTGTGTCGGTTCTCCGTGGTCTTTTGTGACTCAAAATTCTGTGATTGGTCAATTGTCGTGTTTTGCAATTCCTTGTCACACACGTTGAGTTCTTACCTGTTGTTACCTCCTACTGGGCGGTCCTAGAAAGGGATATAAACATTTCTACTGTTACCGATATTTTGAAGTGACTGTGATTCGCCGGGATTTGAACTCGCGACGCGGCGGTAAGGTGCGTGTACGACCCGGGCGCGCTGCCGCTGTGCCACTAAGCAAGTAGCTGTGACGTGCGAAATTGTTCTGTGCTACCAACGTGTGCTACGCGCGACGACGTCACCGGCCTGTGCTACGACGTGCTACGAGCCCTCTACGAAAACCTGTATCGACTACGCCGCGTGCCGGCTGTCTACGACTGACCGTGGGGCTGCGAAGCGCGTCGTTGATGAATCAAACGAACAACTGCGAGTAAACCGGTGCGGCGGGCAAGTAAACAGATAAGTTGAAGCAATTTTCCTTTGTAATTACTCAGGATGGCTAGTCTCCAGCGCACTCCTCCGAAAACTACAAATACTACTTTGGCTCAGACTCAGTCTGAACCTGACATCAGCTCGGCGATTGATATAAGCGACTATGTTACCAGCAGGAACAAACGACCAAGACATGAACATTCGTCTCGAGGCCAGCAGGATGTGGAGGATGTGGAGGACTTACTTGCTAATTGGAAAAGAGACCAAGACACCCGTATCACCAAGATGCTAGAAGAGCAAACCACTTTCATGTCAAAATTAGTAACTGACATGAGTGAGATTAAGGCCCAAAACGTAAAAATTCAGGCGTCTAACGCCGAGATCTGCAAAACCAATGCAGAGATTGAGCGCTCGATGTCCTTCATGAACCAACAATTCGAAGACTTAAAGAAAGAGGTTGAAGAGCTTAAGAAAGAGCGGCAGGAACAACGTGGCTATATAGAAGGTCTTGAGAGGAAGATTATGGATCTCCAATATAAGTCAAGGTCGTCGGGAATAGAAATTAGAAATGTTCCACAAACTGACGGCGAGACCACGGCCGGCCTAATTAAAACCGTCTGCAACATAGGCCAACTAGCTGGAATGTCTATATCTGAAACTGAAGTTCGTGATATATACCGCCTCCCGGGGAAAAATACTAAGGGTACGGGGGCCCCCACCACACGCCCTATCATTGCTGAGTTCACAACAGTGCAAACAAAACACAAGGTATTGTCTGCCATCCGTTCTTACAACAACAACAAGTCTAAAGAGAACAAATTAAACACTGAGCTGATTGGTATACCGGGGAAACGTCAAGCGGTATATGTTGCTGAGCAGCTGCCTTCTGCCTCCAAAAAGCTATTTTACCTAGCTCGGGAATTTGCGAAGACAAATGCCTATTCCTTCTGTTGGGTAAGCAATGGAAACATCTTCCTTCGCAAGCAAGCGGGCGATAAACAACTGCTGATAAATTCAGAGAAATGTCTTCAGGATCTCACCAGCAAGTGACTAGTTGTACCTGCGCCCAAGCATTACTTGGAAACCTTAGGCTATTTATTATATCTCCTTCACTTTTTAATTACCGTGTTAACTTCGACTGTAAACTTAACACTTTTTTACAATTCACTAACTAATAAACACATCCCACACAGAATATACACTACTTACTCACTAAAAATGAATATAAAACACACAATACATACTTCCACCCGCCACTACATTATATTCTATAGAAAAGCGATGTTATTGTCAAATATCAAGAATATTACTCTCTATGTTTCTCTTTTGTTGGTAATTAAAAATATAAATGGCTAACATAAATAATATAAATCAAGACCTAGATAATCTTAACCTTGAAAACTCTTTCTCCTGTGACCCGCATGAGTGTATTAATTATATAAATAGAGCTGACAGTAGTATAAAATTATTGCACATAAATATTCGTAGCGTTAATAAAAATTTTGATAGTCTCCTAACATTGTTGGGTTTAATTAATATCGACTTTGATCTAATTGTTTTGACTGAGTGTTGGCTGAGTAAAGTGATTAACCTCCCAGTTCTTAATGGATACCAATCGCACTCAACAAAAAACATTACAAACCAAAACGATGGGGTTATAATCTACACCAAAATTGGGCTAAACGTCAAGGTATGGGAGCCAAACATAAATTATGCAAACTGTCTTGTATGTCAAATTGATAATAAGTTCGCGGTAGTAGCAATATATCGCTCCCCATCGAATAATACCAAGGATCACTTCGATAGCTTTCTGACTAGTTTAAATAATATTTATGATGAAATATCGTACTCACCCAGTATCTCAACTGTGGGAGATCTGAATATTGACATAAAATTGGACAGTAGGAATGATCGGGCACTGGAATATCTAGTCCTAAACGCGTCCCATGGACTACTACCAACCCATCTCCTACCAACTAGGATGGAAAACTGCCTTGATCACATCTTATTAAAAACAAAGACAATGGCCACCACGTTGGTATTGGAATCGCATATTACTGACCATAAACCAATTATTCTCTCGATCTCAAATACAAACCCGACACGGAACAAAAGTTTCACTATAACCCGATTAAATCACGAAGCCATTAAGACAGAGTTAGAAAACACAGACTTCTCAGATATCTACAATATTAAAGACGCAAATATTGCTATGACTACACTGATTTCAAAGATATCAACAGCAATAACCAAACATACAAAACATATCAATGTTCCTAGAAAACAAAGAACCTTGAAACCGTGGATAACTCCAGGGCTTCTAAAATGTATCAAGCACCGAGATAAACTCCACGTAAAATCTAAGAAGTCACCAGACAATTTAATACTACAAGTAACCTACACACGTTATCGGAATTTCTGCAATATGCTACTGCGAAAATTAAAGAGGTCTTATGAGAAGAGTGAGCTTGAAAAATCTAGGAATAACCCTAAAGCTTTGTGGAAAACCATTAAGGATATAACCAATACTGGTAAAATATGCTCTAGTCCTGTTGAACTGCTCAAAATATGCGACAGTCCCGCAGCCTCCCTTAACAATGTCTGTTCTTTCTTCAGCAATATAGGTAAAAACATGGCTGCAAAAATAATAAACGATCCAAATAAAGCGTCCTCAAACTGCGAGACCATTAATGCTGACAATAACAAGACACTGAGGCCGCCTGTCAATTCACTTGCTATACAAAAAGTTGACGAATGTGACATAGACACTATTATATTGCAGATGCGCCAGGACTGTGCCGTGGGCTGGGATGGAATATCTTCCTCGCTCCTTAAGACATGTCGTCACATTTTGGTATCGCCGATAACATATATCTGCAATCTTTGCATTGAGACTGGAGTTTTCCCAGATTCCTTGAAGAGGGCCATAGTACATCCAATTTTTAAGGGCGGGAACAGAGGCTGTGTCGACAATTATAGGCCTATATCAGTACTGTCGTCGCTCTCAAAAATCCTCGAGAAGATTCTTAACCAAAATCTTAGAAGCTTCCTCGATAAATACAAACTTATAGCGGATAATCAGTACGGCTTCCGGTCAGGAGTCTCCACTGAAGACGCAGTATTGGATCTAACGCAATCTATTGCCAAGACCCTGGACAGTAGATCAAAGTGCCTTGGTATATTCTTGGACCTATCAAAGGCCTTCGACACAGTTTCTGTCCCTAAACTAATTTCCAAGCTGGAGAGTTTGGGTGTACGTGGCATAGTTCTTGAAATTTTCAAAGATTACCTGAGAAATCGCACCCAGCTGGTAAAGATTGGCTCTAGCTACAGTGATGAAGAGGTTGTGCTGTATGGTGTCCCCCAAGGCAGCATCCTAGGCCCCACACTTTTTCAAATCTACATAGATGACCTTTGTAGAATGTCAATACCTGCTTGTAAGATCTATGCATATGCAGATGACACAGCGATTCTGGTTGATGGGCCCTCCTGGGAAGATGTGAAACGAAAGGCGGAATTTGCACTGTCCTCAATGATGAACTGGCTTGATCTAAACTTGCTCACTTTAAATCTAAAAAAAACCTACTACTTACCTTTTGCAATCCGGTGCAACTCCAAACCTACAAATAGTTTCACGATAACGGCTCACTCATGTCGGAATCAGTTAATGTCGTGCTCATGCCCTTCTATTGCTAGAGCTGTTAGTGTAAAATACTTGGGAGTGCATATAGACGATGGACTAAAATGGGACAAACAGCTCGATACACTAACTACTCGAACACTACGTCTAATCCACATCTTCAAATCTCTCCGAGAATCCGCCAGTGTTGACATTCTCAAAATGGTGTACTACACATTATGCCAATCGATTATTGGCTACTGTATAACTGTATGGGGTGGAGCAGCAAAGACTTATCTTTTGCGCGCAGAAAGGTCTCAAAGGGCTGTACTTAAAGTTATGTTAAGGAAACCCTACCGATACCCTACAGCGCAACTTTACGCTGATTGCAAAGTATTGACGGTTCGACAGCTCTTTATTCTTCAGTCTGTCCTGAGGATACATGCCCGATTACCTCCATCTGATCCAAGGAAGCGCACATATGTTCCCCCTGGTGTACAGTACAAAACCTCATTTGCAAGACGTCAATTCTATGTCTTAAGCCATCAAGTTTTTAAAAAAATACAGAAAGAACTAGACATAATAGACCTAAATAAATTTAATGTCAAATTAAAAACCTCTAACTGGCTGATACTGCAGGACTATATCAAAACAGAAACCTTGCTATCAAACATCGCTTGACACAATAAACATCTTCTTAAACCAATAACACCACAAATACTCCTACACACACACACACACACACATACATACACAATTACAAATACATACATCGATACATACTCCCACTCCCTTCACACACACACACTCATATTACACACATCTACACTCACACATATTTGATTAATACTAATATGAATTTAAAATGGTACATCGACACACTTTCACTCTTGTAAACTTCAGTTTTTATTAAATTCCATTTTTGGCCGATCACTGTCTCTTAAGATACAGGTCTCCTAGTTTAAGAGACAGGGTTCATTATTATTTTTGTATGCATAGACTTTTTTGTAGACACACATCTTTGGTGCACAAAACTATAGTATTATGCTTATTGTATTTCTGCTACCTTGTTTTGAACTGTGTCTGTGTGTATTACTTGGATAAATAAACAATTATTATTATTTTCGGAAAGTGTTTTTCTTCTCAGCCCTTAGACTGGATTTTAACTACATTTACGGGCCGAAACCAGAGCAAATGTAGCGTGTGGTGTGTAAGTTTTATGAATGTCTATGTGTTGTGATGAGGTCCTATTTCGTTTTCTTCTATTTGCATGAACTTTCTGACAATTCGACATGTGTTTAAAATAGCAGCTTTTTGTAGGGTGATATAGAGCGTTTCTTTTAGATTCAATAATTTGAGGCTATGGAGTAGGTGATTCGGGATAACACCTGTTGTAGAGAGGACTATGGGGACCACGTAAACTTTTTCCTGGCACCATATTCTCGTGACTTCCTGTTTGAGTTCTGCGTATTTACTAATTTTTTCGGTGATTGTTTTTTGTATATTGTGTGTGTTGGGAACTGCGATATCTATTAGGTAAGTGATTTTATTTATTTTATCTTGTAGTATTATGTCCGGTCTATTGTAGTGAATTGTCCTGTCGGTGAGAATGGCGCGGTCGTAGTAAAGTTTATGAGTATCATTTTCGAGGGTAACTTGTGGTGTGTAATTGTAGTATGGAGTGTTTGTGTTTTGTATGAGTGTGTATTGGACTGCCAATCTTTGGTGAATAACATTTGCCACCTGATTGTGCCTGTGTGTGTAGTCGGTCTGCGTGAGAGTTGTGCATGCTCCTGTTATGTGCTGGATGGTTTCTGGTTTATTATTATTACTATGGCAGTGCGACATAATTCCTAAACAAAAATGTAACTTACACTAAACGTAACGTAACTTGGAATGCATTTTTTGGAAACGCAGGCCCGACCTGCGCAAACTGCACTTACTGGTAACACGAATACATACCTACAGCACTTCGAGTTCCTCCCATTTAGTTTGATAACTAAAACTATTTATCTGTTCCGTTAATTGTTCAAGTTGACTTTTATAAAAGTACGGGAGAAAGCAAATGGGGAAAAGATTGCGAGAGGAGAGTGAGAATACCCTTCTTCGGCCGCCTACGAAACCGGAGTTACGAAACTGGTTTCGATCGAGGCTTTTTTTGTACTTGTACATAACTGATTTCGATCAAGTACTTTTATTTACGTGGTAAATCCACGTTACTTTAACTTTAGTAGTAATTTTAATCTCGTGTCTAATCTGTTTAAATAATTATCTTTGAAAATCAACACTTGTCATTAGTTTAGTATCGCTATTCGATAACAGATGGCGTTGTGCCGTGACGTCACTTTTGTAAATCGCGGTGTTAAGATTTTCTTGCAAGGTATGACCTTCCCGGTACGTTTTATATTAAAGTTTTGTCTTACTCTGGACACCCTTGTTTTATTTCTCTGTGAGATATTTTTGGGACGTTGTACAAAGTGGTCCTTCGAAACCGGATTAAGGACTGGTGTGCATTGTCACTATTGTGGTGGAGTCAGGTTGAATGGTCAACCTGCTGCGAGTGTGTCGTCACCGCGGTGAGCAGCATCGGCGGATCGTACAAGGTTGGCGCTTAAGCGTATATGTACGAGTGGTACACAACGGTCAGCGCTGGTGCTGATGAACAGTTCGTGTTGGCGTGAGCAGCAGCTGCGGTGCGGGGGGAAAGTACCCCGCATATCATCGCGACGAGCAACGCTAAAGTGAGTGACAGTGAAGTGATTGTGATACCAGGATAATCTGTGAGTACTTTATTAATTCAACTTTGAGATTTAATCATTACAAGCAAATATAGACCTTATTAACTTAGAAAATTTCAATTAACAATTTGGACTTAGAAACTTTAACGTGTGCATGGACTTAGAATAATTTCAATAAAAAGTGAACTACGGGGAACCTATGCCCGATTTTGCAGCGAAGAGTATTAAGTTCAAAGACTTGTGATTTTTACGTGAACTTAGCATAGCGTTCCAGAACAGTTTATTTAAAAGACTTTATCTATAAATTCAACATGGAAGCTTTGAGTAATTTACAGTTCAATCTACATTCTACTATCAGTAAAGCAAGGTCCAACTTTAAGAAATCTCCAAAGGAGCGAGTAACTAGTTCATACATAGAAACTAGATTAGAAAATTTAGAAGCAAACTGGTCAACATTTTCTGAAACCCATATAAAAATTGTATCATCAGTTAAGTCTATTGAATTCGAAAAATCGGATTATTATATAAAAAATACATATGAGACCACGGAAGAATTATTTACTGATTATAAAGCAGAGTTGAGGGAAGCATTGAAGAAAATTGCATGTTCGGATAGTAAAGTGGCTGAATCTTCTGCGAAAGGTTCTAAAGAAATATGTCCTGTAAAATTGCCAAACATTGAGTTGCCCATGTTTACCGGAAGTTATTCTGAGTGGATTAGTTTTAGAGATTTATTTATATCCTTAATACATAATAATACACAACTAGACGATGTTCAGAAACTGCATTATTTGAAATCACATTTGTCTGGAGAGGCTGAAGGTCTTTTACGGCATATTCCTATTACTAGTAGTAACTATGCAACCTGTTGGACTAAATTAGAGAATCGGTATAATAATAAAAAATATTTAGCGAATTGTATAATGAAACGTTTTATGAGTCAAAAAAATATTGTAACCGAATCCTCCAGTGCAGTTAAGGAATTATTAGATACTTCTAACGAGTGTTTACATGCCTTGAGAAATTTAGGCCTAATGGTTGAGCATTGGGATATTATGGTTCTTTATGTATTGAGTTTAAAACTAGACACTGAGTCTCGTAAACAATGGGAAATGAAAATTAGTGATTGTTCAGATGACTGGCCTACAATGAATCAGTTCCAATCTTTCCTTGAGCAAAGATTTCGGTCTTTGGAATTTTTAGATAACAAAGGTCAACGTCATCAGACCAATCGTAATGTGCCAGTCAAATCGCTCCATGTGTCAACTACATCATGTGTTTGTTGTCAGGATAACCATAAGCTTGCTAATTGTAAAAAGTTCGCCGGTCTCGATATGGATAAGCGTCGTAATTTTGTCCAAACAAATAGGTTATGCTATAACTGTCTAGGAGCAAATCACTCCGTATATGCATGCCGCCAGTCCACCAGATGTCATTTATGTAAAAAGAAGCATCATAGTCTTCTTCATCTCAAGAATGTCTCCAAATCAGTTGATGATAGTAATAAAACTGATCAAGTTGCAGAAAGTAGCGTTTCTACTGATACTACTTCAACCCAGAGTAATTCCGCTAATATTGTAAGTTGTTTTGCTAATAGTCATAGCCAAATATTATTGGCCACTGCGCTAATTGCAGCGGAATCAAAGAGCGGTACTGCTATAGTGCTAAGATCCCTGTTAGACCAGGGGTCTCAGGCTTCCTTTGTGACGGAGTCCGCAGTCCAGCTCTTAGGTCTCAAAAGAATATCAACTAAAGGTTCAATTTCCGGTATAGGTTGTGATCAAGGCCAATCAATGATTTCATTAAATTCGATGGTCCTCATTAAAGTTAAATCACGCGTCGACCCTAGTTTCATTATCACTGTCAAAGCTTATGTCTTAAAGAAACTAACGAGTATTTTACCGGAAAGGAAGGTCGTGGCAAACGTTTTGACGACAATCTCGTCTTTGGCTTTAGCAGATCCTTCGTTTGATACTCCGAACAAGGTTGATTTGCTTTTAGGTGCCGAAGTTTATGGTCAGATTTTGTTAGAAGGTTTAATCAGAGGACCACCTGGTCGTCTCATCGCACAAAATACTAGACTAGGATGGATCTTGTCTGGTCAAGTAGGTGAAATCAACCAAAGCGAGACATGCCACAATACCGTAGTTACATTGCATTCCACTCATATAGATGAGAACACACTCCTAAAAAAATTTTGGGAACTAGAATCTGAGCCCAAGGGCGATCACGATAAGGTTTACTTGACCCCAGAAGAACAGAAGTGTGAAGACATATTTAAGGCCACGACTAAACGAGACGAATCTGGTCGCTATATTGTGCACATGCCTTTCAGGTCAAGCGATCCTGCTTGTAAACATGGGGGATCGAAAGACATCGCTCTTAAACGCTTTTTAACCTTAGAAAAGCGATTTGTAAGGAATCCCGAGTTCAAGGCTCAGTATTCAGCAGTTATAAATGAGTATATAGCTCTTAATCATATGGATATAGTACAAGATAGGGACAAAGAAGGTTCCGTGTACTTACCTCATCATGCCGTCATCCGCAACGATAAAAGTACAACGAAGTTGCGCATCGTATTCGATGCATCGTGTGTAGGTAGCAACGGGGTATCTCTTAATCACGATTTAATGGTGGGCCCTCCTCTACAACCTGAGCTTCGTCATATCATCATGCGTTGGCGATGTGAACCTATCTGTCTGGTGGCGGACATCGTCAAGATGTATAGACAGATTAAGGTATGCGATGAGCACACGGATTTTCAGAAAATATTATGGCGTGAGAATCCAGATGACGAAGTTCAAGTGTTACGCCATTTAAGAGTAACGTTCGGAACATCATCGGCGCCTTACCTAGCAGTAAGATCATTACAGCAGTTAGCTCAGGACGAAGGCACTGAATTTCCTTTAGCGAAGAACCGTGTTGTTTCCGACTTCTATATGGATGACCTAATGACGGGTTGTCAAACCGTAGAGGAAGGAGTAGAAGTATATAAGCAGACATCGGAGTTACTTAAACGTGGAGGTTTTCAACTCCAAAAGTGGGCCAGTAACGACAGAGAATTACTAAAATTGATTGAAGACGGTGAACAAACATCACAAACACAAGGAAACATGGAACTAAAAACAGATGCAATTTCAAAAATATTAGGTTTAACGTGGGACAAAGACAATGACGAGTTCGTTTATACTATTCAGCTTAATGATATAGATTTACCAGTGACAAAACGTAAGGTTATTTCAGACATAGCGCGACTATTCGATCCCCTTGGGTGGTTAGCACCGACAATCATCACTGCAAAGGTGTTTATTCAACGAATATGGATGACTGGGATCGAATGGGACGCAGAACTACCTGCACCATTGCTGACAGAGTGGCTTGACTTCCGGAAGAGCCTTTGTAACCTCATTAAGTTTCGTCTGCCTCGTTGGATCAACTCTAGCAAGGATAACAGGGTTCTAGAATTGCATGGTTTTTCAGATGCGTCCAATGTAGCATACGCCGCGGTGGTATACGTCCGCATCATTGATAGAGATGGACATATTCACACAGCCTTGGTGACTTCAAAAACCAAGGTTGCTCCTGTTAAACAGGTATCAATCCCGCGCCTAGAGCTTTGTGGAGCTGTCTTACTAGCAAAGCTTCTTCAGGAAGTCGCTTCAACTCTTGAAGTTCCCAAACAGCACTTATATGCGTGGACAGACTCATCCGTCGTTTTGGCGTGGTTAAGCAGCCACCCTAGCCGATGGAAAACGTTTATCGCGAATCGTGTTTCCGAAATACTTAGCATCATGGATAGAAGTCAGTGGTCACATGTGTCGTCGTCGGAAAATCCAGCGGATTGCGCATCTCGAGGAGCAAGCCCTTCTGAGTGTGGCGATATGCAGCTCTGGAAAAGAGGCCCAGTATGGTTACAGAACGAAAAAATAGACTATAATAGAGGAAATATACAAATAACTACACTAGAAGAAAGAAAAATTAAAACAAAATGTCATGCAACTGCGTTAGAAGATAATGATAGTCTATTTACTAGATTTTCTAAGTTCGGTAGGTTAATAAGAGTGATAGCTTACTGTAGAAGATTTTTACGAATGAAGGATACTGAACGTAATAAAAATAAAATTACTACTTGGCTAACCACTAAGGAATTAAATGAAGCTGTACTTACCTGTATCAAACTCTGCCAACTCCAGTCCTTTAGTGAAGAAATAGAATCTGTAAAAAAAGCCCGTAAATTAACTAATGCTAGTAAACTTACCTCGTTGAGTCCTTTTCTTGACGACGACGGAATCTTAAGGGTTGGTGGTCGCTTGCACCGGGCATCTATTGATGAGAATATGAAGCACCCCATCCTAATTCCTCATAAATCACACTTCACCAATCTTTTGATTGCGGAGGCTCACGAGAGAACTTTGCATGGCGGGCCGCAATTAATGCTAAACTACTTAAGATCCAAATACTGGATACTCAATGCTAGGACTCTCGTTAGGCAATATGTTCATAAGTGCGTAATTTGTGTTCGACATTCAAAACAAACACACCAACAAATGATGGGTCAATTACCGAAGGCCAGGGTGTCTGCTCAGAAGCCTTTCCAATGCAGTGGCGTAGATTACGCAGGACCAATCAGCATCCGAACCTCCAAAGGTCGTGGTCATCACTCCACTAAGGGTTATATATGCTTGTTTGTTTGCATGTCCACTCGGGCTATTCACCTCGAGGTGGTCAGTGGCATGACTTCTCAGAGTTTTCTAGCGTCTTTTAAGCGTTTTGTAGCCAGGCGTGGCCGGGTATTGGACTTGTGGAGTGATAATGGGACCACATTTATTGGTAGTGCAAGGGAATTGCGACAGCTATTCAACGCTGAAAGGTCTATGGTAGCTTCGGAAATAGCTGATTTCCTATCTATGAATGGTACGACTTGGCATTTCATACCTCCCCATGCTCCAAACTTTGGAGGATTGTGGGAGGCTGGTGTCAAGTCCACGAAGCACCATTTGAAAAGAATTATAGGCACCAGCACATTGACATTTGAAGAAATGACAACTGTGCGATCTCTCAACTTTCTAACAATCCAGAAGACTCGTGTCCTTTGACGCCTGGGCATTTTCTCGTGGGTGAACCTTTGGTAACTGTACCAGATGCCAATTATGAAAATTCATCCATTAGCAATCTGAAGCGGTGGCATCTCACACAAAAAATGCTTCAAAATTTCTGGCGTAGGTGGTCATCAGAGTATTTAACTCAATTGCAGCATCGATATAAATGGACAGATGTTAAGCCTGAGCCTGAGATTGGAGACATGGTTCTGGTGAAGGAGGACGGTCTTCCACCCGCTAGATGGCTATACGGGGTTATTACAAGTAAGCATCCAGGTTTGGACAATATTACTCGCGTTGTGACCATACGGTGTAAAAATAATGAGATCAAAAGGCCTGTGTCTAAATTAATTTTTTTACCTGTGAACACTTAGTTATTGTTTACCATTTTATTGATGAATTTTATTATATTTAGTTTTAATTACGCCATATAATTATGTACATAGTTTGTTTTTTTTTTATTAACTTGAATGAACTTGTATTTTTTTTACTGTGTTTTACTGTTTACCTTTAACTTTATTTAATAAGGCATGAACTTTATCGTAGACATAAGGCACTAGGTTTAGGTTATAGTGTATAGCAACCAACCAATCATAACTTTAAGTTTTTATTGTCATGTTAAGTTTTATGGACAGAGTCGTCCATGGTGGGCGGAATGTCTAATCTGTTTAAATAATTATCTTTGAAAATCAACACTTGTCATTAGTTTAGTATCGCTATTCGATAACAGATGGCGTTGTGCCGTGACGTCACTTTTGTAAATCGCGGTGTTAAGATTTTCTTGCAAGGTATGACCTTCCCGGTACGTTTTATATTAAAGTTTTGTCTTACTCTGGACACCCTTGTTTTATTTCTCTGTGAGATATTTTTGGGACGTTGTACACTCGATAGGTTTAGATTTAAATGAAAGCCTCTTTTTTATTTATGTTAAGTTTTCTGGATTTCCTGGCCAGTAATAATAATTGTTTTCGTGTATGGCAATGGTGGACAGTCCTTCGCTATCCAGGATGTCGACAATCCAGAGGAACAGCGAACTGATCAGATAGAGCGTGATATTTTTTAGGGCGATAGTTTGAATCCATTTTGGTTCTGCGTAGCCTTAAATCCTCTAAGCACGCTGTTAGAGGATCCAAGTCTGGGTTATCGATTGAGAAGAGGTGGTCAGGTTATATTTCACCTCCCTTACATGGATGACCTGAAACTATTTGCCCTCAACGATTTGCAACTGATGGAGCTACTGAAATTGACTGAAACTTTCAGTAGCGCCATTGGGATGGAATTTGGTGTGGTCAAATGTGCGGTCATGCAAGTAAAGCGAGGGGAGATAGTGGAATCTGGGGAACTCAGCTCTTGGATTCCATATATCTTAGATCAGCAACCGAAACGCTGGGCATCAATGTTGCTGTCATGAAGCAATCGTTGAATCGTTATTATGAGGCAGAAATAAGGTGCGTGCGTTCAACAGTTGGGTCATGCCGGTTTTCATGTACTCTTTCGGCATAATCAAATGGACTCAAATAGAACTAGACGCCCAGGATAGGAAGGTTGACGTACCGTACATTGTTGACGGCATATCGATTGCATCACCCTCATTCTTCGGTTATGAGACAGTATATGCCGCGGAGGTGTGGAGGTCGAGGCTTTTTAAGACTCTCAAGAAGAAGAAGAATTGCGAGATACGCAGTCTTAGAAAATATTTCTTTGAAGATAAATGGAAAACAAAATTGAGACAAGGAAGAGATTGCATATCGCAAGGTATCTGCAGCGGACCCCAATTTGGGCTGAGCTTTTATCTTGGAAATCTTGGGTTAAATATAAAGTTAGCAAATTCCGGTTACGTAGTGGCCGGTTTGCCGACTACATTGTTATTGTCGGTAGAGATAGACCTGAGATCCAGAGAAGATTGAAGAAATGGCAACAGTAGTTGGAGAATGTTGGCTTGAAAATCAGCAGAACTAAAACCGAATAAATGTTCTGCGATTTCGGCGGTCTCTCCAATCCAGAAGTCATAGCGCTAGATAAATAAAAAAATATTATAAAGTATTTAAAACCCGTTGCTGAAAAATTGTGTAAACGTTTGAATTTAATGTATTTAGTAATAGAACCAGAAAGAGTATGCGCTTCGGTAATCTTCATGCTTCCGAATTAACACAAACGTCGCACCGTAGTGTGACCACAGAATGATGCAAAGCTTCTAAGTTTGGGTTTTCAACGCATTGTAGTGTATTCATTGCGCATTTATTAAGTCTTTGCGCTTAGTCGCACTTCGTCTAATTATCTTACTCAAAAGTTTGAAAAAGATTTAAGTCGTAAATCTGTGATATTCTAACCATGCTGATACACATGGTTTCCATGGTTGTAGCAGCTCAATGTAAATACAGGGCTCCCAACCTGACCATGGCCGACTTGCTGGAATGTCCAAAGTGTCTCTACACCTATGTTTTTGGGAACTTTACGGACGTTACGGACGCCGCAATTAACGTAGCTACCCGGTGTTAATAATTTGATAAAACGTACCATCGATACGAAAGAAGAGGAAGAACAAGGCAATAATATTAGATATCGTATCTCCGGATATAGACCATGATAGCCGAAGCGGATACTTATTCTGGGACTCTTCAAACGTAGTCAATTAAAAAAATGGAAATGTCAAAAAATATTAAAACAAATCACAAAAAATCTTTTTTGCAAAAAAAAACCGACTTCCAAAAAAAACACTAAAAAAGTGGAAAATAACTTTACTTTCGGAAGTCGGTGACTATTGTTTGTTTCATTGACTTTTTTGCCACCGACTTCCGAAAGTAAAGTTATTTTCAACTTTTTTAGTTTTTTTTTGGAAGTCGGTTTTTTTTTGCAAAAAAGTTTTTATTTTACCCTTTTTAGTTATCGTATCACACACAAATCCTTGTCAAGTATCAATTTCGCAATTTCTTTTACTTGGATGACATTTTTTCCAGCTATTTTGATTTCAAAACCAAACTGCAGAACCGATTTTGATGAAATTTCTATGGGACTAATCGGGAAGTAGATCCATTCAGATAAAAGAAGAATTTTTCAAATCGGTTCATAAATTACGGAGATATAAGGTAACAAACACAAAAAAAAAACATACAACCGAATTGAGAACCTCCTCCTTTTTTTGAAGTCGGTTAAAAAGTGAAAATAATGTTGGGGTTCCAACATGCGTCCCGTTGTTCTCAAAGCGGTCATGAAACCAATAGGCTGTTTACTCCGTTGACATAAGTTTTAAATAGTCGTTGTCATGCACGACATGACTGAAACTTCAAACAATTGAAGAATACGGACATATTGCAATACTGCTCATCCCCCTAAGCAAGAAACGTGATAATATATAGCCTAACATTCGAAGAAGCCAGTAAGGAATATTTGTGCAAAATTTGTACAGAACCCATGCAGTAGTTTTTGCGCCATTTCAGAACATCGATTTGGATTTTTACCATTTTATTATAATAACTGTTTAAAAGCAGTTATTTGAAAAAACTGAACAATGAAACTAAAAAAAAAACTACATGAAATGTGTTCTTGTATGTACTCGCACCTTCTGTTCCTCTAAACTGCTACGTAAGAGAACGTCTGCGAGTCAGCTACGCGCTACGAGCCTGCTACGTGCCACGAGCCTGCTACGCGCTTCGAGCCTGCTACGTGCCACGAGCATGCTACGCGCTACGAGCGCTACGCATCGCTGTCGTTCTCGCCGTAATTTATTCCATCATTATGCAAATTCGTGTCGGCTTCAGCTTCGGTCGACTATTTTGCATTTGGGCGTCATTCTCTTCCAATTATGCAAATTAATTACTTTTGATGATCATTAATTAGGATGGATTGGGGCGGTTTACATTTTCTCACCGGTAAGCAAATATTTTGTTCGTGATCGTCTAATATAATATTTGTGATATAAATAAGTCCCAATAAATTATACTTGGGTCAATTTATTTTGGTATTAGTGTTTTTTTGTTGAGTGTGATACGATTTAGCTTACTAAATCGTCATTGCAAACACTGTCAGATATATTACATTGAACATATGGGGGTAACAAAAGAGTAATCCAGAGCTTGTGCAGTGCCGCATAACGGCACCGGAAAGAGACTTGCGTCGCTTGCGGAGGAAGGGGGGGTGTGAGACAACTAGTGCGCAGTATAAGGGGTGAGAGGGAGGGGTGAAGTCCGAAGTATAATTACAGCTGCAATCAGAATAGCAATCTATCGGCGTGCGGCGACATATAGACAGTCGTCCACGTGTCACGACGCGCTATGTGTCGTGACGTCACGCTCAGGAGGCTACTAACAGTCACATTGGGAAGAAGCTCGCTAAACACTCGCTTGTGTGCACGGCACCATGTCAGCTTATTTTTTCCAACAGCTTTATAGCAGATGGATGTTTGTTTGATGCCTTATAACCCACAATAACACAAAACTTGCTCAAGACTGGCGACGCAAAGCCTGTCATTACAATCGTGTATCTATATACATAAGTTAACTTACTAGTCATAGCTGATAATGATGGGCAGTATGCGGCGTCATGTCTCGCATAAGGTACAGATGTCGGATCGTATGTAGTGA
Source organism: Standfussiana lucernea (assembly GCA_964057025.1). Taxonomy (NCBI): domain Eukaryota; kingdom Metazoa; phylum Arthropoda; class Insecta; order Lepidoptera; family Noctuidae; genus Standfussiana; species Standfussiana lucernea. The sequence goes on along the minus strand of OZ059802.1, from coordinate 16,254,088 downwards.
ACCACTCGAGTGTAACCTCTTGGGGATATGAGGCGGTGTGTTACTCGACTCGTTCTGCCGCGCCTGGTCGCGCCTGGCCGCGACTGGCCGCGCCTGGCCGGGCCTGGCCGCGACTGGCCGCGCCTGGCCGCGCCTGGCCGCGCCTGGCCGCGACTGGTAGTAACACGCCACCTTATCTTATTCCGATACTTGCTACAATTGTCAGCTAATACATTAAATTAGACACACTACAGTCGTGGTGGGTTGTGGAGGTCAGATAGGCAGTCGCTCCATGCAAAACACTGGTATTCGGCTGCATCCGGTTAGACTAAATGTCTACCCCAACAAAGTTGGGAAAAGGCTAAGCAGATGTTGATATTAATTAAGGAGAAATCTATCACTTCAACCAATTGCTGTGCTTTCAGACATCTTCTGCTAAGTATCTTATGTTGCTTCTTTGAGTTTATTTTGTTTTTCTCGAATGACTATAATTACTTATCAGTAACCTTGCATCTAACTATACTGTTGTAAAAGCGAAAGTTTGTTAGGATGGATGGACGTTAGTTTTTGTCTTTCACGCAAAATTACTGAACGGATTTTGATGAAACTTTACAGTATTATACTTTGTACATCAGAATAACGCATAGTGGTGACGACGAAAGGTTGATTGTGAGTTATAAGATTATTTTTGTTGTTTTTAAATAAAATGACACAACTGTTTCGTAGCTCTGTATTGAGGCAACTAAAAAAAGTAATGTGATCGAACACATAGGTTACAATTTATAACGATATTGTGTAAAGAAAAAAAATAATTTATGCGGGAAATGCCGCAGGCGGAACCTAGTATTAATATAGTCCTTTGAAATATCAAGCTGTTAATATGTGAACATCCCGTGCTTGTTTTAAAGTCAACGAGTCGTTGAGTCAATACAGGTGTAATAATGTGTAAGACCTTCACCGGGTCGTTTCTGCAAACAGTCGCATGCGCACGTGTGTGCGTGTGTGCGCGCTCGAGCTAGGGACGACGCAGCACACACGTCGTCGATGCACAACATTACATACAGAGGACGAATACGACCAGCAGTTACAGAGTAACGTATTATTCTTCACTCAAAACTGATACAAGTGGAAAAAGTGAACAATAATTTTGTTTTTACTACAGTTTTATAATTCCGAAAATATACTAGTATGATTAGGGTGTACGCTAACCGCTGCCTACCGGCTCGCCAACTATAACGGTACAAAGCTACTGATACTGATCGCTTGTGGAAGGTTTGAGTTATGAAGCGCGGCATGCCATGGTCAGCACTGGTCAGTACTGGTCAGTACTGGTGAGTGCGAGCACACGAGTGAGCACAGAGCGTGTGTGACTAACAGCAGTTTAACATATCGCTTGTTAATTAATTACCACTTTTATTTATAACTAGCTGACCCGCGCAACTTCGTCTGCGTTACATTTTTTATTAATGCTCCGCTCCTATTGGTCGGCCAGCCGACCAGCGTGATGTTATATAGCCTTATTATAGACACCAGTAGTTCCTGAGATTAGCGCGTTCAACTAAACAAACAAACGAACTTTTCAGCTTTATAATATTAGAACCAAATACTTTTACAACAACAATTTAACTTTTTTAGACCACAGTTTTAGATATATATAATTATATACCCATATATGTAGATATCAAATATGAAACCAAAATAAATACTTTTAACAACCGACATCGATGCAGTTTACCCGGCGAGGGACGTTCTTTCACGGAAAATCTTAACACCGCGATTCACAAATTGGCGTCTAATAAACAACGCCATCTATCGAGCAAGGAGTGAAACCGCTAAAATTTAATGCATGGAAAGCGATCGAACAAACAATATAGGCTATGAAGATTTTCAAAGCAGCGCCATCTAAAGTACCTTTTGCTATCATAACTTTTTGAAAAACCCGATAAGTCGATTTAAAGTTTTAAGATTGCAAAATGCGGCGTTTTCGGCATTCCATTACAAATAATACCGTATGATTTCCTTATCTAGTTAATCAAATGAACCCTCTGCACCGTGTTATTTGCGGGTTTATACGGGGGTACGCGGGTGCGCGGAGGTGGCACAGGATCACGAGGGTTGCATGCCCCGGCCACATTCAGTCCGCCCCGCGCCCGCGCCGCGCCCGCGCCGCGCCGCCTGTGCTGTGCTATACAGAACTTTCCCTTTAATTTGCAACACATAACGCCGCACTAAATCACTCGCCGCGCGCCGCCGGCTCGAGAGCGATATTAAATTCATAGCGTGGCTCTCCCACATTATAACTAAACAAATATTTACTCGTAATACTATAATAGCGTTTTTACATCGCCGCCTTCGACCATCGCGCGCCACTTTCGTGAACTGCAGACATCGCTTCTAGGTGATTATAGAATAACGAAATTAATATCTGCCGTACGTGCTTTAGTAAATCCTCCACCTGCTGGTGTGACTGGGACTAAATGTAAGAAAAAAACCGACAGTATTTTGTGCAACTGCCCATTTCATAGTAGCTTTAATCACTTGTTAATAAAGGAATGAACACGCATTCAATAACCGCACTCATTTAAAATTCTCAGTAGTTGCATAAACGAGCGCTGCACCGCCGCGTGTCCTTTAATTATAAGGAAGCAGAAAAACGGCTCCCCACGTAATGTAGAACCAACGCCAACGAATGATTATGTATAAATAATTGTGTGCGTCGATGAATAATGTACGCGACCATTCAATATTGCATTCTGAGATAACATGTTACGCCACATTAGTCGGCTCATTAGGCTGCCTGTACTGCGGCCCAGTGAGGCCCGGTGCGGCCCGGTGCGGCCCGGTGCGGCCAAGTGTGGTGGCATGATGAATGCCCTAAGCCCACTCTCAGTTTTTGCTCTGCGCGGAGACGTTAAATATTAAATGGTTGGTTGAGAGGAGGTTCTCGCCGGAAATGAATCGCGTATAATACGACGACTGCTATTTTAGCGTTGTAAAATCGTGACGTCAGAATTAACGTAGAATGTGTATGCATGAATATGAAGGATGGATGTGGTGTAGTATTCATTGCTGTTTTAAAGGGATGACTTCCTGCTCTTTTACGATGTGGTATTAATAGCCTGTGCAGTGCAGTGCATGTCGTTTGTATTCGGCATCTCAATACCTTCGGCTATGCTCTCAAATAAACGCGTAGATAGAATGACTAACTATGAAGAATACACTTCTCCTGTTCTTCGAGATTATTTCACATAAGTTACTAAGTGAGAGATTTTTCTCTTTTGGCTTGTTTACCACACACAAGCTTGTTAGTGTAGCGAGAGCAGGGCGGGGTGCCAGTGTTGGACACAGCCCGGGGCAAGCCGTGACACACGGTCAAGCGGCGTGTGACACTTACTTGCTTATAATTATCTTGCAAATGTGTTGGCAAACAACAATATTACTGATGATATGAAACAAATATGAGTACTAACTATGGACTTTTTTTTTCCGGATGGGAAATCATCAAATGACTTCTCCCGCTCTGGGCTGAGCGGGAGGGAGTGTCAGACTTTTACTGACTAAAACCCACCCATGTTCCTTCATCGCCCTTTGTGTTCCGGGGCCGCGGTATCTCTTTCGAACAACCCGCAGCACGAACAACCCGCAGCACTAACTATGGAGTTGAGTATTGTATTGGTCGTACTTACAAAAATATGTAAGAATGATATGGAAAAATCCAAAGGTCCTTGAGAGCCTTACATATAACACTATTGAACAAGAAGTTTAAATTTATGAACGTAGTCGTTGAATAAATTCTTGTCGATGGATAGGTACATCTTTTTAGGGCTACTTGTGAACCTCACTCGGCAGCCAGATTAGCGGTCCCGACCATTGTTTGTTGTTTTTTAGCTTATTGCATTAACTAAACCCACGTAAAACTACTTCGTGATTTACGTATGTGAGTAAAAATTAATGTAGGAAAGGCGTCTAATACCTAACTTCAAGTAGTTACAGGCTTCATGTTATCAGTCATAGATTAGCGCTGAGTCGCGCGAGGTCGTTACCACTAACACAAGCATTACGTCTGCGGCTTCGCGCCTTTATGCATCATCATTATTATGCTTTGACACTCACAGGGTAGTATCGCGCCCATGTTCCCCGAAGAGATCGATGAAAATTAAGCATCATCATCAAATACAATTTATTACGAGTACATTATAAATCAACTGTCTCGTTGGTCAAGTGTCAAGTGGTCATAAGTGCGGCTGCTGATCACGAGGTTTTGGGTTTGATTCCCAGGTCGGGCAAAGTGTTATTGGGTTCCTTCAGGAATTTCTTAGTATCAGCCACGGAGTGTGAATTTGTGCCCGGTTGATGGCAAAAGGCTCGCCCCCTATTACAATGAACTTTAAAACAACTGTTGAAATGTGGGTGTATTATAACTGTACCCACATTTTGCCAGTTATGTTTTGGGATTACTGGCTTAATATTAGGGGTTAAAGTATGAAATTGCCGATTTATACTGCAAAATTAAAACTCGTTTTTTTTCCCCCAAGATGGTAACATATTATTTTATTTAATCAAAATATTTACTCTCATTATCTATAAATTGCTGCCATCTAATCGGAAGTTCATTCATGCCTTTGCGATAGACCTCTGGGATCTAGATTCGACAAACTGTATGAAAGCATTTTGTACTGCCTCTTAAGAAGAATATTTTTTACCACGTAGAAAATTGTCCAAATCACGAAAAAAATGGTAGTCAGTTAGAGCAAGGTCTGGCAAGTACTGAGGATGACGTATGGCTTATAACTGCAGCTCCTGTAGAGTTACAACGGTGTCACATGCAGTGAGGTCTTGCGTTATCATGGAGCAATAATGGTGAAGATCTATTCACGAGTCGGGGTTGTTTCACTGCCAGTTATGCCATCGCTGTTCGAAGTTCGACACAGTAAACATCAGCTGATATTGCTTGACGAGACCTGAGAAAGCTATGGTGAATAACACCACGAAGAGACCACCAAACAGTTACCGTTATCTTTTAATTTGTAAGCTTTGCTTCAGGGCACCGTTGCGGCGTTTGACCTGAGGTCAAACATTGCATTTTTCGCTTAGAGTTATCGTAAAGAATCCACTTTTCGTCACATGTCACAATTCGATCCAATATTCCTTCATTTCTGTACCCATTCAACAAGGCAGCGCAAGTTTCAACACGCGTTTCTTTCTGCAGATCAGTCAAATCATTAGGCACCCATTGTACTTTTTTTTAACTTATTGATTTGATGCAAATGAGTCAATATTGTAGGTTAGGTAACGTTAAACAATGTTGCTAATTCCTAGGTAGTTTGACTCGGATCGGCTTTCACCATCTCCTTAAATTCAGCGTTCTTCACCTATGTGGGCGATCTTCCACGTGGTTCGTTCTTTAAGTCGAAGTTTCCGTTAGGAAAGCGTTTAAACCAAAAACGCACGGTGCGTTCATTAGCAGTCTCCTCTCCAAATGCAGCATTAATATTGCGAGCCGTTTCTGCCGCGTTAGTTCCGCGTCGGAATTCGTATTCAAAACTTACTCGGATTTTCGAAGTATCCATCTTTTCCACCTAAGCTGAATAAAAAAACAATTGAAATTCGAGAACCGAATGTTGCGCATTCAAAAAAATGTCATATGTATAATGTAAAAAAAGTTTTACTCGAATATCTCACACCATGAAGGTTTAATGTCAATTCAAAGTATCTATTACTATAAAACTTCAATTTCACACTTTAACCTCCATTATTATGTTGTTATAAATCAGTATCTTTTAAAATACCAACTAATTGAAAATAGAAGCTGATTCCTATAAACAGAATGTTATTTCCCAAACTCGATCACAGCATATATTCAGTTCCAGCGGCAAGTTTGCGCTCTCGCTAAAGTTTGTCTACGGCCCGGCTACGGCTGCAGGATGCTGCACTAACTTCCCTGCGACGCGCGACGCTCTGTGAACTCGGCAGTCTCTCCAGACTGACACACGTGAACTTAATACATATCAGTGTGAAACTACCCACGAACTGCTCATAGCAGATGTTTGTCTTAAAAATTATTTAATGTAGATTAATTAACATTTTTATTACTTAAAGTCAAAAGATTTTGTTTTATTGTAAAACAATAATTAGGTAATTCGTTAAACTCGCCTGCAACCTAGTTTCCATAAAGTAATTGTAAGAACAATAGGAAAACAACATGTTTGTTTACAAAACATCTAGTTCAATAAGTGCACTTTAACGAGCGATACACATGACATGTAGCTTGCCGCTAATTACATTAAACATATCATTTGTTGAAGATAATTGAACGTCGGTATGGGTAGCACAGACCACGTTACAATATTATGTCGGGAACGTGTGCCGGTACATTACGTGACGTTATTACCGGTTATCAAACTCCACATGTACAATACACTACCCCTAGGAGAATTCGAAGATTCCGCGAGGCGAGCTTTGAGATTGTGGTCGTGCTTGTATTAGGAACATGAAGCTTCTCGATTTTAAAGTGACTAGACAATGCTACGTCTAGATCCAAAAGAGAAACTGTTACATCAGGGGCGTACTCTCTAAGCTTGTCAACGAAGATACGGGCCCGTCCAAAAGTAGATCGAAACTTTGAAATTAACCCTACGCCCTATTATTTTCGGATTCATGAGTTTTGAAAATTCATCGGGAGTAAAGACAACTGTCCAATCGTGTAGTCATTGGTTTTTAGTTCGGATCCCTTACTAATCGTATGTCCGTAAGTGATACGGAGTAGGAAACGCTCGTATCTTCAGCCAAAACTACGGGTTTCATGAATAGAGACTAGACTTCCAGAAACGAATGTGTACTAGGATTATAAGACGATGAAATGTATTTAGCAATGGTTGTGGAAGTAGTGGTGTTTGTCTCCGCGGAGAGCATCTGTATGCCAGAAGTGACCGGCGCTAACTGTATCTAATACTTTTACAGTGCTGCAGCGCAAACCGCGCACCGACCAGCGACCACCGCTGTAGCGCTGCAGCGCTTACTAATCGGCGCGTTACCTCGCTCGAACACGTCGCGCGTCTCATTCACTAACTTTACTAAACCTTTTAATACCCGCCGGTCATTTTCAGCGCTAAATTGGAACAACATCAACGCTGAAGCACTAACATATCTAGTGAGAGCTTTCTTTCAAGGTGAATCCTTTAAATTATTTACGGTGAGCGAGTTGCAAATATTACACATAGTTTAGGAGCGCTTTAGTGAGTGTTAGGACGGCGAGCGCTCGAGGGGGCAATAAAGGGAATGAAATTATTCATCGGCGAGCGGCGAGTAATTAAATAGAAATTAGGAGAGCAGCCGCCGGAGGAAGTGTACTTTATTTAAAGTTATAGCCGCTGCAGCAGATAGAAATTTATTTCCGTCATATTGTTGAAGTTTTACACGGCTCGAGTGTGCGGGTTACGTAACCCGCTCTCCACTGCCACGACGCCCCCCCTATCCCCCACACCCTGGTCCTCCCCGCCCTCGCCCGCACGTTGCACCGCTCTAAAACGGATTCCCTTCACAATATTTCTTTTCCAGTTCGAATGTGAATTTCCCGCGGCGATGCGAACTATTCATGCGCCCAAAGAGGAAAATTTATAGCTAGATATTTTTTTTAACTTCCATTTGGATCGAAGTTTAAATATTAAAATGATATCGGTTGGCTGTGTGCCCGCACGGCGTCCGCAGCGGCTCCGTGTGCCGCGGCTCGTTTCAATGGAGCTGCGATTGAGCTGCGCACCATTAAGCATATTATTTCCTTGTGTCGGCGACAGAGCCCGCAGGTCGAGTACTGATACCGCGCCGCACGCCATCGACGCCACGCGGCGGAGCCGCGAGCGGTCATTGCGTCTAACATGTAGCGAACACCTCGCACCAACAATCTACAACTCGCGAGACAGATACAGACACTGCCAATTCTCCGTGTGTGTAATTTTGTGTTGTTCACTCTGTGGGTCTAATGCTCGTGTCGATTCCGTCTATCATCATCTGCTTAGCTTTTTCCCAACTATGTTGGGGTCGGCTTCCAGTCTAACTGGATGCAGCTGCATGCCAGTATTTTACTTGGAGTGACTGCCTATCTGACTTCCACAACCCAGTTAGTACTGGGTAATATGATTCCCCTTGGTAAGACTGGTTGTCAGACCTTCGGGCCACTGACTTCCTGTTACGACTGTCAAATATTTACAAATGACAGCCGGGAATAATGGGTTAAAGTGCTTTCCGAGACACGTAGGAAACTTAGAATGTAGTGGGTGGGCACACTGGTCGCCCATCCACAGACAAGCTAGGCAAGCTTGGCTTAACCTGAATTATTACTATGCCGTCTAATTTTATGATGCTCCTAATCACATTTATTTCGCTAGGAGTCATTTATGTAACCATGATTGAAAGATAAATAAAGAAGCTCAAACTTTTATGCACGAATGCTTGAGAAGTTTTTACGTGCTTGCAACATTAAACTTCATATTTTAAATAGTCAGCATTTTCACTATCCTCGTTTGAGATTCGTATTTTTAATTCTATATAGTAGATGTCTTTAAAATGCTTCGTTTCTTGCGATATACAGCTCTTTCAGCTTTTAATTTTGACAGTCCTGCAAAAATGGACACAATGAGCCTCTCGTAGAAAACATTTACACTGGTTATTCCAATTTGCTGCGGCATTTTGCTCCTGTCATTTAAATTTGATGTGATTCTGTCTGTCTTAGTATGGACATGTAATGAGGAGGGATGAAACGCATTTTACCAAAAGAGTGATCGATATTAATATTGATGGATGTAGAGGGAGAGGAAGGCCAAAAGAAGATGCATGTATTGTGTCAGGAATGATATGAAAGAGAAAGGAGTACATGATGCCGTGACGTCTGACAAGGAAGAATGGGAGAAGAAAACGTGTTACCAAGTAGAATGAGACAAGGGCAGGAAGATGATGTTATGATGATTTAGATTTCATGAGATTTTAGAAAATATAAGAGTACTTTACAATTTGTCACAAAAGGCGAGTGTTTGGAAACAAAAGACGCTCTTTGGATTATGATGTACCAGAAAATATGCCAGCGACAGATAATTAGTAAGTATGATAATAATAATACTACAAACATGTACATACACCACAAATATAACAAAGAGTGGCGAGCAAGGCTATGGCTATTGACCCCCCCTCCCGACCCGTGGCTTGCGGGCAGCATCAGGTGGCCAGCGAACAATAATAGCGGATCACCTGCGGTGTACTGCGAGCTTGTAGTTGCGTCCGAAATTGCTTGCGTTGGAAAGCTCTGAAGTGAAATCAGCTGCCGTAGACTTTAATAAAATGTATTGGAACGTATTGCTCGAAGACTGTGCAGTCGTCTGCGCTTTAGAGGATATTGGCGCCCAGTGCGATTTTAGTTTGCAACTGATTTAATCAATACCATTATGTACATACATGATGTTCAGCCAGTGTTAACAAACTAAAAATGACATCCGTAAGAAATGAGTTAAAAAGATTATGTTTAAGTAATTTGGTAATGTTGAATAAAACTCAGTCTATGTGTAAGTATGTATTTTACTAATGCTGTATTAGCCTATTTGACTCAGTCTGTCAAAACAAGCTACCCAAATAGCCGCGGTGTGAGTTCCACCGCGCTGCGGTCAGGCGCGACCCCCCCCCCTACCTTTTTCGCAAAAGCAAAGTAACTAAGACGTCCGAATTAATTGAAATTCGCAAGAAAAATGATTGTACGCGAACGATCATTAACCTTAATGACTGTAATTATTCATAGTTACGTTATGACCTGCGACGAAAAACTCGATGGCAAACACAGATTGATTGAAAATGAATCTCCAACAGCGTCGCGAGCGGGCCCCTTGCGGGGGCGAGTCGGATTTAATAAATATAAAAAGTCAGCCATAAATTCGGGAATACCTCGCGTTGTTTGCAACAAGGATAACGTTGTGTTTTCATGGGCTGTAAAAATACCTATCGTGTAAATTGGACGGCGGGAATGAGCCCCACTTGGCCGCTTTGTTCCGTGTTTATACACATTTCGTTAGCGTAGGGCCACAGCCAGGCTACATTCACGCCACAGCCAAGCTACATTCAGGCCTCTGATGGGCTAGAGTCAGGCCACTGACGGGCTACAGTCAGACCGCAATGGGGTCTGACATTATTAATATACTTTCACAACTATGATTGCAGTAAATCTGAGGAATATTAGTGCCTCCACCTACATTAAATTAATAATCAAATCATCTTTAAAACCAAACCGTCGTGTAGCAAACGGAAACGACAGTTTGAAAGAAGAAAAGAAGAATATTTATAAGGAATGGAAGCGAAAGGCAAAAAAGGCGATGGCAGTTTCCAGGGCCAAGGCGCAGGAGAAGTTGTATGACTCACTGGACAGTCCTAGAGGCCAAAAAGAGCACTACCGGATCACAAAAGCAAGAGACAGGAGAACGAGAGATATAAATCACATAAAGTGTATAAAAGATGGCGCTGGTAAGGTTCTGTCTAAAGATGATGAAATAAAAGGGAGCGGTGTGCTTAAAGAGGTACAAGTAAATATGAGTTTGGTGAGGGAAATTAGCATGGATGAAGTAAGGAAGGTAGTTCAAAGTATGAAAAATGAAAAAGTCATGGGCCCTGATGAAATACCAGTAGAAGTATGGAAGTGTTAAAAGAAGATGGATGTATATGGCTGACTATATTCTTCAATAAGTTGTTGTGTGAAGATCCGATCCCACAGAACGATGCAATAGTTCGCTAGTGCCCATTTTCAAAAATAAAGGTGATGTGTCACTTTTGCCCTCCGCTAATTGTGCGAGAAGTACAGATCTGGAGAAAGCGTATGATAGGGTTTTTCGGGATGTGTTGTGGTGGGCCTTGAAAGAGAAAGTTATGCCTGGTAAGTATGTAGAGTTAATTCGTACGATGTATCTTCTGCCAATCTTTTACCTACGTCCGGTCAGCTGCTGGCAACATCGACGAGTTCAGTGTGGCTGTAGGCTTGCATCAAGGGTTGACTTTGAGTCCTTACCTCTTCCTGTTGATAATGGACGCTTTGACGTCGGACATACAGGAAGAGGCACCCTGGTGCATGCTGTTCGCCGACGACATTGTTCATGTCGGTGAAGATGGATCTGAAATCCAGAGCAGATTGGAGAAATGGCAACAGAAGCTGGAGAATGTTGGCTTGAAAATCAACAGAACTGAAATCGAATTCATGTTCTGCGATTTCGGTGGTCTCTCCAATCCAGAAGTCATAGCGCTAAATGGCGTGTTTCTGCCTGGCTGCTGATAAGGACAGGAGAATGATGGAATTATCATCATTAAAACTATTTCCAGTTAGCAAATTTCTAAATACATTAAACATTTAAGACTATACAGGCGCCCGTCAACGGATGAAACGATGCGACACAACGTCGTTCCCGAACAGCTCCCACACTGCTCTTATACTGAAATGCGATACTAACCTAAAAGTTTAAAACGACCTGCATCTGCACATCATTTTCGTACTTTCATGAAAATCTTATTTACCCACTACGTTACTAGTATGACACTAACCACACGATAAAGAAGAAGACTAGTTAACCGCTACGCCGCGCCGCTTCGCTACGCTGCTACGATGCCCCGCAAAACGATGCTACGAGTACGACGCGTGGCTCGTGTAGCTTAGTTTGGTGACGTTTTAGTCTCGGCACTAATTCGGCGGCGTTTGTAATTTGAGTTTTTAATTGCCAAGCCCAAGTTAAATAAAATTCCTCCCAGAGCAATAGTACAGGGTAGCTGGCAGTCTCCCGGCACGTAAACACGTCGTAGTCATGCCGGTAACGGCAGGTAACAATACACGATCGAAACGCATCCTGCCGGCATTACACCGCTGGGCACTGAAGGCTACTTCGGTACTGCCAGTGAAAACAGGCTTACGCACACATCGACATAAGTACATATTTTGTGTACTCACGACGACATCAAGCTATGTCAAACATATGAGAAACGCAGAAGCAATCGCACGCACCGTACTTGAAGCTGAAGCGTGTCTATGTTCGCGTGTTTTCGCTCGTTGCATAAACCCGATCACCTGTTCCCCAGGTGTACCTATAGTTGTGCCGTATTTCCTCCCGTATTTTGGCGAGTTCGCTCGAGTGGACTCTGATACAGCGTCGTACTTCACCGTGTTACGTCGCTACCCTCGCTATACCGCTATAAAGGCTGGGCTGGGAGCCTTTCGTTCGACACCCACATAAAACTAAATGGGAGACTAAAAACTAACATTCGAGTTTATGAAATTCCCAGAAGGAGTTTAGCATAATCCGCAGACACGGCCTCTGGTATTGTGAGCCATTCAGTTCAACTTCAACATTTAAATCAATTGAAATGAGGATTTTTGAGGAGGAGGTATTTTAGAGGAAGTTTTCTCTGAATGAGAACGAAACGATGACATACCGCATTGAAGTTTTGCGTTTAGTGTCTACTGTTGTTAAGCATAGGTGTAGTCGTGCATGTGTTCTGGATACCGCGTCACACGTTTCCCTCCTTTGTCAGATGTTAGATAACAAATGGGGTTCTTGAACTCGACATGTTAGAGTGGTTCCCAGTAGCTGCAGTTTTTACACTAACATTACGAGTAACACTGCTGTTAAATTGTGAATATTTCTGGACATTCCCACTTCGTTATTATTGTAGTTAATGAAAAAAAACGAAGAAAAAGCCAGTGAGGTGCGAGTGATTTACCCGAATGAGTCGCAACGCGTAGTCCATTAGGAAGCTTTCATTAAGCGCGTCCGTCTGAAAAGCGCGTGTCCTCGCCGACACATTACAGTGCTTTATGTTATTATCGCTACAACTGGAAGTACCCCTTTACACTCACCTATACGAAATGTTTTCGTGCTTTCCCTTTCTTTAACAATTAAAACATTTTACATAGATGGACTACGTAGTGAAATAAAAATGGATAATACATACTTGGTATGGGAACGACGAATTAACTGAACTAGAGAACATTTAGAATGTAATCATAAATCGCATATGTGTAATAGGTGAACAATTAGAGGCGGTCTGTGATCGATAGTAAACGACTGCTCGTTCGCCATATAAGGACTGTCCGCCATAGAAAACACGTGAATAGGTACCCTGTGTTTGTTTGTATTTTGTTATCGAGTGATTTTCATTATTATTAGTAGAAGGTGAGTAGGTAGTCGAGAACAGTGTCATCACAGGTATGCGCATACGCAACAGCATGCGATACTTATAAAAAAAAACATCGTTATCGTAACGACCATACGCCCAGGACGTAAAGTACCTACTTGATCCTTTTTGTTTCCAGTGTCCTTTGCATTTTTTGTAGTAGTTTTAATGAATAAAGTTTTGTAAGCGGACAATACTGCCGAACACTAGATTCATGAATTCACTGATGCCGCGAAGCCAATTTCGTTTAAGATATCAATTAGTTAACAGTTCGATTTGAGTTATAGAACAACAGTATCGTTTAAGAGCGTTTACGTCGTCCATGTGCTGTTTGACTCCAAAACAGTACTTTTCAAACCCTTTAATACCATCAACCCTTTATCTTTCAAAAATGATAATTACTAATAACTTTAGCAAATTTCGTTGTCTCAATAGTTGTAGAAAAAAATATTTCAATTAATAGAGTATTGATGGGTTATGCGTCTAATTCCTTCCACAAACATGATGACGAAGAAAAACGTTAGGCCCCAAGTGCCCGGCGCTTCCAGTGGCGACGATGCTGATGACGGTGGGCAGGCTCGACCTGGAGCATGGGGTGCTAAGAATCCCCGGGCGAGATCGACCTTCCGTTACAGTACCCATGCAAAACATAAACCGGACAACGATACGATACGATACAGTTTTTTCGCGGGTAGGTGTAAGAAAAAGACAGACGTATCTCCAATATTAATTTAATATTTTAAATAGAAATTCGCAGTTTATTTATAATTTTTTCACATAATATCAGTATATAACCTCTACACAGTGAGTACTTACGTTTGTGGTACATTTATGTGACTACAGCTATTAATTTTCCACCACCTGCCAGCTCATCATTTCACTTGCACTTTTTTTACTGTCACTGGACACAACACCACAATGTCACAATTCGACGAGATTATATCTGCACAGAAAAGCCTCGAGGATAGCTTTGTCCGTAAGATGAGTGAACTGGAAGCGCAAATTCAGTGCGCAGGACCTGCCAAGGATACCGTGGCGAGGGTAGCCGAGGAGTTTCGGACCTTCAGGGAGTTGATTTTCAGCATGCTTAGTCTGCTTAGGAGACAAATCAGCGAGTGTGCTAGACAAGTTGACGGATTGGAGACCAGGCATCGTCGGAAGGCGCTGATCTTCCAGGGCATTGAAGAGGTTGAAGGGGAGGTCAGTAGTGCAGCGATCCTGGACTTACTTAACAAGAAGCTAGCCCTTAAATCAATCACCGCATCCTCCATAAAGGTTTGCCACAGGCTTGGCACATCCAATAAGGATCACCACAGGCCCATTCTTGTAAAGTTCTTAAACTATGACGACAGGTCTGCGGTCTGGAGAGCGAAGACAGGTCTTAAGGGTTCATCTGTTTCCATCAAGGAGTTCTTGAACAAGACCCGACAATCCATCTTTGGGAAGGCAAGGCTTCACTTCTCTATGCGGTCGTGCTGGACTCAGGATGGTGTCATCGTAATTAAAGCCCCTGATGGCAGTAAACATAAGATCACATCGTTTGAAGAATTGAGTCCGCTGCTGTTGAAGTATCCCAAGGTTCAATCTTCTGGAGATAGCCTGAAAAACAAGACTCGTTAATTGTGGTAATAATATTCTAATACTTATTGACTTACAACATTCATTCATTAGATACCTACGTTTCGTAGGAGTTACTTACCTTATATAGAACTTGCTATCTTTCGCTGTTTGGAATGATAACCTTCTAATATTTTAAGTAGTTAGTAATCATTGTGTTTTTAGCCTTTTTTTTTTATCCTTACACATCTCTGAGATTATTTTTTATGGATTTCGCGAACAATTATTGTTTACCCCCAACAAGTTGTTATTTTTGTAATTATTTTTTGTTTACATGTTGCTAATGTCAAATTGTCATGACTGTCAAATCTAACACACAAATGACGTTTTCGAAGATCAGATACGTTCACGATAATTATATGTTTTGTTGAGGGTTTGTAGGGTGCGTTCCGAATACCATAATAATATTATTTTGTCCATAAAACTTGACTACTTTTGTATAGATTTAGCGTTTGTTTTTATATTTCATTCTGTGTTATTTTCGTTGCTTGTTCTTTCATTGTGTTTTTATAAAGATGATGTTAGCTGGCGGGTGGTGCAGAGATGCAAGCGCCGTACTTGTTTTTCGTGTAGTTCTTATATTTATTTATAGTTATTGTTATCTTAAATCAGAATCTTTATTTAATATTTTATTTGTATTTATGACAACTTTTTTTGTTAATGAATCGTTTTACTCTGCTAACGAGTCTACTGCTACTTCTGATGATAGTTTTTGTTCCGTTACAGACACCCTTGGTGATCTTTTACGTCAAAGCTTTAACCAAAATCTTGGCCGGCTGTTTAATGTTTGTCACATCAATGCCCAGAGCATACCCAGTCACTACAACGAGCTATATGCTACTTTTACGAACAACAACGTCCATGCCATCCTGGTTTCGGAGACCTGGCTAAAACCTAATCTTTTATCTACCACTTACTCTCTCCCAGGGTTCGTTCTTCTACGGAATGATCGAATTGGTAAGAGAGGGGGTGGTGTAGCTATTTACCTTCGTGCTGATTTTTCTTTTAAAATTCTCGCTACTTCTTTCTCTAATAATTTGGCTGAGTTTCTTTTTTTAGAAGTTTGTGTCAAAGGATCTAAAACCGTTCTTGGAGTTGTGTATTGTCCTCCTTCCCTTGACTACTTCATCGAATTCGAATCGGTCCTAGAATCTTTAGGTTCGGAGTATGCACATCACATAGTCATGGGGGATTTCAACACCAATATCCTTGCCCACAACTCACCTCGATCCCGTAAACTCCTACATCTGGTCGAGTCAGCTAGTCTGCATGTGTTGCCTCTCCAACCAACGCATCATAACACTGTCGGTGATGATACTTGGCTCGATTTGATACTCATTTCTAATCCCTCCCTAGTCTCCTCACATGGTCAACATATCGCTCCTGGCTTTTCCCATCACGACCTTATTTTCCTGTCTTATGTCCTTAAACCTCCTAAACCCAAACCTATGTTCCAGCACAGGCGTGCCTTTGCGCGGATGAACACTGAAAAACTTATTGAAGACGCTTCCAATATTGACTGGAAACCCCTGGAGGAAGCCACTTCAATTGATGACAAAATAAATTGTTTTAATTCGGCTGTAGTCAAGTTGTATGACACCCACGCTCCTATCAGGAAAATCAAGCTGAAGCGTCTGCCTGCGCCATGGTTGAATAGGGGAGTTCAGATGGCAATGCGACGAAGGGATCGCGCGTTTCGCAAGTATAAAAAGGATCGGTCCGAGGATAACTGGACCCTCTTCAAAACTGCTCGCAATCGTTGTAATCAGATGATACGCAACGCTAAACGCCGCCATATTCTCGATAATATCACTTCTGCTTCTCCTGCTGATATTTGGAAATTCCTTGGGACTCTAGGTATCGGCAGATCGCGGCATTCAGACCTTCCTAAGACATTTGGTTTGGACGATCTAAATCGCCATTTCTCAACTGTTCCTACTCTTGATAGTCTAACCAAATGTCAAACCATTGACTATCTTGCTGGTCTGACGCGACCCAATATTTCTCCCTTTGTCTTCACCCCAGTCGACCCGGGAGAGATCAAGAAGATTGTCCTGTCCATTAAATCCAAAGCAGTGGGCTGTGATAACATCAGTCGTCACATGATTGTGACGGCTCTTGATCAGTTCCTTCCTGCAATCTCCCATATGATTAACTTCTCCCTTTACTCCGGTGTCTTCCCTTCACTCTGGCGAAAAGCCCATGTTCGGCCACTACCTAAGATTCCTAACCCCACTCTTCCCAGTCACTTTCGACCCATTTCCATCCTTCCCTTTTTATCTAAAGTACTTGAGGCCTGTGTACACAAACAATTCTCCCACTTCATTCACCACAACTCCCTTATCAGTCCATTGCAATCCGGGTTCAGGCCTGGGCACAGTACCGTTTCTGCTCTCCTCAAAGTGACTGATGATATAAGGCGGGGAATGGAAGACACTAAAGTTTCCGTTTTAGTATTAATAGATTTTTCCAATGCCTTCAATACCGTCAATCACGAAGTCCTTTTATCAATCCTCTCCTATCTCATGGTCTCTCCCGAGGTTTTGGAATGGTTTTCATCTTATCTTCAGGGGCGACAGCAGTCAGTTCTTGCTGGAGAATCTTCTTCCAGCTGGTGTGATCTTGTAACTGGCGTCCCTCAAGGCGGTATTTTATCCCCACTTTTATTCTCTATATTTATAGACCTCATAACTACTGAGCTTCAGTGTTCGTATCATCTTTACGCTGATGACTTACAGCTCTATAGTCAGGCAAGTGTTGACAACTTAGCCGATGCGATTAGGGATTTAAACTGGGATTTAGGAGTAGTTAAAAACTGGTCTGATCGCTTCGGGGTGGCGGTAAACCCAACCAAGTGTCAGGCTGTTATTGTTGGAAGCCCCCATAGCGTAAGAAGGCTGAATGGTTTAACTGTACCACCAGTCACCTTTGACGGCACAGTCATTCCATTTAGCCCCATCGTCAAGGATCTGGGCTTGCATGTTGACACTTGCCTTGACTGGCGTAAGCAGGTCGCGACTGTGAGCAAAAAAGTCACCGGAACGCTGCGGTCGCTTTATCGATTGAAAAATATTCTCCCATCGCACATAAAGGCAATGCTTGTTCAGTCCCTTATCTTCCCCATGATTGACTATGGTGATGTGTGTTACTATGACCTGAATGCAGATCTCCTCAATAAACTTGACCGACTTCTCAATAACTGCATTCGATTCGTATTTAATCTTCGTAAGTATGACCATGTATCCGCACAGCGGTCACTTTTAAAATGGTTGCCCATCCGACAGCGCAGAGCGTTGAGGGCATTGACTACTCTCTTTTCTCTACTTAACAAGCCCACTTCTCCTTCCTATCTGACTTCTCATTTCCAATATTTATGCGCTGCGCACAGCAAAAATCTTCGTTCCTCCAATAACCGTCTTTTGCGATGTCCTTCTCACCGCTCTGGTTTTCTTAAATCTTCTTTCTTAGTTCAGGCGGTCTTCCTCTGGAATGCGCTCCCTCTGAATATCAGGATGGCCACCAGTCGGTTCACATTTAAAGTAAAAGCTCGCGAACACTTACTGAAGAAGCTGGCAGACTCGTCACAAAATTAAATTGTTGTTAGTTTTCCTCTCTCTTTAATTTGTTTTAATGTTATTGGTATGTATGTATTTATGTATTTATTGTTATATTTTATTTATAAATGTTTTCGTGACATTTTCTTTTATGCTGCACCTACTATGTTTTCTCTCTGCATCACCCTAAGGTAGACTGGTAGAAAATGCCCAAGGCATTAAGTCCGCCTTTGTACAGTGTTATTTATACTTGTGCATAAAGTTTTAATAAATAAATAAATACAACGCTTCACATTTTAACTTATAACACTCGAACTTTACAAACAGAAGACCGACTACTTGAACTCGAAAATGCATTAAAAGAGATAAATTGGGATATAGTAGGGCTGGCAGAAGTAAGAAGAAACGGTGAAGAAACAATAGAAAGGGAAACCCACATATTTTATCGCTATGGACAAACCGGAGGACTCTACGGAGTGGGTTTTTTAGTAGCAAAAAGACGGAAAAACAACATTTTAGAATTTATTTCGTATTCAGATAGAATTGCAGTTTTAAAGTTTCAAATATCTAGTTTTAAAACATTGACCATAGTCCAAGTGTACGCCCCCACGTCATCCCACCCTGACGCTGAAATAGAGGCATTCTACGACTTATTAAATAAAGCGTGCGATGAACACCGAAGCACCTGGAATATTGTTCTAGGTGACTTCAACGCCAAAATAGGACAAAAGCAAGACATGGACAACGAGCTTATTATAGGTCCGCATGGCTCGGGAAACCGAAACGAACGTGGATCTCGATTGATCCAGTTCGCTTTCGGCCAAAATTTGTGCGTAGGCAACACCTACTACTATAAGAAAGAACAAAGACGGTGGAAATGGATCTCACCAAATAACGTAACAAAAAATGAAATCGATTATATTTTGTCATCAAACAAAAAAAATATAAACAATGTCCAAGTTATTAACCAATTTAAATTTAGTTCAGATCATAGACCCGTTCGCGCAGTAATAAAAGTAAACGTAAAAATGCAACGCAAAAATTTATTCAAAAACAAAGTCAGAAGATTGAAGAATCCCTTATAGCCTGTAAAAAAGAATTCAATCTAGAGTTAAGAAACAGTTTTGATCTATTAAATGTAGAAAATGAAGAAAAAAGTGTGGATTTGCAGTATAAAGAAATTTTAAACAGTATAACAAAAGCCAGTAAAGTAGTAAAACAAAATAAACTTAGAACTAAGAAACTATCAGGAGAAACTAAGAAATTAATAGAGGAGAGGCAGGCTCTAAGTACAGTCTGCAGACACTTACAATATAGGTTAAAAGATAAAGAAATCAAGCGTAGCATCAGAAAAGATATAAGACAGTATAATAAAAAACAAATACAAAATACATTAGAAAAGAACCGATCACTGAAAATAGCTAAACAAGGAATCACCAACCATAAATCCTGGATCACAAGCCTAACAGACAGCAGAGGCGTTAAACAATTTAACAGAGATAAGGTTCTAGAGGTTTGCACAACATTCTATAAGAATCTGTATTCCGATACATCAAAAACACAACCCATATCCAGCTATTCATGTTCCGAAAACATACCACCCATATCAGAAGGAAGTAGAGGTCCGAGATGCATTAAGCACATTAAAATATAACCGATCCTGTGGCGAAGATGGTGTCAGCGCTGAAGCCCTGACAATGGGTGAACCATCGCTCCTCTTTTACCTTACAAAACTGTTCAACGACATTCTTCGTACCGGTAATCTGCCATCAAAATTTTGCCATTCCAATATTATACTTCTCCATAAGAAAGGCGATAAGTCCGACATCAATAATTATAGGCCAATTAGTCTGATATCTCATGTCTATAAAACCTTTATCAAAGTCATTGAAAAACGCATAGCTGGCCAGTTAGATCTTAAACCTCCAGAACAAGCAGGCTTCCGTCGAGGACTTTCACCACCAACCACTTTCACACCGTTAATCAAATAGTCGAGAAATACCAAGAATATAAAACTCCTTTGTATCTTGCATTTGTCGACTATTCTAAAGCCTTTGACAGCATCACACATTCTGCAATATTTAATGCCCTTACTAAACAACAGATAGAACCTACCTACATACAACTTTTGCGTAACATATAAACCCATAGTACAGCGGCTATTAAGTTAGAGAGCTTAGGTCCAAAGCTTGACATTCTCAAGGGAGTCAAACAGGGCGACCCGCTGTCTCCAAAACTGTTCATCAGTACACTAGAAGAAGTCTTTCAGACGCTGGCAGTCAAATGGGGAGGGAAAGGGCTTGTCGTCGGTGAAACAAGGTTGAATAATCTGCGTTTTGCCGATGACATTGTCCTTTTCTCCCCCACAGCCACAGGACTAGAGCAAATGCTACAAGATCTCAGCGATGCAAGCCTTGAGGTTGGACTGAAGATGAACATGTCGAAAACCAAGCTCATGACCAACAGCTCCAAGAGGAGCATACACGTAGGTGGGGAGAATATGCAATATGTCCAAGAATATATCTACTTGGGCCAAGTAATCTCTTTCCAGGCAAGGCAAGATAAAGAAATTGCAAGACGGACAGAAAATGCCTGGAAGAGTTACTGGTCTATGAAGGAGTATTTTATGGGCACCGTGAACATATCTCTGAAGCGAAAGCTAATGGACATGTGTATTCTTCCCATCTTAACCTACGGTGCACAAACTTGGTCTTTGACTAACATCCCAAAGTCCAAACTCAAGGTTTGCGAACGTGCTATGGAGCGCAGTATCTTAGATGATGTTAACAGATCATGTTTGAAACACTACACTGCGCCGCAAAACGCAAATCATTGACGTGGCTCAAAAGGCTGCCCAACTTAAATGGGACTGGGCAGGACATGTCTGTCGCATGCCGAACGAGCTGTGGGCCCGTAAAGCTCAGGATTGGTGCCCTGAAACAGTGGCACGGGGTCGCGGCAGACCACAAAGGAGATGGCGGGACGAACTGGATGTCTTCCTTGAGAATTGGAAAGAAGTAGTCCAGGATCCTGACCGTTAGAAGGAATGGAGGGAGGCCTTTGCCCAGCAGTGGGACAGTATGGGCTAGCTATAATAATATAAAAATAGAGTATTGATAAATTCTATCAAGATAACTCAACAGAGGTTTTCTTAATTTCCCTTTCAGCGTCAGTTTCGAAGCTCTTATTATAGGAAGCCACTGGCAAACTTAGTTTTTTATTTTTAACCAATTGCTAAGATCCTAAGGAAAAATACTTAATGACGAAGATTTTTTGATTTAGGTATCTTTCTATAAGAAATTAAAGTTCAAATAATGTGAAATATTAAGGAATTAAAATGATTTTTTCACCGAAATATCATTCTTAATTTAATAAAATAATAGCATAATATAATAGAAGAACATATGCTTTAAAACATCCAATTTAAAATTTCAACTAATTTACAGTGATTATTTTTCTATAAATATTTGAAAACTACTATAAATCATTGCGCGCGAGCAATTTCAAATCAGTCCGCTGCGAGGCTTTCTAGACAGAGGACAAGTCGCTCGGCGCTCTGCCTGACCTGAGTTGACCTTAGCCGTACTTAGAACGATAGCGGACGTTTATAGCGTGATTGAAAAATCTGGGTACTTTGATGTTTAGTTTTTTAGGGTTCCGTACCTCAAAAGGAAAAAACGGAACCCTTATAAGATCACTTTGTTGTCCGTCCGTCCGTCCGTCCGTCCGTCCGTCCGTCTGTCAAGACCGTTTTTCTCAGGAACGCGTAGAGGTATCAAACTGAAATTTCTATATGATACTTAGTTCTACTGTCCCTGGAAGCTGTAGAAAAATCAACCTTCTAAGTCAACGCAATCAAAAGATACAGCCACTTAGGCCGCAAATTTCCGCAAATTTTCGAAACTCGCACGGGAATCAAAACCTACAGGGTACTTCCCGTGAACTTAGAATCTTGAAATTTTGTACGAAGTCACGTCTTATAGTACAGATATAGGAAAAATTACGAAAACCGTAAATTTTTAGTTTCGTCATATAAAAAAAAGTTATATACCCACAGGTTTTTACGGAACCCTCGGTGCGCGAGTCCAACTCGCACTTGACCGGTTTTTTTTAATATTATTTTTGATGACTGACAATATTTTTAGTGACAACAAATATTTACCCTATTTTTTACCTACTAATTTTATTTACTAAAACTTTTACTTAATATTTTTTTTTTTGTAAATAAGAACATTTGTTTTTAAAGTTAACGCCAACCTATTGTATTTCCCTCATAAGAAGTGTCACTAAGAGGAACATCACGCCAGGTTAAAATATAATATAAAATTAACATAAGTAAATCCGTATAAAGTGATTTATTTGAATAGAATAAAAATATTTATTAATCAATCACAAATCAATAATAATTAACGAAGTTCGGTTTCTTCCTAAAGTTTAGATCAACAAATTCATGTTTGAATAACTAAAAAACGACTTTAATATTAATCATAATTATAGCTATACTTGCAATATATTATTAAATACTTATTTTATGCACTCGTAGTTCAGTAATCTGTGTACGTTCAAATTCAAATTCAACTTAAATTTTACTACAACAATTGCACTCGATCGGATCATAGTGGTTAGTTTGACTATAGCGCAAGAGAACGCGCCAGCTCTATGCACACAAACACGCGCGCTTTTGTCTGCGTAAAAAATGCATTGAATTAGCTAAAGTTGACTTGGCACGATAGACGTAAACGCTCTTAAGGCTTCCAATAGCTCAGTTCGATTTGAGATATAAAATATGTCGGATCCGGTCATTAGTACGAACACTAAATGAATCGTAGGCGCGCCAAGTGGTGGTGGATGTGACCTATTATAAGACTACCCACACCTATAAGCGCGCTTCTACAGAGTCGAGATGGTTTGAGCTCGCAGCGAAGACGAATGTCTGATCGCAGTGGAATCAAGACGTCCACGAAACTGTACTCGATTCATTGTGAGCAGTGTTGTTGTGTTAAGAGCGTATACACGTAACACGGTCCGTGCGCTGTTTGGCTCAAAAATGTGATTTTTCAAACCAGATTGTCCATTAACTACTTATCTTACAAACACAACAATTACTAATAATTGTAGGAAATTTTGCTGTCTGTTGTTAGTGAAATATTTATTTCGATTAATAGAGTGTTTGTGAATACCATCAATAACTGAACAGCACTTTTCTTGATTTCATTTTCAGTGTCTATTTCGAAGCTAAAAAAAAAAATATCTGAAAATACTCTGCTAAATATCTGAAATTACTGACAAATCTAACAAACAAATTTTTTTAACTTACTGCAAAGATCCTTAGGTTTATTAGGTAAAGGGTTTTTTTTTGTTTTAGGCTACTTTCTTAAAAAAAATTAATCCAAGCAATGTGATTTTTTTCAGAAATTATAGTCGGTAAAATGATTATTTTCACCAATATTATATCTTAATTAATTTAATATAATGAATACTTAGTATAAGTTCCCTTCAAAATGGTTGAGTTGAATGATGGCTGATCCATGCGTCATTTTCGTGAACGGGTGCTGTCAGTAGGGACTGGTCATTTCGCAGCTGCCATGGATTATTGCATTTTTGAATTGTGAATTTTATCTTTTTACTCTGGACGCTCTTCCTCTCACGTCTTTTTACATCGTTCTCACATATATGTATAATCTCGACATGAATGATGTAACCAAGATTTTGTAAAAACATATTGATTTAAAAGAGTGTCCATGGAGTTTCTTGCCCATTCTTCTCCATAGAGATCTACGCTTTCGAATGGGCATCTACAGTACTTTCACAAGTTATTATGCCCTGTGACTGGGACTGTAGCTTAGTATTTTTTGTGTTTTGTCATTCACAAGTGGCTGTAATTGTCTCATTGAAATAAATGCTTTGAGTTTGAGTTTGAGTAATAGAACAACATCTTCTTTTTAACTTACAATTTAAAAAACCAACAAAATTATCTCTATTATTTTTCTATAAATATTTGAAAACTACTATAAAACTCTGGGTGTGAATTGATTCAAATCATTTACACCGCGTGCATCCGCCCCATCATGACCTATGCCTGCCCAGTCTTCGCACACGCCAAGTCCTATCAAACCCATAGAATGCAGACTCTCCAAAACCGTTTTCTCCGAAAGGCCACGGGTTCTCCGTGGTTTGTCAGGAATGAACGACTCCACGTCGACCTCAAAATTTCCATCATAAAGCAGTTCATAAAGCGTATTACCAAACGCTTCTTTGACACTGCTGAAAAACACCGCAACCCACTAGTGGTTGCGGCTGCCCGATACGTCCCCACCAAAATAGGGAAAAATCGCCGTCCCAGGCACTCTCTAGCTGAGCCCGATGACCCCATCACCCTCCTTCAAGAAAGCCGTAGGGAAACCAGCACTTTAAGAAAACACAAATACAGACCGCGTTCCGTTTTCCGGCCTCGCCGCCGAGGCCCATCACGACGCCCCCGTAACACCCCCACCCGACCCTTGCCCAACGAGCCAGCCCGCGTTGCTGAGCAAGTAACGTTAAATTCCCCAAATAATAATAATACGACCCAGCCTGTCCCCACTTGCTGCCCTCCCCAAAATGACGCCCTTTTTTTTTTTTTTTTTTTTTTTTTTCGGATGGGAAATCATCAAATGACTTCTCCCGCTCTGGGCTGAGCGGGAGGGAGTGTCAGACTTTTACTGACTAAAACCCATCCATGTTCCTTCATCGCCCTTTGTGTTCCGGGGCCGCGGTATCTCTTTCGAACAACCCGCAGCACCCGGCAGGCATCGGCCCTTGCGGGCCCCTTCCCTATGCTGACATCTCTTTGAGGCGCGCGTGGAACACGAACGCGCCGTCGACACGGCCTGTCGTCCTAAGACGGAGGGACGGCGAGCTAGCCCTTAGCTCACCGTCCACAGGCCCGCGTCTACGGTGGCCGGGGGCCACCACGTGGCCCCCGACGCCCGGTGCGTCTCCCGCGGCGGCTGGGACGTGAGGAGGAACGCTCTCTCTCACGTTCCGCCTCCTCCTTTGCTAGCATGACTGCTTCGCAAAAGGAGGTGACGGCTTCCCATTCCGTCTCGCTCCGGACTATGGCTCGAACCAGGGCCGGACGCGAGAGGTCGCCGCCGCCGATCGCCGCTAGGAGGACACGGCGTTGCTCCGCCCAAGCGGGGCAGACCTCCACCGTATGCTCCACCGTGTCCTCCGGTCGATCCTCGCAGTGGAAACACCCGGGCGTCTCCTCCCGCCTGATTCGGTGCAGGAACCTCCCGAAACAACCGTGTCCGGTGAGGACCTGCGTCAGGCGGAAGGTGAGGACGCCGTGGCGCCTCTCAAGCCACTCCTCAAAGAGGGGACTTATCGCCACTATCGTGGCGTGCCCTGCACGGGGTTGCGACAGTCGCTCTCTCCATGTCACCATGAGATCGGCTCGGAGGTTTGTCCGCTGAGCGGCAATTAGCCGCGGCAGCGGAGTAACCCCCCGGCGAAGAACCTCCTCGCGCCATTCATGTAGGCGCGCGAGGACTATCGCCTCCAGATCCCATGGTGGCAATCCGGCTAGGAGGCTCGCAGCCTCGCCCGAGATCGTGCGGTACCCACGGACCATCCTTACGGCTATCACCTTTTGGGGCGCGTTCAGATAATGGGCGGCTCGCCGCCTCAAGGAACGCGCCCACACCGGGGCACCGTAAAGGGCCATGGACCGCACGACCCCCGCATAGAGCCTCCGGCAGGAGGCGCTCGGCCCCCCCAGATTGGGCAGGAGCCGCCTGAAGGCAGCCCCAGTCCGTTCCAGTTTAGGGGCCAAACGTCGGAAGTGCTCCACGAAGTTCCACCGGCTGTCGAGGACAAGTCCCAGGTACTTCAACGTCCACCCGACGCCGATGGAAACCCCTCCTACCGTCAGTGAGGATCCCGACGGTGGCGCATTCCGAGGCCCATGAAAGCACATGGCCTCGGACTTGTGCAATGCCACCTCGAGACCCAGTTGCCGGATCCTCTCAACGACTATCGCAACCCCGCGTGTCATCAGTTCGGCCGCCGCCTCGTGCGACCTCCCCTGTGCCAGCACCAGCGTGTCGTCAGCGTAGCACACTACACTGACGCCACTAGGGAGGTCGGCGCGCAGCACCCAGTCGTAGCCGATGTTCCACAAGGGCGGTCCTAGAACCGATCCCTGTGGGACACCGCACGACATCTCTCGCCGGTTCCACTCTCCGGAGCGACCGGGGTAGATGACGGCTCTGTCCGTCAGGTAATCCCCGACCACACGACGAAGGTAGGTCGGCACCCGGTGATACCGGAGTGCCTCCCCAATGCAGCTCCAGGGCATGGTGTTGAAGGCGTTGGCGATGTCGAGAGACACCGCCAAGACAACCCCACCCCGGGACACCGCATCCCCCGTCGTGAGGGCTCTCACGCGCATGATGGCGTCCACCGTGGAGCGCCCCTTGCGGAAACCAAACTGGTGTTCCGCAAGATCCGGACCCATCCCCGCAAGGTGCTCGGCGAGGCGGTCTGCAATGACTCTTTCAAAGAGCTTGCCCACCTCGTCGAGCAACACAACGGGCCGGTATGCGGACGGAGAGTCCGCAGGGCGCCCCGGCTTCCGAATGAGGACCAGCTTCCCCGTCTTCCAACGAAGCGGGAACTGGCCTCTCTCCAAGCATGCGCTTAGGAGCCCCTCCAGTCGGGGCCCGAGAGCCTCAAAGGCCAGGACCCAGGCTTTGCCAGGCAAGCCGTCGGGTCCCGGGGCGGTATTTTTGGCCTTGAGCCGTCCTACCGCCACTCTCAGGTCTACCCCAGCCACTTCCGAGACGTCGTCGTCGTCGTGGTCCGCTTCCGGCACCGCAGGTGGCGGAGCCATAGGCGGGGGGGGATGTTCCCCTCGCGAGGGAAACAGAGCGCTCACCACGTCCTCCACGAGCTGAGGAAAATGACGCCCTAAGCCGAGGTCCGAGCCCCACAGGGGGTGCCCTTAGCGAGCGGTCATTAGTAGAATAAATTAGCTTGTAAGCCCTGGCTGGGGGCCTTAAATTCATTTGAGGTCACCACAGGATAGTCCGGTTAAGTAGTAAACCAGCCGTAGAGAGCTGGAAAACTGCGAGTGGCCATCATCAAAAAAAATGATTCAAATCAGTCGGCCGCGGGCCCTTCCAGAGAGAGGACACGTCGCCGGGCGCTTTGCCTGACCCCCGTTGACCTTTGCTGTGCGTAGCACAGTGCAATCGTATAGTGTGAGCGTCAAATCTTAGTATTTTGGTGAGTAAAATATTTTATAGTGTGATCGTAAGTACTTTGGTGAGTATTTTTTAACCGACTTCTAAAAAAGGAGGAGGTTCTCAATTCGGTTGTATGTTTTTTTTTGTGTTTTTTTTTTTTGTGTTTGTTACCTCATATCTCCGTCATTTATGAACCGATTTGAAAAATTCTTCTTTTATCTGAATGGATCTACTTCCCGATTGGTCCCATAGAAATTTCATCAAAATCGGTTCAGCAGTTTGGTTTTGAAATCAAAATAGCTGGAAAAAATTTCATCCAAGTAAAAGAAATTGCGAAATTGATACTTGACAAGGATTTGTGTGTGATACTATAACTAAAAAGGGTAAAATAAAAAATTTTTTGAAAATGGCTTTGTCTTATTTCCCATTCCGTCTGAAACATACTTTGTTGGCACTATAAAATAATGTCGGTTATAAAAAAATTTTTGCAAAAAAAAACCGACTTCCAAAAAAAACACTGAAAAAGTGGAAAATAACATTACTTTCAGAAGTCGGTGACTATGGTTTGTTTCATTGACTTTTTTGGCACCGACTTCCGAAAGTAATGTTATTTTCCACTTTTTTAGTGTTTTTTTTGGAAGTCGGTTTTTTTTTGCAAAAAATTTTTTATAACCCACATTATTTTATAGTGTCAACAAAGTATGTTTCAGACGGAATGGGAAATTGTTGGAATACAATGTAATACTTAGTTTATTATTACCATTGATTGGTGAATATTTTAAGTTGGCAATACTTGTGGAAAAAGGATAGTATATGTTATGCCATATTTATTGTCGTCTGTCACTAACCATGTAATACGGTACGTCGTGGTAATATAAGAGTTATTTAGAAGACTAGACTTTGGTTTCATTGGCCTCTAAATTTCAACAGGTTATGGGCCCAGGCCACAATACATAATAATAAAAGTCTAGGTAAAGAAATTTGGCTAGTTGAAAATAAAAAATACCGGTGAAGAAAAAAAAAGTTGAAACACGTTTTTTCTTTGACGTTTCCGGGAAGGTGAAAAGACTTGAGCTGCAAGGAAGGAAAACTAGTACAAACCTAAAAGACACAATGGACGGAAATAGCACAGTTATTAAACTGGAAGGAATCAAAAATTGGAATGTGTGGAAATTCCAAACAATGGTCATATTGCGGGGTCAAAATCTAATTGACATTGTAGAAGGCAAACGTATCAAAGGTGACAACTCACAGGAACAGAGAACATGGGAGGCACAGGATGCCAAGGCTCAAACAATATTAGTGACCAGGATGACCGAGGAAGTGATGTTGCACATAATATCCTGTACAAGTTCAGCAGAGATGTGGCGAAAATTAACAAGCATTTTTGAACAAAAAAGTGAAACAAATATTCATATAGTCCAGCAGAGATTTTTCCAATTCAGACACGAAGAAGGCATGGAAATGTCAGTATTTCTTTCGAAAATACAAGAGTTACAAAATCAGTTGAGACAAATGGGTGAAGAAGTTTCGGAAAAGTTTGTTATTACCAAGGTTTTAATGTCGTTGCCAGATATATACAAACATTTTGTATCTGCATGGGAGTCTGCACCGGACGACAAGCAAACCTATGATAACCTTGTCGCTCGTTTGTTGGTGGAAGAGGAGAGAGTGAAGGAAAAGGGCGAAAGCACCTCATCGTCTTCTGCATTTGTTGCAAAAAGGAATGCTCTGAATAAAAGAAACATAAAATGTTTCAAGTGTAACAAGATGGGTCATTATCAGTATGAGTGTACGAGTAATGTGAATAGTAATGATCGTAAAAACTCTGCAAACAGAGGTGAGAAAAAGTGTTATTATTGTAACAAGTCTGGACATAACAAAAGTGAGTGTTGGTTTAAAAAAGGAAAAGAGAAAAATGCGTTCGTAGTCCAACATACACCTACAGAAGATTACCAACAATCGAAGTGGTTGGTGGACACTGGTGCCAGTGAACATATGTGTCAAGATAAAAATCTGTTTTCAACATTCTCGCCGTTATCATTACAAAAATCTGTGATAATAGGTACTCAGATAAGTGTCATTGGTTCTGGACAGGTAGCGCTAGAAGTATTTAATGGAAGCAGGTGGATTGAGTCAACCATAGACAATGTTCTATGTGTGCCAGATTTAAAAATAAATCTATTCTCTGTGAATTGTGCCGCAGATAAAGGATATGTCATGATGACAGATCAAAATATTTGTAAATTTTACAAGGAAAACAAAGTACGGGCTGTGGCTAATCGCGTTGGAAATATGTATATTATGGATGTTCGCTATAAATGTGGCTTTGCAAACGCAAACGCAAACGTTACAGAAGCTAAGTCAAGCTTAAGTGAGTGGCATGAGAAACTTGTACATCAAAATATACAGCATGTGAAAAGCGTATTAATGAACAATAACATTAAAGTCCTTGACGAGTCTATTGAAAAGTGCGAAGGTTGTCTAAGGGGTAAAGCACATCGTTTACCTTTTAGTACGAGCAATACAAAAACGACGAAAACGTGTGAATTAATACATGCGGACGTGTGCGGACCAATGGAGACAGTATCTGTTGGAGGATCAAGGTACTTTTTAATTTTAAAAGACGACTATTCATGTTATAGAACTGTTTACTTTATTAAAAGAAAGGACGAAGTAATAAAGTGTATAAATGAATTTATAAACAGAGCCAAAAATGTCACTGGGAATAATATAATACATTTTAGAAGTGACAATGGCTCGGAATTTAAAAATAAGGATATTATGTCAATATTGTTCTCAGAAAGGGGTATAATTCATCAAACGTCAGTTCCATATACGCCGCAGCAGAATGGCAAGGCGGAAAGGGAGATTAGAACCCTGACAGAAGCAGCAAGATCAATGCTGTGTACCAAGAGTCTACCCAAGAAGCTATGGGCTGAAGCAGTAAACACCGCAGCATATGTACTTAATAGATCAGGTAGAAGTAATGAACCAGGGAAAACACCATATGAAATATGGACAAATAAACATTTTGATCTTAGTACCTTACAGATTTTTGTTACACCTGTATCTGTTCATATTCCAAAGGAAAAAAGGAGAAAATGGGATTCTAAAGGGAAAAAGGAATCATGGTTGGTTATGGTGAAAATACGAAAGGTTATAGAATATTTTATCCAAAAAAAAATGAAGTTCTAGTGAAGAGGGACGTCATCTTCTTGGAACCTGTCATTGCAAAACGGGAAAGAGTAAACCTAGAGCCTATAACAGAAGTGACCAACAATGAGATATCAGTTGCTGTTGATGATAACCATCAAGACTCTGAAGAAGTGGTTAACATTGAATCAAATCAGGTGTCAGATGAAGACCAGCATAGCTTATATGAACCTGAAGAAACAAGTGATGAGTATAGTGAATGTGATAGTGATAGCATGTTGCAGCCGGCTTCGCCTCGGCGAACCACACGTGTCCGAAAGCCAACAGAATTCTATACTTGTCAAAATGTCTATACTGCAGAAACAGAACCAGGGACCTATAAGGAGGCTATGCAAAGAAGTGATGCATTTCAGTGGGAAAAGGCTATCAAACAAGAACTTGAGACCCTGAAAGCAAATAATACATGGACAGTGTGTCCACGTCCAGTACCTGAAAATCAAAGCATTATTAGTAGTAAGTGGGTATTCAAAATTAAGAAACATGACAATGTTATTACTCAATATAAAGCTAGGTTGGTAGCTAGAGGTTTTGAACAGGATGATACTTTAGATTTGTATGAAATTTATTCACCTGTTGCAAAGTTGTCAACGTTTAGATTGTTTGTTGCAATTGCTACCAGATTAGGTTTACCAATACATCAGATGGATGTTACTGGGGCTTTTTTATATGGCGATATAAAAGAAAATGTATTTATTAAGTTACCAGAAGGGGCATATGATGGTTGTGATAATATTGTAAAACTTAATAAATCTTTATATGGACTTAAATAATCTCCTAAGTATTGGAATGAAAAGTTTTGCCATGTAATTAGTAAAGCAGGCTATATAAAGTCAAAGAATGATCCATGTTTGTTCACTAAATGTAATGGAGAAAGCCAAACCTATGTGTTATTGTATGTTGATGATCTTTTGATGTTTAGTAGTAATGAACAACAGTTAAGTGATCTTAAATCAGAGTTTCAGAAAGTATTTAAAATGAAAGATTTAGGACTGATTTCTAATTACCTTGGCATAAATGTTAAACAGAATTTTTAAGATATGTGAAACTCACATTAGATTATAAGTTAGTTTGCAAATGTAAGGATGATGGGCTTGTGGGGCATTGCGATGCAGATTGGGGTGGTGACTTAAGAGACAGAAAGTCTACCACTGGCTATTGTTTCAAGTTTTCTAATTGTCTCATATCGTGGTGTTCAAAGAAACAGTGCTCAGTGAGCTTATCATCAACTGAAGCTGAGTATGTTGCAGTCAGCATGGCGGCTAGTGAGTCTTGTTGGCTAGCAAGTTTATTAAAAGACTTTAATATCACAAATGTGTATCCAGTACCTATGTATTGCGACAACCAATCCGCCATAATGGTTGCAAATACTGATAACATTAAACGATTAAAACATATTGATATACGATATCATTTTATTAAAGATTTAATTAAAGAAGGTAAAATATGTTTAATGTATGTAAAGACTGAGGATCAAACCGCTGATATGTTTACTAAGGCATTAAACAGAGAACTATTGTTTAAGTTTGTCACTAGATGTGGTTTAATGTAGATTTATTTTGTGTCTTAAAAGTTAATGTATAATGAGTAAGTTATATATGTATTACATTGAGCGGGGGTGTTGGAATACAATGTAATACTTAGTTTATTATTACCATTGATTGGTGAATATTTTAAGTTGGCAATACTTGTGGAAAAAGGATAGTATATGTTATGCCATATTTATTGTCGTCTGTCACTAACCATGTAATACGGTACGTCGTGGTAATATAAGAGTTATTTAGAAGACTAGACTTTGGTTTCATTGGCCTCTAAATTTCAACAGAAATAAGACGAAGCCATTTTCAAGAAAGAAAAGACGCAAAAATTTTGAAAATATGGCTAAAGCAAGAGCTAAAAGGTTGGTATGTTTATGTTATACTGGGTGGAAGGGACAATGACGCGAAAATGGAAACCACATACTCAGCACATCATTCTGAACCCCCCCCCTCATAGAAATTTTTCGTCGGCTATAAGAAAAAACCAGCTGTTCAATACATTTTGACCGTGTAGGTATTGCACTTTTGTAAGAAACAGCTGTTTTTGCTTCCACCCGGTATAGAGTGACTGGTAATAAGTGATCGATACTTACACACGTGATAGTACTCATGATAAGGAACAATTTTCCAAAAAAAAAATTTTATAGTCATTTTATTTTATCACAATATCAGCCGTATGAAATTGACTGAGCTGATGTGACCTATCAGCTGTTAGCCATGTGACGAATTCAATTAGCTCGTTAAAACTTTGTTAAATACTTAATATTTCTCTTTCAGTCAAAAAAAAATGTTTGTCTGTTTGTGGTGTGGACAGGACAAGATTTCGCTTGGAAGACCCCGACGACGTACAGATGTACGATTTAAAAATTAAATAGGTACATACTTTTAAA
Source organism: Standfussiana lucernea (assembly GCA_964057025.1). Taxonomy (NCBI): domain Eukaryota; kingdom Metazoa; phylum Arthropoda; class Insecta; order Lepidoptera; family Noctuidae; genus Standfussiana; species Standfussiana lucernea. The sequence goes on along the minus strand of OZ059802.1, from coordinate 16,220,882 downwards.
CTTCGCTTGTTTTTTATTCCAACAATTAGATCCAAAAAATAAAATCATGAAATAGGTCCTAAATAATAAAAGTATCAAAATGATTCGTGCACGATTCAGCGCTCACACACACAGAGACACCGTTGTAGTGTGCCGTAGTAAGTATGCCATTCGATAGATCGGATAGATTTTGACTTGCGCTAAATCGAACGCGCGCTCTTAAGTTGTGATTTCAAGTAATTTGTTAGTTTCATAAAAACAGTGTGTCGCACCGAGTGTGATTTCTTTGCACGAAACCTAACTTCTGCCCACATAATGCTCGAGTCTGTCTGAATAAATCCTGACAAGCTGAGAAACAGAACAGTTCTGATTCAGATAGTGACTCAACAGTGTTTTTTGTATTTTAGTTGTAGTATTGTACGACAATTATTGCATAGTGAAATAGTATTTTATTCAAACTCAAAGGATTTATTTCAATTGGACCATTACAGGCACTTTTACAAAATCTTGGTTACATCATTCATGTCGAGATTATACATACATGTGAGAACGATGTAGAAAGACGTGCGAGTAAGAGCGTCCAGAGTAAAAAGATAAAATCAACAATTCAAAAATACAATAATCCATGGCAGCTGCGAGATGACCAGTCCCTACTGACAGCGCCCGTTAACGAACATGACGCATGGATCAGCCATCATTCAACTCAACCATTTTGAAGGGAACTAAACGACCCGACACACGCGCCACCATCAGCGAGACATTTTAGTGAGCATGACATTCTCTCAGCCACCAGGGAAAATGCGAGTCAATAAAAGATATAAATGGTAGCTTTATCGTACAACGTACTCACACATGTGCTATGCAATTATACAATACTAAGAGATGGAATCTATACAATGCAAAGATATGTTTACAATCTTCTGCAGCTTCCACAATAACTTTCCATGGTAACCATAAGTTTGCCCCTATGGTTATGGAGCAGGACCAGCATTGAGCCAAACATTTTTTTCATCAATGTAATCTCCCAACTTATAGTATGCTTGCCTACATAGTGTGCGTTTTATACAAGATTTAAATTTCGTCTCATTCAGTTGTAGAATGCCGGGAGGAATTTTATTGTAACATTTTAAACAGTACCCCATGAAAGATGAGTCTACTTTAGCTAGCCTGAAACCTGGCTGAACTAGATGGTCCCTGATTCTAGTACTATAGTGGTGTCTGTCGCCTCTTTTACTAAATAAATGCAGATTTTTCCTAACGTACATGATGTTTTCATAGATGTATTGGCAAGGTACTGTCATGATGTTAATTTCCTTAAACAGTTCCCTTAGAGAATCCCGCCTAAATAGATTATATATGGGGTTTAGTCTAAGAATGACTGATTCGCGAAATGACTACATGGTCTATAATTGACCAATTCTTGAAATGTACAATTCTTTAAATGACTGATTCTACAAATGACTGATTCTATAAAAGACCGATTCTATAAATGACCGATTCTTCAAATGACTGATTTTTCAATTCTATGAATGTGTGTGAATATCGTAAATAAAATGCTATGTAAGGGTTTGCAAATCATATATTTCAATTAGTTTCAAAAAATAACTTGTATAATGCCACGTACTACATTTTGTAGCGCAAAAGTAAACATTTATTCGCTTTCTTTTCAAAAAATCAACAGTTATCAAAAAGTCATGAAAACAATTATCAAAAAATCAACAATTATAAAAATTAAGAAATAAATCACTTAGGAATATGAAGTTGAATATAAATATTTTTTTTTTAAAAAAAGACTATCATTATCAAAAACTAAGAAACAAAATCACTGAGGAATATGTGGTTATAATGTCACGTACTACATTTTGTAGCCCAAAAGTAAACTTATTTAATTAATTTATTCTTTTTATTTTTAAAAATAGATTGTTCGAAATAATAAAAAGTTATTGTACCAAATTTAAAAAAATCAAATGCTTCTACGAATTTGCTGTGATCAATGCAATGCCAACCCTTACATAGCATTTTATTTACGATATTCACACACATTCATAGAATTGAAAAATCAGTCATTTGAAGAATCGGTCTTTAAAAGAATCGGTCTTTTATAGAATCAGTCATTTATAGAATCAGTCATTTGTAGAATCAGTCATTTAAAGAATTGTACATTTCAAGAATTGGTCAATTATAGACCATGTAGTCATTTCGCGAATCAGTCATTCTTAGACTAAACCTCTCTTTTCTGCAGAATAAATATAGACTCGATGTCTGCAGCCCGTCCCTCATTTAAAACAGCCCTTGCTGTCCTCGCAGTAAAGGTTTATCTCAGCTCGTCCATCAACTGACCGCGCTGTGTCGGCCTGGAGCTGCGCTACGCTGCGCTGTCGGCCATCATCAGCGCGACCAGCAAAGTAGTCATTATAGACCGCGGCAGTAATGTACTAAAATTCCCAAACACGAGACCACCCGCCTGGTACAAAGACTACCAGTACCTAACTTTTCTAAAACCTTATACCAGTATAACATGTGTTTGAACAGATACTGTAGTACTGAGATAAATAGGTTTTTGTATACTGGCTGTTACAGAATAAGCGCAACACCTCCTAGGTCGTGATTCAGACCGTTAAAACGGACAACTTTCCCTAAGGAACTTGAGTCAAAAAATAATAATCGGGCTCCCCATATAAAATATCGATGGCATGAGAAAAATGGGTTTAGATACATAATTGGGTGTGTGACACTGACAAAACCATAGAAATAAATCTGAATAAATCTGAATATTATGTGAAAGTAAAAAGCTACAGAAAGTGTGCAGTCTAGACGTCTCGCACGATCTTTCGATACTCGTGAATAATATATAATAATTACACTTTGTATAGCTTGCACTATAAGAAATAATTCTGTGGCTGAAGAGGCTTTTATAACTCCATAAGAATTATTAATTAACTTGTACAGTAATTATAGAAACAGTAACATGAACATCTCACAAGTGCAGACCAGAGAGATTTTTAATTAAGTTCAAGACGTTGGAAACTCCGCGAGATAATGATCAGGTGCGAACTTTCTTAAGATAGTATTATTTGTTGGAAAAACATTTCAACTCCCGCTTTCTTTTATACAACTTGTTGTAACTTACAATCTGAGAACGTTTGAATCTTATTTCTAAGTACTTTGTACAACGAAGTAAAGCCCGAGCTGATCGGCTTGTGTTCATTGTTCCTCAAAGGTTGTCGTTCACGGGTGGCGTGTACTTGACAATTCGGTGCAATCCCGGCGACAATCGGATTGCGAGCCGCACCGTGACGTCCCGTGTGACACGAGGCCGGCCCGGAGCAAGACACGTTCATGTAAAACTTAACATGCTAGTTCGTATATTGTACAATATCTCGTAGATCTTTGTATACAGCGTGGAAACAGCGTGTTACGTTTGATGTTTTTATAAAAGCTGTAACTCTGTGAGGTGCAGCTCACGGCCCGTAATCGGCTTTGGAACACCCGTGGCCCGAACAAAGCAGAGAGGAGATTGACCGTGCGACTGCGTCCTGACCTCGTCACACACGTAAACGACATTCTTTCATTCTGTTTGTCGCACAAGTTTCCTCTCCGTTATCTTTAAAGTTAATTATGGAAATGCATGGAGGAGGCCTTTGCCCAAAATTGGGTACAAAACTGAAAATCGATTCCAACCCATATTATTTATTATTATTCGAATTAAATCATTAAATTGAATCAATTGTTATTAATTATATTTTATTAATCTAATTTTGAATGCATAGTGAGACTTTTATTAAATCGATTGTTATCAATTACATTTTATTATTTACTAGCTGTTGCCCGCGACTTCGTCCGCGTTTCCGTCGTTTTTCGTGAAAAAAAGTAGCCTATGTCCTTCCTCACGGTTCAGTGGTTTTGATGTAACAGACAGATTAACTTTCATATTTTAATAGGGATATATAATATGTCAATCTACAATACTGTTGAAAAATATCGGATACAACAATAAGGAACCGCACAATATTATTGTTAATAGCTGTGCCCGCGACTCCGTCAGCGTGTAACTCCTTGTGTGTTATTAAGTTAATGTATTGGTAATATTGTTTAGATTACGTTCACATGAGGCTTAAGTACATATAGAACAAAAATACTTCAGCGCAAAGCTTCCGGGTAAACTATGTTGAAAGTTGACCCGTCCGGCACGTGAACATAAAGATTTCCAGACCATGCGAGAAACAACTGACACCGAGATCTACTCCAGCAACACGAAAAGTCTGCCCTTGAGCCTTATTAATTGTCATTGCATAACACACCGATACTGGGAATTGCGTTCTTTTACATTGGAATGGAAAATTATTTGGTATTATGGGAATTCTGGGAATAAAGACGGTTTCTCCTGCACCGCAACCTGTTAAAATTTGAGCCCTTTCCTCTGCCGATTCTTGAGAACGCCTATTTCTCATTCTCTTAGCTTCTCTCGAATTTCGAGATAAAGATAATCGTTTTTTAGGTGGCATTGATGCAGGCAAATAAAAATAAAGCTAAAACGTAAATGAAAATAAAACTAATAGGTATAAAAAAAGTGAACGTAAATTAGCCAAAACTTACCTATCAGTATCTAAAAATCTATGCGTACCTACTACTACTTCACCTAAAAAGAAATAAAATGAAAACTATTAATAATTGTAATTTGAACGAATATTTAAACACTACCAAAATAACTAATACCTATTTTATAAAATAACAACAAAAGGAAATATTATTAAGGAATAAATTATCAAAGACTAAAAGTCGCGCTGATAAGCACGGTTTGTTAATATCAATTAAGTATTGTCTGTCAATAAGGTCGAACGCTCTGAACGTCTATTCGCATCAACAGGCAAAAATTGTATGAAGCTCGCGCTCGGACGCTTCGCCTTTTTAACCGACTTCTAAAAAAGGAGGAGGTTCTCAATTCGGTTGCATGTTTTTTTTATACCTTCGGCCGCGAGACGCGTCGAGCGCGGCGACCGATTCTCGGACCGTAAACAAAAATAATCCTTTTAGCATGATTCAGTATTCATGCGCGATGGCTGACTATTAGCGTATTTCATGTATAACTTTGGTGTTTCTATACCGATTTCTATGATTCTTTTTTATGGAATAGTTAATAATGTTAACTTTTTTAATTAGGGATGACTGAGAGTGTTATAAACGTAAGAGTAGACAAATATAATCAGAAAGCTTCGAACTGCTAAGCTATCGGGAGTTACACGTGATATTGTGAGTCAACCATAAAAGATAGACATATGCTGTCGTGGGATATTTTTTATATAATTTTAAGGAGAACATTTCCGTCATACATGATTTCTGTGTAGCTTTAACCATTAAGGTTGCACACGCGACGGAAGCTTAAAAAATGGAGTAACTTCTCCCGTTTTTCCAACATTTCCCTTCACTGCTCTGCTCCTATTGATTGTAGCGTGATGAAAAGTATACTATAACCAACTCAGGAGTATGAAAAATAATTGTACCAAGTTTCGTTAAAATCCGTCGAGTAGTTTTGGTTTCTATAACGGTTATACAGACAGACAGACAGACAGACAGACAGACAAAAATTTTACTGATTGCATTTTTGGCATCAGTATCGATCCCTAATCACCCCCTGATAGTTATTTTGGAAATATATTTCATGTACAGAATTGACCTCTCTACAGATTTATTATAAGTATATAGATTTATCATATTTTGAATAACTCCAAGCCGTCCGTCCCAAGCCCGTATGAAAAAAGAGGAGGGTTGGCTGAGTAAAGATCTAAACAGACGTAAAAGACCAACGTCGAGCATCGGGCGACCGTAATTAACCCGAAAAAACTCTGGCCTAACAAGCCAGAACCTGCTGGAGGTAGGAAATGACCCCTACAACTCGCAACTCTGTGCATCCACAAAATCGAGGGCCTTGGCTTAATCGCCCGGGCCACGAGGTAGAATACTTCTATAAAAAGTTACCCTAATCCTAAGGTGGGACTACGTGCCGATGGGATGAATAGCTTGCAGGAGGCAAGTTCTCAGCGCCAACCTCGGCGAATCCGGCAAACGCTGTTGTATATTGCCTCCTTGAGGGAATGGGCGTCATCCCTCTTGTGAAGTGTTAAATCGACCCTACTCGTGGGAACAAAATCAGAATGAGCAATAATAACCCCGAAAACGAACAAAAATTATATAAGAGTACTCCACAAAGCAATGTTCATAAATCGCCCAAGATCAAGTTCCTTTAGTGGAACAACTAATCAAGGGAACATCGAACTGGCAGAGAAAACAGCAGAAGCATCTGAAAAACGGCTGTTCACAGAAGTGCATTATGGCAAAAGACTAAAATCCAGTCCAGACGCAGTAATGCGCAACCAAAAGTAGGAAAAATTGAATTACTGGCTTGCAACACCAGCAGTACCAACATCCAATAACTTCAAAGGGCTCGACGATATAGAGCAAGCAGACAAACCTGAAATACAAACACCGAAGCCCACAAGACCCCTTCCAGTATTTGTTGACAGAGTAAAGAATATACAACCTTTACTGAAACTATTAGAAGACGTAGCAACAGGAGAATATGAAATCAAGGTATTACGCGACGACAGAGTTAAAATACAATCGAAATCAGCTGAATCATACTCCATAATTTATAAAGAACTAAAGGCTAAAGATACAGAATTTTATAGTTACCAGCCACAACAAGACCGCAGTTTTGGAGTTGTGCTAAAAAATTTACACCCATCTACAGACAAAGAGGATATAAAAATAATCGAACTAGAGCCTCGTGAAAATAATAAAGACAAATATAGCGTTAAATATTTACTACACTGTCGCATATCATTTGAAGCACCCAGACCAAGGCGAGTGATCCCTCAATACACTAATTGCCAAGATTACAACCACACACAAAAGTTCTGCAATAAAAAGCCCAGATGCGTCAAATGTGAATGTTCGCTTGCTTACGGAAAGACAGATCAAAAGAGGTTAAATGTGTCCTTTGCGAGGGAAACCACCCAGCTAATTACTGGGCTGCACAGTCTACAAAGAGCTGTTGAAAGTCCGATATCGCCCTCCAATCACCAAAGTCAGAAAAAAACCCTAGATACACTAGAAAAGAACAAGAACCTACAAACAAATCAACAATTAATAACGGATTATCGTATGCCCCAGCCACAAAAGAAGTCCCTGAACAACCTATGAACACAAAGGATGAAAATCAAAAAACTAATGAACTCAAAACCATCACAAACAACAAATGTTAATTATGAACCAAACGCTAATCGATTTAATTTCAAAAATGCCATCACATTCACAAGACTAAAATTGTGTGTATGGAATGCTAATGGCTTGTCAAACCACTCGGAAGAGTTAAAAATATTCGTTAAAATACACTACATAGATGTTTTATTATTCTCAGAAACCCACTTTACATCCAAAAGCCACTTTAGGCTACCGGGATACAACATGTACCATACTGACCACCCAGACAACAAAGCACATGGAGGATCGGCCGTTCTTATCAGGTCACTACACCCAGGTTACAAACGTCCTGATTACAGACTGTATGAGTGACATTACAATATTGCCCCTCTATTGTCCACCTAGATTTACTATCAAGGAAACGGAATTCAGTAACTTTTTTCAATCACTTGGAGGTTTATTGCAGGAGGTGATTATAGTGCCAAGCATTCGTTTTGGGGTTCCAGGCTTGTCCTACCCAGAGGACGAGAACTCCTTAAATGCATACAAAAAAGAAATATCGTTTGGTCAACCGACTTACTGGCCAACAGACAAAAGAAAAGCACCAGATGTCATAGGTTTTTGTCAGCAAAGGAATCGCAAAGAACATCATATCGTGCCAGAGTTGCTGGGACCTATCTTTAGACCATTCTCCAATCATAGTAGAACTGCACACTACCCCCCAAGAATTTGTCAGAAAATGTGTTCTGCATAACAATAGTACTAACTGGTGTCCCTATTTCGTGAGCTCACAGACAAAGCATTCCAAGAATCAGTTAGTCTAAAATCGAAAGACGAAATAACAGAAGCAATGCTATATTTCAACAAGAGTGTGCAAGATGCAGCTCAGTCATCGACCCCACAACTACCACCAAGAAACCTGGACACCCACGTAGCGAAACACATTTTCGATCAAATAACCAAAAAAAGGAGAATACGGAAACGCCGGCAAACAACCAGACAACCTGTTGCGAAAAAACAACGCCCAATCACGCCAACAGACAGCTAAAGCGCACTCTAGAGAAAGATCGTAATGACGGATTTCATAATTATCACACCGGCCTGTATGCTACTGCTTCCTCGGATTATTCTTTATGGAAAGCCACTAGAAGATTAAAACGGCCCGTCAATGTCTCTCCTCCTATAAGAAAATCTGGTGGTACCTGGGCACGGACAGACCAAGAGAAAGCCGAAACCTTCTCAGAACATCTCTCAAACGTCTTCACTCCTCATCCATTTGACGGCTCACCAGAAGACGCAGCAGAAATTACTAACAACTTAGATAGTCCAAAAGATACGCAGAAAATGCCTCTTAAATTTATAAAAACAGAAGACCCAAAAAAGGCTCCAGGACACGACCTTATTACAAACTGTATTTTACAAAAACTGTCTGAATCTGGCATATCTTTCCCTACGTCACTATTTAATGCCATGACCAGACTGCAATTCTTTCCCCTGGAGTGGAAGGTCGCGCAAATTGTAATGCTGTTGAAGCCAGAGAAACAACCTGATGAAACAAAATCGTATAGGCCCATAAGTCTGTTACCTATTCCATCCAAAATATACGAATCTCTACTGCTACAACGAATCTTGCCTATACTCAAAAAGAAGGAGCTAATTCCAGATCACCAGTTTGGATTTCACAGCAAGCATGCCACTATCGACCAAGTGCACAGACTAACAAAACATATCATGGAATCACTAGAAGGTAAATCTTACTGCGCCAGTGCATTCTTGGACATATCTCAAGCATTTGACCGCGTGTGTCACGAAGGATTGTTATTCAAATTGAAAAAAGGGTTACCAAATCATCGTTACGGAATATTAAAATCATTTCTCCAACAGCGCCATTTCATAGTACAACAAGGGTAAGCGCCGTCTGATCTCTACCTTATAAAAGCAGGAGTTCCGCAGGGCAGCGTACTGGGTCCCATACTCTATTTACTCTTCACTGCGGATCTTCTGACATCAGAATCCTTAATTACTGGAACCTTTGCTGACGATACCGCTATACTAGCTACACATAGCAACCCAAAAATAGCCTCACAAATACTACAAAAAGGGCTAAATGACATATCCCACTGGCTCAAAAAGTGGCGGATAAAGGCAAATGAAACAAAATCGGTCAACGTAACATTCACCTTAAGAAGAGACTCTTGTCCTCCAGTCACACTTAACAACATTTCAGTCCCACTGGCAGATCATGTGAGATACCTTGGATTGCACTTGGGCAAAAGACTTACCTGGCAAAAACATATTTTCACTAAGAGTATTCAAACGCAATAACTTTAATGAGCCAGTCATTGAACGAAAGTCTCAACTGTCCCTCAAAAACAAAATTATTCTGTACAAGGCAATACTGAAGCCCGTCTGGACGTATGGAATACAACTGTGGGGTACTGCATCCCATTCAAACATTGAAATCATACAAAGGTTTCAAAATAAAGCACTCCGTATGACAACCAATGCCCCCGGTTTATACCCAACAAATTATTACACCGTGATCTACGCCTGCCCACTGTGAAACAGGAAATTTTACGCCATACCAGAATCTACAAAGAGCGCATCGAACGACACCCAAATACTCTGGCCCGACCACTTATGGCAAACCACAACAAAGCGCGACGTTTAAAGCGAAAAATACCTTAAGATTTAATACAATCAAAGTAACACAGCTACTGTTTTAACAATAAGAATGTGACACAGGCACATACCGAGCGCGCCAGCGATAGCACCAACCAATATACTGCTGAATGTCCCGCAAAAGAGATTGTAGTAAATAAAGAAAACAAAAAAAAATGTATAATGTGACTATGTTAATGAAATCAGTTGATTTAAATTATTCATCTAAAATAATGTTTCGATAATTATGCATAGTAAACTCAAACTCAAAGCATTTATTTCAATTAGACCATTATAGGCACTTTTGAATGTCAAAACACAAAAAAATAAACTAAGCTACAGTCCCAGTCACAGGGCATAATAACTTGTGAAAGTACTGTAGATGCCCATTCGAAAGCGTAGATCTCTATGGAGAAGAACGGGCAAGAAACTCCATGGACACTCTTTTAAATCATTATGTTGTTACAAAGTCTCGGTTACATCATTCATGTCGAGATTAAACATACATGTGAGAACGATGTAGAAAGACGTGCGAGTAAGAGCGTCCAGAATAAAAAAGATAAAATTAACAATTCAAAAATACAATAATCCATGGCAGCTGCGAGATGACCAGTCACAACTGACAGCGCCCGTTCACGAACTAAACGACCCGACACACGCGCCACCATCAGCGAGACATTTGAGTGAGCATGACATTTCTCAACCGCCAGGGCAAATTCGAGTCAGTAAAAGATGTAAATGGTAGCTTTATCGTACATAGAACACACACATGTGCTATGCAATTATATAATACTAAGAGACTGAATCTATACAATGCAAAGATATGTTTACAATCTTCTGCAGCTTCCACAATAACTTCACAAAGAAATTAATTAGTTTGCCCCTATGGTTGTGGAGCAGGACCAGCATTGAGCCAAGCATTTTTATCATCAATGTAATCTCCCAACTTATAGTATGCTTGCCTACATAGTGTGCGTTTTATACAAGATTTAAATTTCGTCTCATTCAGTTGTAGAATGCCGGGAGGAATTTTATTGTAACATTTTAAACAGTACCCCATGAAAGATGAGTCTACTTTAGCTAGCCTGAAACCTGGCTGAACTAGATGGTCCCTGGTTCTAGTATTATAGTGGTGTCTGTCGCCTCTTTTACTAAATAAATGCAGATTTTTCCTATAGTAATATTCTAAAATAATGAATAATACTATAACAAATAAAATAATTAAGTGGAGCAGTGATAGTCAAGTGGTGTGACCGTTGGACTGCCAAGTCATCGGTCTCGAGTTCGAACCCCAGACACGCACCTCTGATTTTTCGGAATTATGTGCGTATTGTACCTATAATTATCACTTGCTTCGGTGAAGGAAAACATCGTGAGGAAACCAGCATGCCTGAGAGACATTTCTCAACGGCATGTAAAAGCCAAGTCAGAGGCCCATGGGCGGCATAAAAACTCTGACACCAGGTTAGGCACTAACCACACGATAAAGAAGAAGAAGATTAAGTCAAACGGTAGATAGTTATGTATTGGATCATTTAATGTCAGGAATGCTGCATACAGGACTTAAATTACCTCTTTCATGTTAATAGCTGTTTATGTTATTTTTTTATATGTTGCATGTGATTTTAGTACTGACTCCCGACTCATCGTGTCTCGGGACTGTATTGTAGAAATGTTATAAAAATGTAATAATTATGTTAAGCTTTGGAAATAAATGGCTTTGTTATTGTTATTTTATCTTTAAAGTTAATAAATAAGAAGAGTTCCTTCAGATTCCAACTTGCGATAAGTTATTAAATTTGGTCGTTGTATTACAATTTAAGTTCCAGAGGAAATTTAGAAAAAAAGTTTGATTAATTATTATTAAAATAGCATCGTGTAAAATGTATTTAAACATATTAATGGATAATGATCGATTCATGATTTTTTATAACTAGTTATTTGAAGTTATAATCTTGGATGCACGTTATTGTTATGTAATGAAAGCGCTGCATCGCTTCGTTACTGCGTTCTCAGCGGTGCAGCGGCTGAGCGAGCGTCGCGAATGCTGTGAGGACGTTGCTATGACGGCCCACACTCGCTGATGCCGCTCATTTGTAAACTTTAACTTAAAGCTGCGACACGTCGGTTGAATAGCACAAGCACTTTCACAACTGTATAGTAGCTATCAAATTATATACATGATAACACGAAAACAATCGAGGTATCAATAACCAGTAGTGAAGTGTAACATAACTCATAATGTGTTGTAATTAAATGCAAGAAATGAATAACGCAGTGAGCGTTACCCGTCATGCGTCAAGGCGGTAGCGAGGCGTGGGCGGCGAGGCGGCGGCGCAGCTCTCACTGCACTATAGATGAGTGCAGTGAGAGTGCTCGTGCTGCGTGATCGTGGCGTGGCGGTGTCACTGCTTACTTCCCGTTCAACTGTGCTCATTATGCTCAAGCTTTCAACACTTGCATCAAGCGCGTCGGAGAAGTGACAGTTGACAATTGATTGAGTTGACAATTGACTCTAAACTGACTTGGAAAGAATATGCATATATTCTTATAAAAAAATTAAGTAGATTCGCCTTTGCTCTATATAAACTTAGGAAAATAGTTAATCAGGCAGCTGTTGTAGCTGCGTATTACGGCTACGTAGATTCTATATTACGTTACGGAGTAATTTTTTGGGCAAATTCCTGCGAGAAAAATAACATTTTTAAAGCACAGAAGAGGTGCATTAGATCGATATAAGTTGTAAACCGCATTTTCAATCTCTTAAAATATTAACATTACCTTGCCTTTATACAAGGTGTAGTTTTGCAACCTCGTCAAAATTCAGGAGGTTGTCATAGAAGACGTAAATAAGAAATATAAATTACGGTACTTACCTGGTCAATAATAATAAACGCTGCTTTTTTTTGTTGTTTTAATTTGACACTAGTTCAGAATAAAGCCCTTTTCAAAAGAGAAGAATCACCCCTTTATCGAATAAACGTCTGCGTTTGTATGTGTGTGTGAAAGCGCGGTTATAGGGCTAGTATTAGACGGGCCGGGTTTTAATACGGGTGGTGTACACTTATCGATTTCCGATATTAAGAAAAAAAATATAAAAAATTACGTACCCATTTTATTATTGATTCGGGTCGAGAATCATTAGCATAGTTACCTCCTTGAATTTGACGAGGATGCAAAGCAACACCTTGTATATACGAGACCGCATTGTTCGTCAAGAAAAATTGTGAACTGTTTAAAAAAGCTTCAGAGCAACGCTATAGGTCGACTAGACCAGAATATCGACACGAATTATGTCTAAGAGCCTCAAAGACCATTCTCTGTATGGCTCCGAAAATATTAAATAAAATACCAAATGACATTAAAGATTTAAAATTGACACAATTTAAACGAAAACTTAATATTTTTTTAATTGAAAAATGCTACTATACTACTGATGAATTTCTTCTTGACAAAATGTAATAAATTAAGCTGATAATTATGTATTTATGCCTGACAATTCGAATTAAAACTTAACTAATTAATTGTATTCTGAATATTTATTATAATAATTAATTATAACCTAAATTTTTACTGTAGAAAATGATTGTATTCTTAATAATTTGTTTGTATTGATTTTGAATTCTAATTTGTTAAATAGTGTATGCCCTAATGGGTAGTTTTTTGAGTTACCATAACATAACTATAAGACCTACTGTATCACCAAAAATCACACTAATAAATACTTTGACTTTGACTTTGAAGTAACTCCATTGAATGTACCACCGCCGCAAGTGACGTCACAATACGCCTGGAGTTAGCCATTTATAATACAATAACTTTATACTGCGGTCGTAAGCAACTTTCACGATTACTGCGATGTTTTCCTGGCTATGAGGGCCTGTTGTTAATATCTTGTATTGCTCAGTAAAGTTGGCCTGCTGCTTGCTGTTACTGTTGTGTTAATGTTCCTGCATCATCCCACTATTGGGCAAAAGCATCTCCCCATGTGGACCACGTGTCGTTGGTTCTGTCCACCTTGCCGCGCCATCCACGAGTTCTGCCTTCAAGCTGTATTCTTTTCTCGACGGCATTTAAAAGCCAAGTCAGAGGCCCATAGACTTCATAAAAATTCTGACACTAGGTTAGGAACTAACCACGCAATAAAGAAGAAAGAAGATGTATCAGGGAGCCACATAGTCATTATTTCGGTTAGGTTCTTGTATTACAAAAAACCTACAACTCTATAAGTATTGAAAGAACAACGCGGGTCGTCGACTTTTATTTTTAGCCTCGAATGAATAACTTACTTAATGAAGGAATTTTAATTATAAATGAATCAAACTCCGAGTGCCAGATGTCGAGTGTTTAGCTGAGCATGCGTCCTGAGCTAAGCTGATTGGAAAGTAATCACGCATTACAATCTCTAGAACATTCCCGAGACATAGCCCCGTAATTAGTAGAATTGGGATCAAACGCGGCACCGCTTCAAGTAGCGCTGTAATTTGCAATAGCTATGCGTAGCTCAGCATTGCCTCGGGTACTTCTTGTAATTTTTGAGAGTAGAAATTGGAGTTATCCATATAGACCCAAAAGTAGAACTTTTCCTGGTAAGTAACAAAGAGGAACGCGCAGAATTGAGACGCCACACCGTCGCGCGTCAGTCGTAGAGCGCCAACGCTATGATAAGAAGACTTGCCCCATAAAAAAAGCTTCCTCTGTGATGTACCCAAACGTTTAGTAAACTTTAAACCTAATGGTTGTGAACAACCCAAGTCTTTTTAGGGTTCCGTTACCAAATGGCAATGGTAATTAAAAAGTAAGGGGAGGAAAATTATGAAAAAAAATAGGTTTATAGAACGTAAAAAAAACTTTCAGCGAAAATTTATTTGAATAAGGTTTAATATTCAGTTTTTGAGCTATAGGACTTCTATGTGAAGTTGTAGCAGTAACTTTATTTTTCATTAGAATACTACGAAAAACAAATGTTATTTTTCTGTTCAGTGTAAATTTACATAAGATTGAGCGTTAAAAATATTGTTATTATCAGTGATTGGAATAGGCAGAGCTAATGTGCTTAAAGTTCAAGGAACGGAAACGAAAAGTGGAGACTTCCTTACTACATTTTTTTTTTCGGAATATTTGTTCCGAATGTCGGAACATTACTTAAGTACAACTAAAATTAATAAAGTAAAACAACTATCGAATTCATTGAATGTTTCTGTTTAAAAAAATAAAGGCGATCTGCTTATCTTCGTTTGAACGCCGAAAGTAAGTGCGGAAGCAAATTTAATTTTCATACCAGCTTTTAGTTAGAACTAACAAGGTAAAAAAAAACTATTTATAGACTTTCATTGCATTTATTCATTTTGTACAATTATTGGAACTAAACGTAAACAGGAATCAACATCAATAATTAAGATAGTTACCAATCTTAAGACTCAGTCAGAATATTATTTCCGTTGATGTTGAAAGTGATGCGAAACACACTAAACACCTCTACCCCTCAACTCTTTTGTCATTGTTTACCAGCGACAAACAAAAGATAGAACGATACAGCAAGTTTTGGCTATTCTGGGAAACGATAACATGAAGCGGAGGGTCCGCCGCGTTCTTTACCTTTTTTTTTTTTTTCGGATGTGAAATCATCAAATGACTTCTCCCGCTCTGGGCTGAGCGGGAGGGTGTGTCAGACTTTTACTGACTAAAACCCACCCATGTTCCTTCATTGCCCTTTGTGTTCCGGGGCCGCGGTATCTCTTTCGAACAACCCGCAGCACCCGGCAGGCATCGGCCCTTGCGGGCCCCTTCCCTATGCTGACATCTCTTTGAGGCGCGCGTGGAACACGAACGCGCCGTCGACACGGCCTGTCGTCCTAAGACGGAGGGACGGCGAGCTAGCCCTTAGCTCACCGTCCACAGGCCCGCGTCTACGGTGGCCGGGGGCCACCACGTGGCCCCCGACGCCCGGTGCGTCTCCCGCGGCGGCTGGGACGTGAGGAGGAACGCTCTCTCTCACGTTCCGCCTCCTCCTTTGCTAGCATGACTGCTTCGCAAAAGGAGGTGACGGCTTCCCATTCCGTCTCGCTCCGGACCATGGCTCGAACCAGGGCTGGACGTGAGAGGTCGCCGCCGCCGATCGCCGCTATGAGGACACGGCGTTGCTCCGCCCAAGCGGGGCAGACCTCCACCGTATGCTCCACCGTGTCCTCCGGTCGATCCTCGCAGTGGAAACACCCGGGCGTCTCCTCCCGCCTGATTCGATGCAGGAACCTCCCGAAACAACCGTGTCCGGTGAGGACCTGCGTCAGGCGGAAGGTGAGGACGCCGTGGCGCCTCTCAAGCCACTCCTCAAAGAGGAGACTTAATAACAACATACCGGGGGATTAATAACAATAGAAAACATTTCTACTGGCTTTTTGAGAACGTTCTCCTTTGTGTCGAAGTCAGTTACAAAGGAAAAATAATGAATTCAATTAGTTTATTGTACTGATTAATAAATAATATTATTATTAAATGTACTTCACTGATTCCGAGAAAATTCCTAGTTTCCGAAAAAAATAACGGAAAAAAAAATTGTCGTAAGGAAGTCCCCACTTTTCGTTTCTGTTCCTTGAACTTTAGGTACATTAGCTCTACCTATTCCGATCACTGGTTATTACGAGTATATTGTTTGGTGCTACGCAACCCTGAGTTGGCCGGTTTTTTATTTACTTCCCTCGCTTCTTCAGTACATAGCTCCGCAAAACTTTATGTCCTTAAAAATTGGAAACTTGAGAAAACTGTAATGTTCTGATATCAAAATTGTTGGAATTTGTTGGTTTTATATCCATCACCAATACTTTAGAATTTTATGTTACAATAATTTATCTTAGGGCTTACTTTTGACCGTAGCTTTGCGCGGTGGTCGGAAACTGCAATAGGGGACGTACTAGCGGAATCAAATGTTTTTGGAGCTTTGGTTCAGATCTCAGGTTTTTTTTTCATTTAAAATTATTTTCTTAGCGAAGGCTCATGGAAAATTGCATTTTTCTCAACTATAGAGCGCAAACATGGTCGCTTGCAAAGATGTCAAAGTTACGGACCGCAGCAGAAACTCCATACTTCACTCCAAAACACAAATAGCTGATACTGACCTTGCAGCTGCTAGGTTGAAGTGGAACTGGGCTGGTCACATCTGTCGCATGTCGGAGGAGTAATGGCCAGAAACCACCATTCAGTGGATCCCAACTGGTAGGAAACGACAACGCGGCAGGAAAGAGAATGCGAGATGAGCTGAACTCGTTTCTAAAGAATTGGCCTACACACGCATTGACACTGATTGGACAGAAGGAAGGGCTTTCGCTCTGCAGTGGGACGACATAGGCTATTAATAATAATAATTGTTACTTGGCCGTTCCGCTACCTAATTGGCTTTGAGATATTATTGTTGCGAATGACAAACGAAAACAAAAAAACTCTTATCAAAGTTTTGTCTGTCGCTTAGGACTAAAAACTGGGTGAATGTGTTGTGTGCTGGTACTATTGATCATTTTTAGAAACTGAATAAGGGTTTTAGTTATGAGAGAGAAAATAGAAAATGTTGAAACATGAGTTCATATCCAGTTTAGGGCTAGTTATAGAAAACCTGTTAAAGCTGAGCTACTTAGTGGTGATCAGAAACCATAAAACATGCTATAGGCACACAAAAATATTGACTCAAGCCAGTACCTTAGCATTTACGCAGTTATTACAACAAATTACAGTTTAGCACCTCCGGCGTTCGTGTGGCAAATGATTGTGATTGGTCGCCACACTAGCGCCGCCAGTGGACCTGCTTGTAACTACCGTCTGTGAGCAAAGGGCAGCTAATCGGCAAACAACGCGCGGAACACTGTTGTTAGCGTTACACGTCTTAATCTAAATTGTAGTGTTGAGCTGCATAATATAAACATCACGCTCAACTACTTTGTTGACGCAGCAATAACACGGTGCAACGTGCGCTACAGTTTGTATTATTTTTCTCAAAAACCATAGAGCTGTGTACTTCCCCACAGCAGGCACATTGCAGACTGAGGCGCGGCGTCTATTTATTCACATAATTTTCTAAGTGGGGCTAATGAGAGCGATGTCTCGGGAGCGGTGAGTGTAAGTACATCGTTAATAGCTGCAGAGTTGCTGAGCAGAAGTTTTTACGAGTCCTTTCAAACATATTGTAGTAGAAATAACGATTATAGCGTCTCATTAGCCGAGGTTTTGTGTGACTGTACATAACGATACAACACAAACTGTGATCGCACCACATTACGAGCTGAACATAATGACACTTAGTTAAGAATTAAGTACCTAATGTTAGGGTTTACTAATGATCATTAATATTTACATAGTTTAGGACTCGAAGAAAACATTACAGTGATGTTTTAAGTAATGTTGTCATAGACTTTCGATATTCAAACAAAATTACTTGCAATGTGGTTTATAATATGTACATAATATACTGAGTAGTAGTAGTGAGTAGTTACTGATGCTGCAAACCTCTGCAGTGTGCAGTGACGGAGCGTGTGACACTTACTCGCTTTATAAGCTCGTCTGCAGAGCATGCATCACGTATACGTTAACGCCACATGATACTCTGTATAGCTCTGTATAGCACGTATGCATCTGCATTCATCTTAGTTTGGGTAGTAAAGAAGCTCCTTGTTTTTAGGAATTCTTACGAGGCTATTCATTACCACCATAATTTGTGTTGCTGTACATTTACAGGTGGTACATTTACAACTCCATGGACACTCTTTTAAATCATAATGTTGTTACAAAAATCTTGGATACATCATTCTAGTTGTGATACATTATGTGAGAACGATGTAGCAAGACGTGCACGTTAAAAGTGTCCACAGTACAAACAAAAAAAAAGACAATAAAAAATAAAATAATTAGTTCAACTAAACCGTGGCAACTAAGAGATGACCAGTCACAACTGACAGCGCCCGTTCACGAACATGACGCATGTATCAGCCATCATTCAACTCGACCATTTTGAAGGGAACTAAATGACCCGAGACACACTTCACCATCAGCGAGACATTTGAGTGAGCATGACATACTCTCAACCGCCAGGGCACATTTAAGTCGAGAAAAAAAGTAGGTTTCCTGTGAATGATAGCTTTCTAGTACATAGTACCCACGCAATATAGGCTATGGGACTACAATACTATTTAATGCTATCAATTTATGCGCTCCTGTCCTTGTGGAGCAGGACCAGCATTGAGCCAAGCATTATTATCAGCGATATAATCGCCCAACTTGTAATATGCTTGCTTACACAGTGTGCGTTTAATGCATGTTTTAAATTTCGTCTCATTAAGTTCAACAATACTTTGTGGAATTTTATTATAGCATCTCAAACAGTACCCCATGAAAGATGAGTCTACATATTTTAGCGAGTCTAAAGCCTGGCTGAACTAATTGGTATTTCTAGTATTGTAATTGTGTCTGTCACCTCTTTTTTTTAAAAGATGCAGATTTTTTCTAACGTACATCATGTTTTCATAAATGTATTGGCTATGTACCGTCATAATGTTAATGTCCTTAAACAGTTCCCTTCTAAAATCGCACCTACGGAGACCGTATATGGCTGTGATGGCTCTTTTTTGCAGAATAAAAATAGACTCGATGTCTACAACCCGTCCCCATAACAAAATGCCGTAAGACATTATACTATGGAAGTTACTAAAATAGACCAGTCTTGCGGTATGTACATCAGTGGATTGACGATTTTTTCTAACAGCATATGCTATCGAACTCAGTCGCCCCGCAAGGGATGTTAAATGAGAACCCCATTGTAGCCTCGAATCCAGCGTAATCCCGAAGCGTTTTATCGATGAAATTTAGTTTCTCTTTATTCAATACTATCTCACAATCATTACTTTTAACATTCGGTAAAGCAAATCTTATGCATTTAGTGTTTTTTTCATTTAATACTAAATTGTTTGCTGTGAACCAATTATGGACCTGAAGTAGGGCATCATTCACGTCATCTAGATTTTGGGCCCGTCTAAGTAGATCTTAAAATTAGGGAAGTCTCATCAGCAAATAATACCATATTCTTAGGTTGGTTTTTCAATAAATAGGGTAGATCATTTATATATACTAGAAAGGACCCAATATTGAACCTTGCGGAACCCCTATTTTAACTTTTAAACCCTGTGAATTAACTCCATATATTTGATCTTGCTGTTGCCTGTCACTCAAATAAGATTTTAGAAGTGCAAGTTTACCTACTCCATAATGCTCTAGTTTCAAAAGTAATGTATCGTGATTAACGCAATCAAATGCTTTGGAGAGGTCACAAAATATTCCAATGGCGTCTTGGCGACTCTTCCCAAGCAGCAAATATGTGCTTTAATAAGGTTACACCGGCATCAGTCGTACAACGTCCCTTGGTGAAACCATACTGTTACTGTGTAAAATGTTGATTGTGCTAAAATGATTGAGCATTTGATTAAGCATTACCTTTTCAAACACCTTGCTAAAAACTGGCAACACGGATACAGGTCTATAATAATTAGTATCTTTACTGTCCCCGGATTTGAAAAGAGGTATGACTTTACTGTATTTAATTAAATCAGGGAAAACTCCTTGGTCCACACATAAATTAAAAATTAAAGCTAAGTATGGTGCTATAGTCTCAACTATCGCACGGATCAACTGCACATATTTCCCAGGCACACCTTTCCCCTTAAGAGCCCACCACAGAACCTCACGGGGTACCCGGTTGTATGCCTTTTCGAGGTCGATAAACACCATGTTCAAGTTTTTATGTGCACCTCTGTATTTTTCGCACAGCTGGCGGATGGCAAAAATGGCATCCATCGTTCCCCGACCAGGCATAAAACCGAACTGGTTCTGTGAAATTTTGCTCTCTTCTCTAAGTCGCCTTTCAATAACTTTCTCCCAAACTTTCATACTATATGTCATTAGCTTTATCCCTGTATAATTGTTGCACTCCAGCACATCACCTTTGTTTTTAAAAATGGGCACCAGCGAACTGTTACACTATTCGTCAGGTATGGCTTCTTCCAGCAACAGTTTATTGAAGAATAAAGCTAACCACGTCCATCCGTCCATCCGCAATAACTTCCGTACTTCAACCGGTATTCCGTCCAGTCTTAGTGCCTTCTTACCATTCTTCATTCCATTTACTGCAATCTTCACTTCATCCACGCTAACCTTTCTCACTAGTCCCTCATCCACTGGTTTATTTTCAAGCACACCACTCCAGTCATTCTCCTCATTCATCAGTCTTTCAAAGTAACCCTTCCACCTATCCTTAATTTTCTCATCATTCGAAATAACCGTTCCAGCTTCACCTTTTGCACATTTTACCTGACAAACATCCTTCGCCTTTCTCTCTCTAGCTCTAGCAAGCCGATATAGGTGTTTTTAGCCTGCTGGACTATCCAGTGGTTGAATAATCAGTTGAAAATCATAAAACTTGAACAGCGTGGTCATTCTCGACGTACAACAACAATATAATACATAAATTTATAAAGCAGTAATGTTAATTCCGTCTTACTTCAGTGAATAACTGAAGATTTCAGGCGATAATTCATGAAAGGCGCGGTGGAGGCGGCAATCCGCTGCTCTTACATATTTTTCAGTCCTAGGGGGTTATTGAATGTGTTCGCGCCGCTGGTGTGCGCGGGGGTGGGGGCGTGCGGCACGGGGTGGGGGGAGAGCGTCAGCAACATCTCACAGACATATGACGAGTAACGAGCAGTTTTATTTGTGAAGACTCCGCGATGCCGACCCGAGCATCTCTTGGCTGCTTATAGGATTTATTAATGTTTGCATAGCGGAGGGGATTTATTTAAAATTTACCATTATTCATGTTAAACTCACTAATAGGTTTTAAATGATATCCTACTAAATTTGATGTCTAAAGTAAAGGGAAATTAAAAAAAATATTTCGTATCAGCGCTACACGTAGCCATTAATTAAAATCTAAATGAATTTCAAAGCAATCTCCACCGCTCGCTAATCTGATCGCACTCGTAATATTTTTACAAACAAAATAAATTCAGTGGATTGCGCAAGAAATATAGAGCGCGAGTATTTACGTAAAAGGGTGATTAGTTTAGTAAATCGTCTGTCAGATCGTATCTAGGGGGCAATTAAACTAGCGATGTTTCTATTGGGGCGATTGCCTGTGCCGAGTCGGCTCGAGTTGGGCCGAGTTGGGCCGAGTAGGGCCAGTCGGGCCGAGGCGAGCCGAAAGGAGCCGAGTCGCACCGTGGTAGTTGTTCTATTTGTATTATTTAAGTATTTAGGTATGTATGTTTTTAGACCATCAGCAGTAAGTATCGACATGTTTTCGTTAAGAATTATTATTGGTCGTACTTATTCTATCGGTCTCCCTCAAGAACTCTGTTATAACCATGGCGTAGCAAGTATGTATTTATAAAACCTTGAAACATGGGCTCAAGTGATAGTCGCTTGCCATTGCGAAGCAGCCGCCCGGAGCCGCCATTCCTCAGTATCGGCATCAACAACGCAGCATTCGCTACAGTTATCGACGGGGGCTTCGCTCGTGACAGCGAGGCCATCAGACAGGCACAGTGGTCGCCGCAGGAAGCTGATCATTAACGACCTCGAGATGAGCCATATACGGCTACGAAACAACGGGACTTACACAACAGTGCCTTAGTGGAACCAATATCTACATAGTTTCAAAGAGGGACGTACTTTACTACAATTTGTCCTGCATAGTTCATGATTACATCACCTGACCATGCTTCAAGTTGCCAGCTGTACGAGTACCTACTGATCCTAGAAAACAGAATCATCTGCCTAGCCTTTACCTAACTACGTTGGGGTTGGCTTCCAGTCTAACCAGATGCAGCTGAATACCAATACCCGGCAAAAATACCGAGCCGGTATATAATAATGGGTGGTCACTCATCCACGGACCAACCTAGGCAAGCGCGGCTTAACCTGAAGATCGATTCGAGCTAGCGCGGCTTTAAAATTATTTAATACGTACATTACGCCAGTCATTTTACCTCTTGAGTTATCTTTTAGAATTCAATTTAAAAATTAATATTATAATGATCTTCTAAGTATGATTTAGTAGGCCCTAGTGCGGTGGTGGTCTGACGCAGGTTTACAATAAATTCCTCTTTAGTGGAACATTATCATCGTCCGTATCGGCCGGCCCACACCCGCCGCGCGCCCTATCCAAGGAACTCACAATATAAGTAATGAAGGTAACTTACTTAATCACCGCCTAATGCGAGAGAAAACCAATTTATACTTATAACATTTTCCATTTCATTTTTTCATTAGGCGTACAGCCTTATAGGCTTTTCTGTAAGAATATAATAGTGTAAGTTAATGTTACTGAAACTATAGATAAAGGACGTCCGAATACCAATAATCACTTAATAAAATCGCGCAATAGCCCTAATAGCAATAAGTTCCTAGTAAACATTGAACACAAAATAATTTTCCGAATTAAGCCGAAAATAGCAGAGCGGCCCCGATGTGGCTCGCTAGTTATAGATAAAGAGAGTAAATGAAGGTGAAATGAATAATAGGGCGCTACTCATTCAGGTCACGAAGTCGAACTGTACTACCACCTGCCGGCTGCGAGTGCCGGGTGCCGGGTGCCGGGTGGGCGCAGATAATACATCGCGGTAATGGACCATTCATTACACACAGCGCCACTGTACTACATTATTGTTACGTCAGCGTCGTCGGCTGCTTTACGAGAACATTCAAGATTACACACTAGTCTAGCATGTTCCACCATGGAATTATCTAGAAGATTCGAGAATAATTCTACAATCTTCCATAGTGGAAATATGGAATTTTCTTGAAACTTCCAGAAAACTGTGGAAGTTTCTGGAAAGATGGGTCGGCCATATGAAGGTAACAGAAAGTTGTGAACTTTTTCGAAGGATAGGTCGGCGGGTATATAAATACCCATCGTGTTTGCGGGAGCAGTCTCATGAAACGCATTTCTAAGCGCTTCTTCGACACTTCAATTAAACACCGAAATCCCCTAACCGCATCGGCCGCCCGATGACGCTATCAACCTCCAGGAGAGCCGTAGGCAAACTAGTACACTCAAGCGTAAACCCCGCTTCAAACCATCATCTTTCCGTCTTCGCCGTCGAAGACCGTCACGACGTCCCGGTCCTTGCCCTCCCCGACCCCTGCTCGAGCCAGCCCGCGATGCTGTCCCAGTAGTTTTAAATCAGCCCCTAAATAATGTTACCACTCAGATCCAGCCTGTCCCTTTGCTGCACTCCCCCAGCGACGCCCTAAGCCGAGGCCCGTATCCCATAGGGGGTGCCCTTAGCGTGTAGTCGCTTAGTTTGTAAGTTTTTTGCCCTGGCTGGAAGCCACACTCAAGGCATCCACAGGATAGACCGGGTAAGCAGACGACAACCTCCTAGGCTGAACTGTAAGATGCCATTCATAAAAAAAAATGCGGGACCAGTCAGTCTAATTTTGGAAACACAAGGAACCGAATCGCAGTGAAGTACAAGTGCGATATCTAAGTGAATAGTGATCAGTGGTGAATTTGTGATTGTGTTATTAGTGTTTGGTGATTAATAAAGACATTTGGTGTCAATTCGGTAGTATTTTAATTTATCCCATACCCAGCTTGTAACATTGTCATATTTTATGACTACGGAAATCCATACTAACACACGGAAAAATTGGCAGAGAGGCAGATTACCTTCAATCTGAAGGAAATATATAACTTTTATTTCTGCAAAGTTAGAAAGTTTCCCGAGCCGCGGGCTGGCTTGAAGGAGTAATGAAATTCGATTTTTGTTTGGGCTGTTGCTCTCAGCTCGGGTCCGTAACTGTGTACTCGGTGAGATTGGCTACTCCTGACCAATACCCGTCTCATAAGGAAACATTTTCTAGTACCTAATTTAGCTGATAGTTACTTGTATTATAACCAGAGTTCAGAATTAGGTAGAGTTATAGAATAGAATAGAATAGAATATACTTTATTGTACACCAAAATTGATACAGAACGGTTTACAAAATTGTTAATTTTATGGTTACAATGGCGGTCTTATCGCTGATAGCGATCTCTTCCAGACAACCTTTGGATGGACTGTACGAACATGAAATAGAAAAAGGGGGGGTAGTCAGTGGTGTACTGCAATTAATATACAAAATTTAATATAATACAAGTTATCTACTACTTATCATGTAATATAAATACAATGCATATAAATACATATATATATAAATATTAAATAAATATTTTGTTTTATAAAATAAAAATAAAAAATAAATATTACAGAGAAAGAAAATGATTTTCAACTAAGCATTTAAAAGCAACGAGGGACTGAGCTTGTATAAACGGACAGCCTGGACCGTGAATGACTGGTCATAAAATTTGGTGGAATGTGCAGGCATCAAAAGTCTCAAATTCTCCGATGATCTCAAATTTCTAACATGAGTG
Source organism: Standfussiana lucernea (assembly GCA_964057025.1). NCBI lineage: Eukaryota > Metazoa > Arthropoda > Insecta > Lepidoptera > Noctuidae > Standfussiana > Standfussiana lucernea. Next base: position 16,195,594 of record OZ059802.1, on the reverse strand, counting down.
TCATGAATAAAATTAAAACGTTGTTTGAGATAAGCGGGCGTTCCGGGATTAAACAGAATATTGTAGAGTAATGATAAAATATGTGCATTCCGGCGAAGGCGGACAGGCAACCACTTGAGCCTAACGCGAAACTCTGAAACATGATCATATTTGCGTAAACCAAATATGAATCTGATACAAAAATTTTGGAGTCGCTCAAGCTTATCTAGCTGCACTACATTGAGATCTGGATAACAGGCATCAGCATAGTCGAGGATTGGGAGTAGAAGGGATTGAGCGAGCGCAGTTTTAGTGGCAGTTGGGAGGAAATTGCGCAATCTGCGCAAAGACCCAGCAGACCTAAACAGTTTGCGGCTCACTTCTTGCAACTGGGGACCCCAGGACATGTCTTTGTCAATGTAAATTCCCAGGTCTTTTACTGAGTCGCTATAAGGAATTGTGGCACCAGTTATGTATGTACTTGCATCGAATTGTTGATATTAATATGGATCTTCCCGGGATTTCCCGGGATTTATAATACAATCCCGTGTGGCTAACAATATTACAAATAAATAATAATAAAAACCTCAGAGATAGATAAGATAAGAACAACTTTTTAATTTAATAAATCACGAGATTTTTCTGCTCTTTAAAATTATTCTCGGGATTTGAGGCATATCCGCTTTATTATTTCTCTGTATGAAATCAGTGTAAGTACATAAATAACTCTACCTAATTCCAACCTCTGATTACGACGTCACATCCTTCAGATTTGTATGATTCACTTGGTCGTCCACTTTCTAATGTACTAGGCATCGCACCATTTTTAGAGCTAAAAAATAAAATATATTAAAAGTAAGTAGATTGACTATGATGTAGTACCTTCCCCCACTATGTTACCTGCGCCCGCGCCGCCATAGCTCTTGTCATTTCCTTTTTTTGTGCGGGCATCGCAACATCTATAATATTTCGTGTACAAATCGCGTGTGATTTAGTAAAAACTGTGATTCCTGGTTTACTATAATGGGTAAATGAAAAGTCAAAGTCAAAGTCAAAATTATTTATTTTGAAAACACGGAGATAACGAATCGCGCATTCGGAAGGAAATAAGACGGTTACAAAAGCAACTTAACCACTTCTCGGAAACGAGCGAAGGTGAGTCATACTTGTTTACGTCAAGAACTATCCCTAATTACCTTTACGCATGATTTATGCAACTACCGATATTCATATTTTTTTTTACAAGATGTTTTGAAACAACATGCTATCACAATTTACGTACCCATCTACCGTCAATAAGTTATGTGACTGTCTGTCACGTTCTCTTAATTATTAAGCAAATATCCATATTTATTTCAACATCATCACACCTTATCGGGACACTTACAAACACATTTGGCTTGACGGCCTGACAAGTTACCGTAATTATTAACAAAACGTTCCATCCCTTCTTAGAATTATAAAATAATATTAACCCACTTGTACTCGTAAATGCATAAAATTCTCTATTCAATGGGAAGCGAACTAGGGATAAAAGCCGGCTGACAGGCCGAAACTAATATTTCAATGAATTCTTGGGAAACAATATAAATGTTCGACTTTTAAGAGTATTCCACAATACTGGCGCTTCATCTGGCTGCCGCATGTTGGGTTTACCCAAGCGAAACACAAAAAACTGCAATAAAAAGGCGAAAGTGTAGGAGGACGCTTGGCTCGTGGTATTTTTGAGAAGGTTTGGGGAAAAGAAAAAGGAACTCGAGGCAGTCGGTCTTACACCGCCATAGGGTTCGGACGAAATAAGATAATGAAGTTAAGTTAGGAGACTCGGTGGATAGCGAGAGGCCATGTCCAAGTGGGTTATCGCAATAGTGCGATAGTGATTGAATAAGTTAAATATAGTTGGGTTAAAAGCCCTGTTTAGACAAATCTAGTATGTGTGTGTGTTTGTTGGTGAGCGGCTGGGTGAGTCCTTTATTACAACAATTATCCTAGGCTGATGCTTTAATCAAAGTTTTTAAAACTAAATAGACAGACACGTGTTGCTGGGGAGTTTGTTGCGCCACTTCTTGTCCCCAGCTCCAACACTAGGAAGTGGTGAAGGGTGGGCGCTTTTGGGGCTGTCTATAGGGTTTCAATAGAGTTGATCTCCAACTCTATTGAAAATGATTCTTGAGTTCTGATTATCAACTCTAATATCTGGTAATTCTTGAATTATGTATTCATTAGCTCTAACTAACAATCCAGCCATTGCTTTTTGAGTTTTGATTCTCAACCTTATTATGACCAACCATATAACAATTCTAGAATAATCTATTCTGTATCTTATACAAATGATTCGGTCAGGCTGACATGAACACATGTCTTGCATATACGATAGTTGTACGAAAAGTGCACTTTCCATGGGGAGGGATTGGAATGGTTTGATACCACATCAATTTTATAACCAGTCTAAGGACTGTTAGGGACCATGTCTATTGATTAGCATGATGATTGACTTTCTGCCGCTGAAAAGCCGCCTTGTCACGTACACCAGTTCGAAAGAGCTGCTAGTGTTCACTAGGAGCATGATGTCGACGCATTGCCGCTGAAAAGCCGCTTACGTCACTTATGGAAGTGTGGCTTTGAGTGCTGCAGATGTAGATGCAAGGTATCGTGTGAGTCACGATTGACCTATTACCTTTTACGTTAGCGTAAAGGTTACTTACGAGAACTATATTGGTTGCAATATAAATATACTTGGCTTCCCCAGTTATGTTTTACCCTTTTGAAACCACTTTCATTATATTTCAATAACTATGAATCCCCTAGTCTGATTTACTATATCTTTCAATCCTTTCCTCGTTCTTATGATGATACGAGGCATTGGACTTCTACATGTTAAGGGATTCATTTCTTATATCAGTGGAGAGACATCCAGTCTGGGACGAACCTCACAGGGGCGCGCGGATGGCGGGGCACGTCCTTTTCCCCCTCGGGGAAACCGACGTTCATACTGATATTACCATGAATTAGGAAAAACGAAAATTTTATCAGCCTAGGGTAATTTAGGAACAGCTACAGTTACATAATGTGATAATTTTTTCTTTTCCTGCGTGTATTCTATCCTAAGGTACCTACTTAGTTAACGTTATGACATACGTTAACGATTGTAATATATACGTAGTTTAATCTATATTACTATTTATTTTGCTCATTCTATTCTCCACGACGCGATCGTGGCTGATAGATTTCTACGTACCTGCCGATTATTCTTTGCGATGCGATCGCAACAGATAAATCTGGCTGCATATAGTTTATGAGGTGACACTGTTATTCTCCATGACGTGATCATGGCAGATAACCATACAGTCTCGTGTTGTAACGTGATTATTACCAATGACACAACTGCAAATGCAGTATACGATTGTTTCGTGTGTTTTAAAAACAACGTCCGCGTTGTTTTTACAGACTCACCCCTGGTCATCAACACCAGATGACTCACGGCCATTATCACCAGGCGCCTCACCGCCTTACGAACCAGCTCGAGTGGATCTCTCGGAATCGGACGATAAACAAACACAACTTATCAGATCCGCGGTAGCTCCTGCCTTTTCGTTACAAAATGCGAACAGGACCTCCCCATTAGATGGGGATATTGAGCATGAAACACAAATCGGTGTCTCAGCGCCGCTCTCAGAACCAGGTCCCAGCACAAGTAAAGATACTGTTATTGTTACCACTACCCCGGAATCCCTACCCCAGGAGATCTTAGAAGCGCTCGGCGAACTGAAGGGAAAGGATGAAGTCTTTGGGCCACCGATTCCTGACGAGATTGCTAAACGTTGGGGGTGTATCCTAGTCGATGGCCTGACAAGAGAACAGAAGCAGGAAGGTCTGGAAAAAACACTAGTACCAGAAAACTTCAAGCTTGCCAAAGCACCTCTGTTAAATCCGAAAATCATCCCGGTTCTAAGTGAACCTGTAAAAAACAGGGACAAGCTACTGGACAAGGCACAAAACCGCCTCGGTTATGGAATTGCAGGTTTAACTAATCTGGCATGCTCCATTATTGACGAGGATACAGACAAAATAGAACTTTTGAAAAAAATATCGGATATTAATAAAATACTGCTAGATCTGCATTACGAAAATACAAAACTAGAAGGAAATTGGTAATTAGATCATTAGAAAAAAAAATCACACAGCTGATTACTGATGTAAAAAGGAACTCTTACCTTTTCGGAGCCAATCTAGGCGAGAAAATAAAGGGATCAAAAACTGCCGAAACAAAAACTTATATCTATTAGAGATTTTGCTAAATTCCTTGGTACACTTTGTTCTGTATGTCCGGCAGTCTCTTACGGCTGGGTCTATACCAAACTCTTTGAACAAGTTCTTAGCTTTGAGAAACTCTGAAAATGATTATGATAAAACTATGATGTTACCCATTAATCTAAAACCAGACTTGGTATGGTGGATAAACAATATAATGCGTACAAAAAATCAAATACGCAACGAACGTTATAAACTAGAAATATTTTTGGACGTTTCTCTGATAGGCTGGGGCGTATTCTGTAATGGTGAAAGGACAAGTGGGTTCTGGAATTTGTGTGTGGACCAAGGAGTCTTCCCGGACCTTATGAAATACAGCAAAGTAATACCACTTTTCAAATCCGGGGATAGTAAAGACACAAATAATTATAGACCCGTATCCGTATTGCCGGTTTTCAGCAAGGTGTTTGAAAAGGTAATGCTTAATCAGATGCTTTATCACTTTAATCTTACATGAGAAACAGTATGGTTTCATCAAAGGACGTTGTACGACTGACGCCGGTGTCACCTTATTACAACACATATTCACTGCGTGGGAAGAAGCACAAGATGCCATAGGAATTTTCTGTGACCTCTCGAAAGCATTTGATTGCGTAAGCCACGAAACCCTACTCTTTAAACTTGAGCATTACGGTTTGTTGAAACTTGCGCTCAGTTTAGTGAAATCGTATTTAAACGATAGACATCAGCAAGTACAAATAATTGGTGTCAATTCAATGGGTTTAAAAGTAAGGATGGGTATACCACAAGGCTCGATATTGGGTCCTTTCCTCTTTCTAGTCTATATTAATGATCTACCCCATTTATTTAATAGCCAACCACAAATGGTGTTGTTTGCCGACGATACTTCTTTGATATTTAAGATAAACAGACGTGCCACAATCCTTGACGACGTAAATAGCGCCCTACTGCAGGTCCATAATTGGTTTACCGCGAATAATTTAGTATTAAATGGGAAAAAAACTAAGTGCATAAGATTTGCCCTACGAAATGTCAAAACTAGTGATTGTGACATAGTATTGAATCAAGAGAAACTAGAATTCGTCGATGAAACTGTTTTTTTAGGGATCTCGCTCGACTCAAGGCTACAATGGGGTCCTCATTTTGTTAAATGAGGACCCCATTGTAGCCGTCCTGCAAGAGATGTTTCTCTTGCAGGACGGCTGAGTTCAGCAGCATATGCTGTTAGGAAAATCCGTCAATTTACTGATGTAGATACCGCAAGGCTAGTCTATTTTAGTTATTTTTATAGTATTATGTCTTACGGTATTTTACTATGGGGACGGGTTGCAGACATCGAGTCTATATTTATTCTGTAGAAAAGAGCCATCAGGGCCATATAATTATAATCTATGTAGGCGCGATTCTCTAAGAGAACTGTTTAAGGAAACCATCATGACAGTACCTTGCCAATACATCTATGAAAACATCATGTACGTTAGGAAAAATCTGCATTTATTTAGTAAAAGAGGCGACAGACACCACTATAATACTAGAACCAGGGACCATCTAGTTCAGCCAGGTTTCAGGCTAGCTAAAGTAGACTCATCTTTCATGGGGTACTGTTTAAAATGTTACAATAAAATTCCTCCCGGCATTCTACAACTGAATGAGACGAAATTTAAATCTTGTATAAAACGCACACTATGTAGGCAAGCATACTATAAGTTGGGAGATTACATTGATGATAAAAATGCTTGGCTCAATGCTGGTCCTGCTCCACAACCATAGGGGCAAACTAATTGATTTCTTTGTGAAGTTATTGTGGAAGCTGCAGAAGATTGTAAACATATCTTTGCATTGTATAGATTCAGTCTCTTAGTATTATATAATTGCATAGCACATGTGTGAGTTCTATGTACGATAAAGCTACCATTTACATCTTTTACTGACTCGAATTTGCCCTGGCGGTTGAGAAATGTCATGCTCACTCAAATGTCTCGCTGATGGTGGCGCGTGTGTCGGGTCGTTTAGTTCCCTCCAAAATGGTTGAGTTGAATGATGGCTGATCCATGCGTCATGTTCGTGAACGGGCGCTGTCAGTTGTGACTGGTCATCTCGCAGCTGCCATGGATTATTGTATTTTTGAATTGTTGATTTTATCATGAAAAAAAAAAAGTGGCAACACTGCCCGAGTGACATGTAAAATTTTTGTCCCGTATTTTAAAATTAAATTAAATTATTAAATAAGTTATATTAAGGTGTAATTGTTTGAGCAAACGTAATATAAATGCGTAAATACTCAGGAAAATTGTTTTCCTGGTGATTAATTAAGTTTTCGCCTATACAACGTTACCGGTAACCAAAAACAACAGATGACGTTCTAACTGTGGATTTATACGGAAAATTCAGGGGAAGTATTGTTTACTTTTATTTAATAATAGCACACAATCGTCACTTTATATCAATCACACATCTATGCCATTTTTTAGTATATATTTTTGCTGATTTATTACCCTGTACTGGTTCTTAATCGCTTTGTTGACAACCGGTCGTACAAAACAAAACTGACAGTAATTCCATAACTCTGTTGTTTATTATATCGTTTCAATATAAATTCAGTAATATAACGTGTATGGTAATTACTGTGCATTATTGTCTTAAAGTAATATCTTAATAATAAGTTTAATTTTTTTTTCCTATGCAATCTACCCTCTTAAGAAAAAGTAATACCTTATTACAAATTTACAAAAGAATCAGTTAAATTTAATATTCTGTTGATGCATTGAATATAATTATAGTTAACTTTTAAAGCTAATATAGCAGCCTACCTCATTTCATTTCATAACTGAACATTTTTCCCTCGGTTTTTTTTTCCCCCTTTTACCACTAACTTTTCTTAATTTGTCAATTCTATTAGTTCTCACCGTTTCTTTACTCCTTATTTTCAGTAACCTTTCCTGAAACCATGCCTGTGATGACCCGTAAGGCTACTGCTCAGGATATGGAGCTAAAATTGAGAACGGCCCTCCAAGAACTTAAAGAATCAAACCTCCAAGTCCAACAACTGTTACAGGAGAGAGATGAGAGTGAGGTGGAAGTCCATTCAGTTAATGGCAAAAACTCAAGCTTAAAACGAGAGCTTGTGGTCCTACATCAGCAATACTTGGACGTTGTTGATGAACGGGATCAACTGAAGGTGGTCACGGATGGTTTCAATAATTGTAGTAATTTGTACGAGGAGGCTTTAAATAAAATTAGGGACCTAGAAGATGAATTAATTCATGCCAATAATTGTATATCAAAGTTACAGAAAGAAAAACAACATACTCAGGTTAAAGAAACTAACATCTTATATAATGAATTATTAAATAGTAATTGTAACCCCCCTTCCTTAATAACCATTGATCTGACTGAAGATTCCTTATTAAAACAGAATTATACAGTTAGCAACAAGAAAATTAAAAAATATGCTAAACTGAATAGAATAATTAAAAAATGTTATCAATTTAGGAAACAACATAAGCAATTTTCCAAAAATATTTCACTGAGGAAAGAGCGTGTTGATTTAGTTAATAAGTTAAATAATTACCAAATAAAATTAGAAGACAGTATAAAAATTTATGAAATTGATACTCGGCATTTACAGGCTGAAATACAGGTACTTCAGGACTCACTTAGTTCCCTTTCCAGTAGGTATGTGAGTTCTCAGAACCAAATTAGGGAACATATTCTTGCAGCAAATGAGTTGGTAATGTGTCAATGTAGTTGTCAGTCAGTTACCAACCAAGATACTGTCCAGCCTGAGGTAATGGAGGACCCGTCCCAGGCTGAGAATTTATCTCAGGACTGTGTACTCAATCAAGATTATTTACAAGTGGTACAGCCTGAGATATATGATAGTCATAATTGTTCTTGTTCAGTAATGTTCTCAGATAGTATAGGAAGAGGTGTAGGTAAATTAGTTAGTAATAACCTGAGTTTTCCCAATCAAAATCATTGTATGCCAGGGGCAACATACAAACAGATAATGGCATCAGTAACTAGAAATGTTTATAATATTAATACAGACATCACTATATTTATTGGAAATAGTTCAAAAATTAAAAAAGAAGACATCACAGACAGTGTAACTGAATTGTTAAAGTTGAATTGTCGTAAAATAATATTGTGTGCTTTCCCATACTTAGAAAAATTGTCAGGCAAGAAAAACAATTATATTCACATGCTGAATGAGCATGTTCTGTTGAGAAACATTAAGCACATCACTACTTGGAACATGACACGTCACTAAAACATAGACAATATGTTATCTGTGGTTCCGGTTTCCTCTCCAACGTCCGTTCATGGAGTCTATAATTGTCTGCTCTCTATTATGTAAAAAGTTATGTAGTAAAATATTAATAAACAGTATTAATATAAATAAAGTTCACTTAATTTACAATCAACCCAAAACTCAACATGGTAGCAGAGCGTGGTTGAGTGTGAAGTTAAAATTGGGTTGCGATCCACGTATTACAAAGTGAAGAAAAAATGGCGGGCGCCGCGGTGTCTAATTTGCCGTGTTTGGATGAAAAATCGAATTTCAGTACTTGGAAATTCCGAATAAAACTAATTTTGCAAGAAAAGCAAGTGGAACACGTATTAAGGGAAAGTGAAATTACTGAAGATAAGTCTAAAAAAGACGACGCTAAAGCTAAGTCGCTCATAGCACAAAGCGTGTCCGACAAATTTATAGAAATCATAAAGAATGGCAGAACTGCTAGAGAAATGATGAGCCTACTTGAAAATATCTTTGAACGAAAGAGTGTTTTTAACAGATTTCACTTAAAACGGAAATTAATATCTTTAAAATGCAATGAGCCGCTACAACAATATCTAATAAAGTTCAGTTCGATTATCAGCGACCTGGAAGCCATCGACGTTAAAGTAGATGAAGAAGATCAAATTTGCTACCTACTCTCATCACTGCCGAAAGAATACGACCATGTAATTACATCAATAGAAACAATGGCCTCAGAAAAGAAGTTGAGTTTTGATTTTGTCAAGGCCAGGCTGTTAGATGCCGAAACTAAAATCAGCATCAGCACCCACACAGTAAACCAGGAGAACGCATTTATGATTTCCTGTTACACATGCGGGAAATCAGGGCACAAGTCGTATGAGTGTAATAATAAGGAGAGTACTGGTAATAAGGAACAAGGAAAATACAGAGGAGGACGGAGCCAAGGTCGAGGTTATGGTCAAAATCGCAGAGGAAGAGGAAGATATCAAGGACGAGTATCCCGAGGCCGAGGCTTCCCGGGACAAGGTGCTACTTCATTAGTGAGTGAATCAGAGATCGGTTTTATAGCCAGTGAAAGCGTTTTATGTGCTAAAAGTGTGGACAAAAACTATGATATCACCTTTATTGTGGACTCAGGATGCACACAACATCTTGTAAGTGAACAATTTGAAAAATACATGACAGACATTCAAATACTAGATAAAAGTGTAAAAATATTAGTTGCAAACGGCCAGTATATACATACTAATAAAAAAGGTAATTTAAAAATAAAATACAAAAATATAAAAATAAATGTTGATGCCCTAATTGTAGAAAACATAACCTACAACTTACTTTCAGTCAAAAAGATAACTGAAGCCGGATTTGATGTAAAGTTTAATAAATATAAAGTTGTTATTATAGGGAACAATTCAGTCATTACAGGTTATTCTGAAGGAAGATTGTATAAACTAAATGCTAATGTATGTCATGAAGTGTGTAATATTAGTACAGGTAAAGATCAATGTAATGATGCTCTTTGGCACAAACGTTTGGGACATTTAAATAGAAAATGTTTAGGTATTATGCACTTACCAATAAGTAATAAAGCTTGCAGCTCATGTATGGAGGGAAAAGCAACCAGAGAACCATTTAGGCAGATACCAAGACCAAGATCCAAGAGAGTAGCAGAAATGTTGCACACAGACATAGCAGGACCTGTCAAGGAGCTTGGACTAAATGGTGAGAAATATTTCATGACAATATTAGATGATTATTCCCATTTCTGTGTGGTGTTCCCTTTAGTAAACAAATCTGAAGCAACACAAAAATTGATTGATTATATAAGAAAGTTAGAAAATGAAACTGGAAGTACAGTTCAGCGAATCAGGTGCGACCATGGTGGGGAATATACGGCCAACAAGTTAAAAGATTTTTGTAAGAAAAAAGGAATAAGTGTAGAATATACCTTACCTTACACAAAACAGTCAAACGGAGTAGCGGAAAGATTAAATCGTACTTTGTGTGATAAGGTGAGAACTTTGTTTGCAGAGACTAATTTGCCAAAAACTTTATGGTGTGAAGCTATTCAATGTGCTGCCTATCAGCTGAACAGGTCACCTTCTTCAGCAATAAATTATAAAACACCGTGTTTCATGAAAAACGGAACCTGTGACTTATCAAGACTGAGAGTTTTTGGGGCAAAGGCGTGGGCCACTATTATACCTAAATCAGACAAATTGGATAAAAGAGGAAAACAGACAAGAATGGTTGGTTATAATACAGTAGGATACAGATTGTGGTGTCCAGAAGAAAATTCAATAATAATATCAAGAGATGTGAGATTCAATGAAAGTGATACAGTATATAAAAATGAAGAAAACAAAGAAAGGAGATATATTCAAGAAGAAGAAAACCTAGAAGATAAAATAGAGATGAGACAAGAAGAGAAACAAGGAACTAACAATGTGCAAGGAAAAGAAAACGAACATGTCACTAATGAGGGAAATTTAAACGAAGACGCAACAAGAGAAGCGAAAACTACAAGATCAGGAAGAATAGTAAAACCACCTGCGTATCTTGATGAGTATGAGACAAATATAGTTATTTGCCTGAGTGCAAATACACCTAGCTCGTTTGAAGAAGCAATGGAAAATACAGAATGGAAAGAAGCTGTACACAAAGAATTAAAAGCTTTAGAAAATCTAGAAACATGGAAAGAAGTACAATTACCAGAAAACAAGAAAACAATAGATACTAAATGGATATTTAAAGAAAAAGATGATGGAACAAAGAAAGCACGACTAGTAGCACGTGGATTCCAACTGAAGGAAAATCAATATGAAACAATGTATTCACCGGTTGCTAGAGCACCGACAGTAAGAATGTTAATATCTAAAGCTGTGAATGAAGACCTACCTATTAAACAATTGGACATACCTACAGCATTCCTTAACGGTAAAGTTAAATCTGAAATATACATAAAACCACCAAAAGGTTACACAACAAAAGGGAAAAATACAGTATTAAAATTAGAACGAGCACTGTATGGATTAAAAGAATCACCGAAGTGCTGGAATGAAGAAATAAATAATTTCATGGAAAAGAATAACTACGAAAGATCAGGATATGATACTTGTCTATACTTCAAAGAAGATTGCTGGATAATATTATATGTTGATGATATAATAGTAATTGGAAATTGTGAAGAAATAATAAAGAAGTTAAAAGAAGAATTTAAAGCAAAAGAACTTGGAGAGATTAAAACGTTTTTAGGAATAGAATTTACTAGAAAGGAAGATACAATAGAAATAAAACAAACAAAACTAATTGAGAAGTTGTTAAACAAATTTAATATGTCAGAATGTAAAGATATGAAAACACCAATGGAAACAAATTATAAGATACCAGAAGAAGAAAATAAAGAAGATATTAATGAAAGATACAGAGAACTAATAGGAAGTCTACTTTACATAGCTACTGCAACAAGACCAGATATAACATATTCAGTAAGCTATTTAAGCAGATATCTAGACAAAGCAAATGAAAGTACATGGAAAGCAGCTAAAAGAATACTCAGATATATAAAAGGCACTAAGGAAAAAGGATTAATATTCAGGAAGAGTAAGAACTATGATTTATATGCCTACTCGGATGCAGACTGGGCAGGAGATAACAAGGACAGGAAAAGTGTGAGTGGAGGAATAATACTACATGGAAGTAATCCAATCGCATGGTTTTCAAAGAAACAAGGATGTGTGGCACTCTCAACGGCAGAGGCAGAGTATGTGGCAGCTGCTACTACTACACAAGAAGTCATGAATCTTAAAGGAGTTGCAAATAACCTAAACTGTTTATCTAATGTAAAACTTTTTGTTGATAATCAAAGTGCCATCTTAATTTCCAAAAGTTTTGAGAATTCCAAAAGGGCTAAACACATTGATATTAAATATCATTTTATAAAGGATGTTATAAGCAAAAACATAATTTCTATTCAATATGTAAATTCTGATAACAATTTAGCTGATTTGATGACTAAAAGCCTGTGTAAAGAAAAGTTTATAAACTTTATTAAGCTATTATTGACTTAATTTCTATTTAAGTATTTTTATAGAGTCTACCTAATGGTGACTTTAAAGTTAAATAGTTACTTAGTTTAATTTTTATTTAAAGATATAAATCTTTATAAAATGTTGTGTAAAATAAAGAACTAAGTAGTATTTTGTTGTAACTTAAGTTTTTTTTTTGATTAAATGTGCTCATGTTTCATAGGCAAATTTAATAAATGTTATTTAAAGTTAAATTTGAGGAAGAGTGTTGAGAAACATTAAGCACATCACTACTTGGAACATGACACGTCACTAAAACATAGACAATATGTTATCTTTGGTTCCGGTTTCCTCTCCAACGTCCGTTCATGGAGTCTATAATTGTCTGCTCTCTATTATGTAAAAAGTTATGTAGTAAAATATTAATAAACAGTATTAATATAAATAAAGTTCACTTAATTTACAATCAACCCAAAACTCAACATGTTCATTTCTTAGTAGGTCACTATAGTGACAAACTTATATATCTTGATATCAACAGTTTTGTAGGTAATCTTAAGTCGACACGGGGTAATGTGTATCTACCTATTAGTTGTAGACACAAAATAGCTCGGCTATTCGTTTTTAATATTCACTCAGACATAAATAGTATGTCTATGTTTAGTTCTATTATTAACACTGCGACTATTAGTAAGAATACTAATATTCATTTTTACAATTATTTTACGAACGAGGATCCATGTGTAACTACAGAAGATTCTCAAGTAGGGTCCACTAGTACTAAGGTTTCATTGTCTTGTAATGGCATAGGAGTCTTGGGGCTCACTCCGGATGCTCATTTAAACTAGTTAGTAAGACAACAGAAGATACCAGTAACAGTAATGTTACTTTAACCAACAACACAAAGGTACCTTCTTGCTCCCAAAAAGTTAGATGTAAAAAAGGGGCTAAGCAGAATTCCATGCAATTATTTCACCAGAACATTGAATTGAATTGTTTTTAGAAAAAACAAAGTTTGAAATAGTTTGTTTCACTGAACATTGGTTAAAAGACTTTGAAATGCTCATTAATTACGAAAATTACAGTGTGGGCAGTTGCTTTAACCGGAAATCTAAGATGCGTGGGGGTTCATTAATCTTAGTTAAAAATTGTATTAAATTTAAGTCTCGTAATGATATTGTTGATCTATCGGTTGAGCATAATATTGAACTGTCTTGTGTTGAGCTAGATAAGCATGTAATAGTGTGCGTTTACAGACCCCCAAATTATCAGAACTACTCTTTATTTGAGTCAGTAATGGAGGATGCTTTAGCAAAACTTGCTACTAGTAATAAATCACTCGTTATCTGTGGTGACTTTAATGTTAATATTTTAGAGAAAAATTCAAATAGCAGTAGATTATTACATCTTTTTAAATCATTCAATTTGTTAAACGTGTTCTCGGAACCAACCCGAATTACTAAAAATACTGCTACATGTATTGATAATGTTTTTTGTTGTTGCGACTACTTAGATAAATCCATTGTAAATTACCTTCCTTCTGATCACAGTGGTCAAACCGTTGTTTTCGAGTCCTACACACCATTACAAAAAATCCAGATAAAGTCTAGACAAATAACACCCAGTAATTTGAATAATTTTAATAATAACTTAATTGGTAATTTAGGCATTCCGGGATATATTATTGAAAATGTAAATCAATTTTATGAGGAATTCTTTTCGGTAGTTTACACGGAGTTTAATAATACAATAAAAATGAAAACTAAATCTATTTACCCAAAGTTTTTGTTCAGTGAATGGGCAACTAAGGGTATTAGGAAAAGTAGGGAGCGATTGTTTGAGCTGTACGGCCTCAAGCCTTACATTAATTCAGAAACTTTTAATAAATATGTTGCAACATACTCAAAAATTTTTAAAAACACTTGCAAGGTTGCTAAAGCCTTATTCATTAGCAACAAGATTAAATCCGCAGATAATAAAATAAAGACGGTTTGGAAAATTATCAATAGTGAAACTAATAGAAATAAAAAATCCAATAGTGATATCACATTAGAAACCTCACGTGGTGTTCTAAGCTCTAAAAATGAAGTTGCTCAAGAATTTGTAGATTTCTTTACCAGTATCCCACTTAAAACTACCGAAACCTTAAATTCCTCACCCTTGCTTTCTATTGATTTATTAAGAGCAAATGTTTCAGCCTGTCCGGTTGAGTTTCAATTTAAACATATAAACCCCATAGCTGTCATTAAAGCCTTTAAGGAAATCAAAATCAAATTAACAGAAGATCTATGGGGAATGTCTATTAAAGTTTGCCAAGCTATTATTGAGACTATAGCACCGTACTTGGCTTTAATATTTAATTTGTGTGTGGACCAAGGCGTCTTCCCGGACCTTATGAAATACAGCAAGGTAATACCACTTTTCAAATCCGGGGACAGTAAAGACACCAATAACTATAGACCCGTATCCGTATTGCCAGTTTTTAGCAAGGTGTTTGAGAAGGTAATGCTTAATCAGATGCTTAACCACTTTAACAACAATAAGATCTTACATGAGAAACAATATGGTTTCACCAAAGGACGTTGTACGACTGACGCCGGTGTCACCTTATTAAAACACATATTCACTGCGTGGGAGGAGGCACAAGATGCCATAGGAATCTTCTGTGATCTCTCGAAAGCGTTTGATTGCGTGAGCCACGAAACCCTACTCCTTAAACTTGAGCATTACGGTTTAGGACAACTTGCGCTCAGTTTAGTGAAGTCGTATTTAAACGATAGACATCAGCAAGTACAAATAAATGGTGTCAATTCAATGGGTTTAAAAGTAAGGATGGGTGTACCACAAGGCTCGATATTAGGTCCTTTCCTCTTTTTAGTCTATATTAATGATCTACCCCATTTATTTAAAAACCAACCACAAATGGTGTTGTTTGCTGACGATACTTCTTTAATATTTAAGATCAACAGACGTGCCTCAAATCTTGACGACGTAAATAGCGCCCTACTGCAGGTCCATAATTGGTTTACCGCGAATAATTTAGTATTAAATGGGAAAAAAACCAAGTGCATAAAATTTACTCTACCAAATGTCAAAAGTAGTGATTGTGACATAGTATTGGATCAAGAGAAACTAAAATTCGTCGATGAAACTGTTTTCTTGGGGATCACGCTCGACTCAAGGCTACAATGGGGTCCTCATTTAACATCTCTTGCAGGACGGCTGAGTTCAGCAGCATATGCTGTTAGAAAAATCCGTCAATTTACTGATGTAGATACCGCGAGGCTAGTCTATTTTAGTTATTTTCATAGTATTATGTCATACGGTATTTTACTATGGGGACGGGCTGCAGACATCGAGTCTATATTTATTCTGCAGAAAAGAGCCATCAGAGCCATATATAATCTACGTAGGCGCGATTCTCTAAGAGAACTGTTTAAGGAAATTAACATTATGACAGTACCTTGCCAATACATCTATGAAAACATAATGTACGTTAGAAAAAATCTGCATTTATTTAGTAAAAGAGGCGACAGACACCACTATAATACTAGAACCAGGGACCAACTAGTTCAGCCAGGTTTCAGGCTAGCTAAAGTAGACTCATCTTTCATGGGGTACTGTTTAAAATGTTACAATAAAATACCTCACCGCATTCTACAACTGAATGAGACGAAGTTTAAATCTTGTATAAAACGCACACTATGTAGGCAAGCATACTATAAGTTGGGAGATTACATTGATGATAAAAATGCTTGGCTCAATGCTGGTCCTGCTCCACAACCATAGGGGCAAACTAATTGATTACTTTGTGAAGTTATTGTGGAAACTGCAGAAGATTGTAAACATATCTTTGCATTGTATAGATTCAGTCTCTTAGTATTATATAATTGCATAGCACATGTGTGAGTTCTATGTACGATAAAGCTACCATTTACATCTTTTACTGACTCGAATTTGCCCTGGCGGTTGAGAGAATGTCATGCTCACTCAAATGTCTCGCTGATGGTGGCGCGTGTGTCGGGTCGTTTAGTTCCCTCCAAAATGGTTGAGTTGAATGATGGCTGATCCATGCGTCATGTTCGTGAACGGGCGCTGTCAGTTGTGACTGGTCATCTCGCAGCTGCCATGGATTATTGTATTTTTGAATTGTTAATTTTATCTTTTTATTCTGGACGCTCTTACTCGCACGTCTTTCTACATCGTTCTCACATGTATGTTTAATCTCGACATGAATGATGTAACCGAGACTTTGTAACAACAATGATTTAAAAGAGTGTCCATGGAGTTTCTTGCCCATTCTTCTCCATAGAGATCTACGCTTTCGAATGGGCAACTACAGTACTTTCACAAGTTATTATGCCCTGTGACTGGGACTGTAGCTTAGTTTGTTTTTTGTGTTTTGACATTCAAAAGTGCCTGTAATGGTCTAATTGAAATAAATGCTTTGAGTTTATCTTTTTTATTCTGGACGCTCTTACTCGCACGTCTTTCTACATCGTTCTCACATGTATGTTTAATCTCGACATGAATGATGTAACCGAGACTTTGTAACAACATAATGATTTAAAAGAGTGTCC
The DNA here is from genome assembly GCA_964057025.1 of Standfussiana lucernea. Classification (NCBI taxonomy): domain Eukaryota; kingdom Metazoa; phylum Arthropoda; class Insecta; order Lepidoptera; family Noctuidae; genus Standfussiana; species Standfussiana lucernea. The sequence continues at coordinate 16,178,471 of OZ059802.1, read as the reverse complement.
ATGGAGTTTCTTGCCCATTCTTCTCCATAGAGATCTACGCTTTCGAATGGGCAACTACAGTACTTTCACAAGTTATTATGCCCTGTGACTGGGACTGTAGCTTAGTTTATTTTTTGTGCTTTGACATTCAGAAGTGCCTGTAATGGTCTAATTGAAATAAATGCTTTAAGCTTGAGTTTGAGTTTGAATAATATAGAAATCAATTATCACATAAATTTATTAGAATTGAAAACCGCCTTAAACGGACTTAAGTGCTTCGCCAAACAAGAGCACAATAAAGATATATTGCTGCGAATCGACAATACAACAGCAATCTATATATATAAAAATGAATTGCTGTTCGTTAGTCTCGCTAAAACTCGAGAACGGCTGAACGGATTTATCTTATCTTAGTTTTGAAATGTTCGTGGAGGTCTAGGGAAGGTTTAACAGTTGAGAAAAATTCGAATAATTGCCGGGAAAACCCTCAAAACAGCACTTTTCTATTTCCCATACAAACGTTTTCTAAATAAAATGGAGAGTGAATTTGTAATTTATTACCGCTGCATAAAGTTCAAATTCGCGTGCGCGTTGGATCTCATGTCGCGTTCCGAAACTCAACAAAAGTGAATCGCGAACGCGACAAAATTGAGGATAGGATATGTAGATAGGTACTAGGAGGGTAGGATAGGTAGGTAGGTACTAGGCGAGTAGGATAGGTAGGTAGGTACTAGGAGAGTAGGGTAGGTAGATACTAGGAGAGTAGGATAGGTAGGCAGGTACTAGGAGAATAGGATATGTAGATAGGTACTAGGAGGGTAGAATAGGTAGGCAGGTAATAGGAGAATAGGATATGTAGGTAGGTACTAGGAGGGTAGAATAGGTAGGCAGGTACTAGGAGGGTAGGATAGGTAGGTAGGTACTAGGAGAGTAGGATAGGTAGGCAGGTAATAGGAGAATAGGATATTTAGGTAGGTACTAGGAGGGTAGAATAGGTAGGCAGGTACTAGGAGAGTAGGGTAGGTAGGTAGGTACTAGGAGAGTAGAATAGGTAGGCAGGTACTAGGAGAATAGGATATGTAGATAGGTACTAGGAGGGTAGGATAAGTAGGCAGGTACTAGGAGAATAGGATATGTAGATAGGTACTAGGAGGGTAGGATAAGTAGGTAGGTACTAGGAGAGTAGGATAGGTAGGTAGGTACTACGAGAGTAGGATAGGTAGGTACTAGGAGAGTAGGATAGGTAGGCAGGTACTAGGAAGTAGGTAGATAGGGTAGGTAGGGTGGGTAGAGTGGGTAGACAGGGTAGGTAGGGTGGGTAGAGTAGGTAGGGTAGGTGGGGCAGGTAGGGTAGGCGGGGTAGGATTCATTGACTGTTAGGCGGTACGAAGTTCGCCGGGACAGCTAGTATCTTATATAAATAGATATGGCGGAGTACAATATTCGGATCTAAATGAATTAGCTCGCGAAATCTGGCAATGGTGCGAAAAAAGGCAACTGCATATATTCGCGTCATATATAAAGTCTAAAGACAATGTTGAGGCAGACGAAGAATCGAGGCGAAAAAACATCGATACCGAATGGAGTCTATCCCTGTTAGCTTTTAAGAAAGTCGTTCGCAAATTTGGTTGTCCTGAAATCGACTTATTTGCTACTAGAGTAAATGTAAAGTGTGACAGGTATATCTCATGGAAACGAGACCTCGAAGCGTTCAACATTGACGCGTTTACTGTAGATTGGGGTTCATTCTTCTTCTACTCGCTCCCTCCGTTTTCATTAATTTTAAGATGTCTACGAAAAATCTCAATGATAAAGCTACGGGAATAATGGTAGTACCACATTGGCCTAGTCAGCCTTGGTACCCGCTCTTTTTGAAGCTGTCACAAAACGACCTTTTTTACTTTAAATTCAAATTCAAAAATCTTTATTTCGAGCGGAGGCTCATAGAGGGTTAGTAACATAGTGCTTAAAAACTAAATGTTAGTACACAACACGATACGGTGATACCTACATGTAACTGATAGCAGTGAACCACATATGGACAGTCCACTCTGCCAGCAATCATTTGTAGAACCCTGTTAGGGCTGGCCATGACTCGAGCCACCATCGATGCTGCACGCTTGCGCATTATTGTGTAAAAACAATCTACACGCACCGCCACAAACATCCCTGATGCACTGCAACGCCGTGGCAGCCCCATCAGTTTCCTGAACGCATTATTGAATTGGACACGAAGGGCTCCGTACGACGCTCGCGAATAATTTTCCCACAATCTGTGTAGAAGGTGGTACAGAATGCTCTAAAGAGCGTCACCTTTACGTCTACAGTACAACGTGCAAACTTGCGGACTATCATATTCGCGCGTACGGACAGAGCCCTCCGTTCCCTTTCAATGTCAGCATTGCCCCTAAGGTCAGAGGTGACCAACTGACCAAGGTATTTAAATTGTTCTACTCGCTCAAGAGAAACACCGCTTAGCCGTATGGGAGGCACATCAAGATTGTACTTGGTCCCCGCCTCAAAAACAATGTACTGACTCTTCAGAACGTTATATTATATAATAAGCCATGTTCTGCTGCATAGTGTTCACAAGTGACCAATAGCGTTCTTATACCTCCGACTGAAGCGCTCAGCAGCACCATGTCGTCCGCGTAACTTAAGTTATTGACACAGACACCGTCAATATGACAATCGACATGATGACTGCTAAGCACCTCAATCAGGGCATTCATATACAAATTGAAGAGGGCTGGGGAGGTCAACCCCCTCTGCCTCACTCCACACTCTAATTGATATGGCTCTGACAGCGCACCCGCCCACCGAACATTGTTGACCTGGTTTCCACACCAACAATGCTTCAAAATATTTATAAGCTCGATAGGCAAGCTTATAGTTTCAAGTTTCTTCCATAATATATCGTAAGAAACCAGATCGAAAGCCCTAGACAGATCGAGGAAGCAAGCAAAAACAGGTGTTCTTCTCTTTGTTTAGTATCTGACGGCCTGCTTGAGACACAAAACTGCACTTTCTGTAGAAAGTCCCGGCCGAAACCCGAACTGATTGTTGTGCAACACCAGACGTTCATTTAGATGTGCATCAAGCAGACCACCAAGCACCTTAGCGACTGTGGTCGCTAGAGAAATAGGTCTATAGTTCCCCTTATCGGAAAGATCACCCGTTTTACTTTTTACAATAGGAACCACGATCGTCCTCATTGGATCGGAAGGCATGTACGAATGACCAATACATAAATAGTACAGCAGCGCCAAAGCCCTAGGTAAGTGAGGACCAGCATACTGAAATGCTCGATACTGAGCCCGTCATGACCAGGGGACTTACCTCTGGTCGTTGACCTGATGATCTTAGCCACATCTAAACCCGATCCTTTAAACCTGATTCTAATCTGCTACTGTCTCCTTTCAGAACCAGACACCCCCTCTGGACACGACTTACCCTGGTGTCATCCCTATTATCAGGGAAGCATATGTAAGACAAGACTTAACACCCGATACTATCGAAATTATGATTGCGTCCTTGGCAAAAAATTCCTTAAAACAATACAGCTGCGCTTACAACAAATGGTGGCATTTTTGTACCAATAATAACATAAGCTGTTACAGTGCAAATATTCCACTAATACTAAAGTTCCTAACGGTGGAACTCGAAGAGGGGGCGAGTTATTCCACCCTTAATTCCATTCGCTCAGTGTTGGCTCTAATATTGGGCAGGCAGTTAAATGACGATGACCGGGTTGCCCGGTTCTTTAAGGGAGTATTTCAAAAGAACCCTATTTTCCCTAAATATCAGGCAACGTGGAACCCAAATTTGGTCCTTGACTATATCTCAAACTGGTATGCAAACGAAGACTTACCACTAGAGAAACTTACTAAAAAGCTGGTAGCTCTACTTGCGTTGTCGACTGCACAACGCGTGCAGACGCTATCATTAATTCGTTTGTGTAATGTTAGAGCCAATGACTCAAACTTTGAAATAATTATTACTGATATCACTAAAACTTCAGCACCAGGGCGAAACATGCCACGTTAAACTATACCTTTTTTCCCTCATAAAGTAGAAAGGGGTTTGGGTAAAGTTGGCGTCGTTTTGAAGTTGAGCGGCCAGTAATGAAACTTAGATATTATGAAAGAACAGAATAAAGCGATCAAAAGCTATTATGGACACATTTCTCTAAACCATATCGGAACGGAGATATTTGGTTTTGTATTGGTAATTGATATCGAAGAAGTTATTATATGTTATTGCACTCTTTTAGGTTTCTGCCGTATTTTTTTTAAGAATTCTTAATAAAATAAATCAAATACAGTGACGTAGATGAATGGAACGGACGCCCAATGTCTGTTATCTATGGGCCGATGGTGTGGCGCGCACCGGTCGGCGAGCGGCGCACCGGTCGGCGAGCGGCGCACAGCCCGTCGAATCCCTTACGCGCGATTTGTATCAGCCAACGATTCAAGAAAAGTAACCATGCCCCGTTGGGTGGTCGAAACCATTAATGGCAGATTAAAAAATCAGTTCCGTCAGCTTCGGTCTCAGAATTTTAATGTAGCTGCAAGTCATCTATTTGAAGAAATAAGAATAGCTGCAGCATTATTAAATGCGTTTGGGGTACCACTGACTGATCATAAGCTAACACAGGAGATAATAAATCGTATACCTCACCATAGCCTACGGAATCAACTAGGCGAGTATGTCATTGCGAATAATCTGAATAGAAGAAGGGCTGAATTTGAATCTATGAATGCTGAAGTTCCTGGGCTGGATGACTTTCCTATTTTAAGTGAATGTGATTTAATTCTCTATGCACTTGGAACGTATCAAGTACAACAAGCTCGTAGCTACTACGGAGAACATGTAAAAAGTGACGGTTCATATGTGATTGAAGTATGCAGAGAACCCAATATTAATGATTTTTCGGCGGAAACATATAACTGGATTGATCCGTGGCTTCTTAGAGGCAGGAGCCAATCCAGACATTCATCTAGACGGACATATTACGTGTATATTCTCGTAGATAGACTGGAAGGGCAAGATGCACAAGGGCTGGATGCAATATTGGGCCACTATTGCTCATGTATAATCGGGAAACGGACCTTAGGCTGCTGTTCGCATGTAATGTCCATTATATGGTACATGGGATGGGGCAGATATCACAATAATCTGACTCCGCCGGCACAATTTTTAGACACCATTATTAGACATGACATTGAGAACGAAATGGACGAAGAAAGTTAATAAATGTGTTTTTACATATCATGTAATAAATGCAATAAAGTATAATAATGTGTTTTTTATTATTTCCTAAGGCCCAATACTAACGTCACATTGACAGATGGTCTTGAAACAGTAAAGCCAATATCTCACATCAATCTTCTAAAAACATAACTAAGATTTTTTTCACACAGGACGGTAATTGAAGTATATAAAGAGACTACATTTTTAAAATCTTCAAATGCAAATATCTCAGCTTCGATATCACTTAGGATAAAAATAATTGAACATATATGTGTACTTAACCCAGCAGAACAAATTAACATGAAAATTAATAGTGGCCGCTGAAAAAAAAAAATGACGCCACAAGTCCATACAAAGTTACTCAAACCCCTTTGCCCTGGCAAGACTTTGTCCTCATATCTAGAAGTAACTCAGAAATTTAGACATTCTTCACAGACTGATAAACTGATACTAACTATTAAAAAACCTATACACAACGCGAGTGCCTCTTCTATTGGTCGCTGGATTAAACTAGTGCTTACTGAAAGCGGGGTAGATACGACCATATTGTCCGCGCATAGTACGCGCCACGCGTCTACCTCGGCGGCTAAAAGAAAAGGCATTTCTGTAGATCTTATTAAGAAGTCAGCGGGTTGGTCTGGGAACTCACTAACGTTTGCAAAGTTCTACGACAGACCCCTTGTAACAAATGATGTTGAGGCTTTTGCAACGGCTATTTATGATTGATCTAAACCAAATATAATTATTGTCATAGATTACAGTGAAGTTAATTGTTAATGAATAATATTTTTGATTTAAAAACATAACTGTAAAATGTAACCATAAAAGTTAAACATACACAAAAGTACAATAATGTTACTAGGAAATATTGTTTACTTACAAGGAAACATCAAAAGAATTCAAGTTATAAATTACAACAATAAACAATAATGTTTTACAGAAACTATATAATGTGTTCTGTAAACAATACTACAAATTATTATAAGATCTTTCGATATGAAAAATGTAGTCGTTTACACATCCTATATATGCTTCACCTATTTCACTCCAGGCTCACCCACCCTATGATTCCAAGATCAATCATACATCTCCCCGAATTATGTCGTGAAATAGGCTCTTCATGTCTGAAAACAATGACAAGAGCTATGGCGGCGCGGGCGCAGTTAACATAGTGGGGGAAGGTACTACGTCATAGTCAATCTACTTACTTTTAATATATTTTATTTTTTAGCTCTTAAAATTGTGCGATGCCTAGTACATTAGAAAGTGGACTACCAAGTGAATCATATAAATCTTTCGGATGTGACGTCTTGTATAATTATGGTCGAACATCACTTAAGGTAAGTTCGTTTAACCATCAATTATAACACATAACTCCTCAATTACCTGAAGGATTAGGACATTTCATCAGTTATGTTCAAGTTTCATGTAATAGGGGCGCCGCACGGTGGGCTGAAAATCCGCTTTCATAAACTTAGGGATTTCAATTTGCAAGTCAAAAACACAAAAACAAAAACAACAAAAAACCACACGAAAAAACAAAAACAAAACGTTGTGTGCAAAAACTCTGACACCACTGTCTTCTTTCTGTTTTTCGTGTGGTTAGGCACTAACCACACGATAAAAAAGAAGAAGATTTGCAAGTGCTAGATTTTTTACCGGATATCGCTTCTATTAGTCATTAGGTACTATATACAAAAATGACACCCGAATTAATTCTGCTCAAAAACGAAGGAATTATAATTTTTTTACGAAAAATTTGTAGGTACATATGAAGCTAGTATGAAAAATCTAATTATCTCTTAAACGGAGAGTTAAACAGGAATATCCTTGCAGGTGATTATAGTGCTAAGTGTGTATGCACTTTGGTTCACTTTTTTTTGGGTAATGGAACGGTGTTTTTAGAAAAATGACGAACGTCTTTACTCAATGATGATTTCTTTGTGACTGTTTCTACCTCCCACTGCATGAATTAGACAATTTATGATTTTTTTGTCGCCAATTTGCCGAAACATTTTATGCCGTTTTTTTTTAAAAAAAATATCGTCAAAATATTGTTATTTATTTTTAAATATGACACGATTCCTTTTAGTGTTTATGTTGAAGAACTCAGACTTTTAACAACACGTAACATAAAATAGCATCACCTCTATATTTCCGAAAGAGTAGGCAGAGGTTTATAGCACACCCACTAGTAGACAACTATGTGTGAGCTAGATATTTATCAACACAAAATGAGTTTTAAAACTTTACATACAACCAAAATACCAAATTACAAATTGTTTAGTCTTCTAATGAGGCTGAAAAGAAGTGATTAAGTAACTACACTGATTTGGTCTTCTAATAAGTCTTAATAGGTGATTTAATGATTTGCAATATCTCACAACAATGCCAACTATGGGCTTCATTCAATTTTCTATTTTGTCACTTAGCTTTTTTATCCATAATTTAAAGTGCCTTAACTTTTTTTTTGTCCTAATCATCATTTGTCCGAATGATAACTTGCCCGAACTAAATATCACATAATATCACAAAGACATAAAACCGTTTTCAATAAAAGTTATAAGTCCTAAATTCAAATTACATAAAGTTTATCTGGTTTTTGTAAGCAAGCAAGCACGCAGCATGCAAGCAAGCATGAAACATGCAGCAGGCATGGTTTCTGTCACGGCTCCGGCGCTGCGGGGCACTGGCTGGTTTAACGCTCCCCACCGCAGCTTCGGCTTCGCCGGGCAGCCTCAGCCGCGGCAGCGAGTGTTACAACCACCTACTCCTCAACTCGCGGGCCGCCTCGCCCGCCCGAAACGTTTTTGGACTAAAAAAATTATGATAAATGAACATTCGGAATAATACACATTATTTAACACAATACTTAGGACATATGACTTTAGGTCATGTAAAATTAGGAGATTCAATTATTATAGTACAAGATATTTTGACAGAATACTTTTAGAACTAAAGATGTTAGCAAATATTGATTGGCCGAGTTGTGTGCAAACTTTAGTTAATTAAGAACCAACTGTTGATGAGATGCCAAGAACACTCTCAGTCTCTCAAGAATCGTCGACATCATTATCTCTTAGTACAATGACAAAAAAGGTCCCGAAAACCATTCGAAGATCTGGGAAGTAAACAGAAAAAGAGATGATCTGATGATCATACATGTAGGCGAAGATTCCAGTGAATTGGCATATGCAGCTGCAGCATGTTTAAAAGAAAAAGGGCATTAAGATATTGCGTCTATGGGCAGCGAGAAGTGATGAGCACAAAGAAATGTTGCAGACAAGAAAAAATGCATTTAAAATAAATTCAAAGATGAGCTCAATCTGTTGATTGATATAGTCAAACAAAGCTTGGGAACCAATGACGGGAATATCGCAAGAAAGTTTTTTGAGTTTCCCAATAAAACTGCAGCATACGTGGTTTGGATGAAGACCTTATTAAAAGATTTGCTGTAATTTTGCAAGCAATAACATCTGGAAAGAAGATCGATGTAATAAGATTATGCTCGCAAAACAGCCGAAAAGTACGTGATATTAAGATTATTAAGTACGACTGGTACTACATGTCGTCAACCGTACATAATTATATTATTAATACACGGGGCTGATAATAATATATAATCAAGAAAAACGACATTGTGCCGATTGAGACTCTCTCGGAAGAAGCCTCAGAGTTTCGAAACAAAGATTTTAGGAGGTTCCGGCAACATCATTCGCGGAAAAGAAGCAGGCAAGATTTCAATCAAGATATCTTAAATATGCTTGTTGTTTCTTCGGATCCTTTGCTAAGTGCACAAAGGCCTAAGTTAGATGCCAAGAAAAAACCTAAAAAAAAAAAAAAAAACAAAGAAGCCAAAAAAACAAAAAAAAAGTTTTTGTTTTTTGGCTTCTTTGTTTTTTTTTTGGAATATTTACCTAATGATATTTTTTCATGTTTTTTATTATTTATGTTACTTTATTTTACCAATGTGTAGTATTAATTCCATAAATTAATTTTTTAATTATTTTTTATATAATATAACTGTATATAGTACTTAAATAATAATTTTGTAACCTCTGTTTTATTTAAATAATATGTAAAAAAAATACACATATTTTTTTTGTATATGTTTCTTGTTTTCTTAATATTTGGGTTAATAGCATATCGATGTTCCTAACTTAGACACTAAACAAAATATTAAGTAATTCAGTTTAGTTAGTTGGTCTTCCTGCAAATAACTAATATTAATTTATCAGTTGTATTGGCTCGAGAGGTAGCAGATATTCAGGTAACAAGTCGGGACGTGCGGCTCCGGTTGTGTACTTCACTGAAGCACACCTAATTTATCTAATCTATAATATAAATAGGTATCTTGATGCACTAACGTGGTCATATTTTATCATTTGCTTACTAATAACACATAAAATCACGCCTGTAATCCCCGAAGGGTTAGGCAGAGATGAACCTAAAAACACCCACATTTCACCAGTCTGTTTAAGTTCCATGGGGGAAAGTCTATTGCCATCAACCGGGCGCAAATCCAGACACCATTGCTGCTACTGAGAAATTTAATAAATTTCTGTTGGAAAAACCCAATAACACTTTGCCCAACCTGGGAATCGACCACTAGACCAACGCGGCAGTCAATAATGCTCACTAGTAATTCCATAAATAAATACTTAAACTTACGCACACAACGCCACCTGCTGCGATCCTAATTTACTCCTTTCATATGCCTAATCATAACAATTTTATGTTGAAATAAACCCGTGACCGTAATGTTTCTGTAATAGTACGAACTTTATATCTATATGAGGCAAGACACCTACCCGCCCTGCATCCCTCGACAGGGGGGATGCTAACATTATCTCACGGTATAGGACAGTTGTTGCGCTCGCGGTCTCCGCGTTATTCAGCGGATATCTTAAAGCGTTCGTTGTAATGTTAAAGATTTCATAATTAGATGAAAAGCTTATTAGTAGTATTAGCTGCGTTCTGGGGTATTGTATTTTCTTGAGTGGTAAGAAAAAATATAGAAGCGTAGTAATAACGTAACTAGACAAAGGCTTTTTCTAGAGCTTCTTTTACAATGTACAGTGGTTTTATGTTCAATATGTTTTCAAACTGTAACGTAACGCAAAGCTACAGTAGTGCATGGATCTAGTGGTGCAACAACAGTCGGCGTTAGGATCATACTCATAGACACGACACGTTGCGGCGCCGGCGCCGGCTTGGGTGTGCTGCCTGGCGACACGACGACGCGACACGACATGCGACAGATTGCAAAGAAAGCGCGCCCTTTGAAATCATTCACGATGAGTGTCGCCCAGGGAATACAAGCAAATTAGACGTTTTGTTGATCACATGCTGGCGCACCAGTCGGCACGATCGCCGCGCGGCCAGGCGCCGGCGGCGGCTATGGATCACGTCGTGGGGGGGGATGCAGCGTGTAATGGCTCTCATAAAAATAACATACGGCTCGATTGTTAGCGCCGCTCTTTAGTGGGTCAAAGATTTAGAATCACCCTGTATTTATTGGATTAACCTTTTATTTTCGTAACAGTATTAAACGATAAAATTACATTGCCTATATCAGATGGTAGATAATGTATGTAAGGGACAGTAACAGGAGTATGTAATAGCCTTCAATGAGATGGTATCTACGTTATTAAACGTTTAGTCGTTATCTCCGTATGGTGAAATAATAACTTTACGTAGAAGTTTGTTTGTAAAACACAAACAGGATAATCTGCGAAGGTCACCTGGCACCTATGTACGCTAAATGGGCGAACATCGGCCAGGGGAGGGCAGGGGAGGTGGGGGGTGGTACCTGGATGTTGGTGATAGACATAGAGTATATAACTACTAGAGAGCTTATAGGCCGATTTCTTCTAAGTACACGACTCACTACCGCGGGCCGGGGGACGAGGAAGAACGCGCGCCTGCAATTGGTCAGTTCAAGGTCAACTTGCATAGGTATGCACATCGTTAGGGCTGATCTATTTGATTAGGGGAAAACAGTCGATATCGATAAAATGGATTTTAACATTATGAAAAATACTCAATTAAAATCGTATAAAAATAATGATATTTAATCAAAAACAATCGATTACAAAAAACATGTATCCTGTTATTATTGATTTTTAAAATGAATTAATTTGGTAAATGTTTTTCGAATATAAGTTTTAGGGTCTTTTTTTTAAGTCGGTTAAGAGTAGATAGGTATTTTATTGCAGTATTTGAATTGAATAACAGTTTTATTAATTTAAATTTTATTATTGTCGATAACAATTTCGGATAGTAAAGGCAACATCACGGGTTTCTGCTATAAACACACAAAGGGAAAGAAAGGGATAAAAGAATTAGAATTGTCTAATGAAAGAACGAGACATTTACAAAAGACATCAACGCGGAAATCAAAACGTGTGCTCTTTCACCCAACCACCATTTTAACGAGACCTCTACGGTCGCTCATGATCTGATGAAATCAAAAATATTTTTCTTACTGTTTATTTACCGGTGAAAAGTCATGCCACCCTTTTTGTAACTAGATGTTTTGGAATGTATCCCACACCACTTCACTGCGCATGAAGGCATTTTGATGCGTTATAATTGCATAAAAAGTTTAAAAAATTGGAATAATTTAGCGTGCACACAGGTCGAATACTTGGTCACAACTAAAATGGTTACTAGTACCGTAGCCTATATGTAGGCGACAAAACACTAATAGTTTTCGAGCATCGGGGCACTGTATTTATTTATTATTTATTTTTTTTTTTTTTTTAAAAAACGTTGCCCCACACTAGGAATTATTATTATTATTATTGTATGCGCAGTCAAGTGGTTATATAGTCTTTGGTGATAGACAACAAGAAGAAACAGAAGACCTGTTCCTCACAAACGCGACAAGTCCGTCCTTATCGCGGGTTTTCTCTACCTATCCGTACTCTTTTCAGTTTTTACAGTCATTATTTGTTAGTAAAAGAATTTTTGTTTAGTTTTTAAATAGTACAGAGGATATTGAGAGGCATATATCTAATATAACGAACGTTTCAGTGGAAGTGCGTGTGTTGGTACCAGGAGTGCGCCTTCTGGCCTGCCCCCGGCGCGTCCGTCACAGCGCTTCGCACATGCAAGTCACGCTCGGGCGTTGATTCGTTTCACGAGCGGCCTTTTTATAATTTAATCTTATACCTTGTTACAATCACAATGATGAAAGGGCGCCGCGTGCGAATATTCATGACTGACTGTTCTGTGTCGGCGACTCTGCACACTTGCACACGCACATACTCGCACAGGGGTCCAACAGCGAGAGCGGCTAATTGGAGGGCGGTCGTGCAACTCGCGTCCGAGTTAATTCCATTCGGCAAATTGCTCAGTAAATAACGACGCTGACGGACACATAATAGTTTTCCAATTTGTTCGTCGCTCTTATAATTTCATTGCTTTTTGATGGCAACGCTTTGTGACTAACGAACCGGCGCTTGATGAATGTTTTATTTCCTGGCAGACCGCTGCGCGCCGCGCGCCCGCCTCTCGAGAACATAATCGTGTTACCCGTACCGTACGTATGTAGTACTTACGCTGTGTTTTCATTGTGATAATCTACTTCAAAGATAGAGTAGGCCAGAAAGAAATAAAAGCTGTTTATGGAGAAAGGAGATCAAATATTTATTGAAATAGGTATTATCTTTTACAATTTGACGTCTAATACAAAAACTCGCTGTAACTTAGTTACGTACAAATACGCGATTATTTAAATCCACAACAAATATCTTTGGTCGCGCCGCAAAGTTTGGCTCATTAACTTTTGCTCTATAACATTTTATGTTGAAAGTTGTTTCTGATTAGTTTAATTTTAAAACTAATTAAAACTATTCATTACCGGCGCGAGTCCCTACAGCCGCGCACATACGGGGGGATGCTGTGGTGTTGCGTGATTCCTCTCGTGTCGGGTAATATTGGGCAGGAAGGAGGGTGTCGAGTGTGGTTCCATTACCACGTGTAATGTCATTAATATCACTAACGTAAGAAAAAGTAAGGGTAAGGGAGTCTATGTACATATGTGTGTGTGTATGTGTGTGTGTGTGTGTGTGGACTCTGATTAGTTGCTAAATGCGCTTATTCTGCTTTGGTTTTTTGGTAGTTGTTGAGTGTAATAAGGTTCACTTTACTTAGTATGGGATTTTTGAATGAAAAGACGTGTTCCACTACAAGTGTATTGAGCGACTAGTTTATTCGTTTTACGAAATGCCTGTTAAATATTTCATCTTACTTCTTACTATAAAAAAATTATAAATATAAATTATTATATTATAAATCTATAGGTACTAATAATATATTAAATATTATCTATACTAATATTATAAATGCCAAAGTTTGGATGGATGTTTGTTGCTCAATCACGCCAGAACGGCTGAACTGATCTGCATGAAATTTGGAACAGAGATAGGTTTTAGTCTGGAATAGCACATAGGCTACTTTTCATCCTGGTATACCGATCGCGTGGGTCAATTATCGAACTCCACGCGGGCGAAGCCGCTGGCATAAGCTAGTGTTATTATAAATGCAAAAGTTTGGATGGATGGATGGATGTTTGTTACTCAATCACGCCAGAACGGTTGAACGGTTCTGAATGAAATTTGGCACAAAGATAGATTATAGTCTGGATTAGCACATAGGCTATATATTATCACCCTAATAACTTAGGGGGATGAGCAATATTGCATTATGTCCATATTCCTCACTGTTTGACAATTGACAACTGTCAAAACATGCATTACAATAGAACGGCCATTTGAGACCATAGGAGCTCCTAGGCCCCGAAGACTACGAGGTGGGCCTGAGCATCGGGCACCTGGCCTCGCTCTACACTACCACATGAACATGCACCCCGCCGCGGTTTGTCACCGAAGTAAGGGGCCTGACGGTTTAGCGACCGCCCTGTAAACCAGGGTTTCCAGGTTCGAATCGCAGCCAGTGTCCACTTTTTGTGTTTTTTTTTAATGCTATAAGATTTCCAAAAAGAATAAACATGGTTCATGAGTTCGATCCCCGGTTTCCACTTTTTGTAAATAGGTATTTTGTTTTAGTTTCATTATTAATGATTTTCAAATCTCGACAAAATAGTTTAATATAAACTTACTATTAGTTTTTTTTAGCCATTTAAAAGAAAGGTGTTCATAAATAGTAATAGTAGTAGTAATAGTTATTATGCCCTGTGACTGGGACTGTAGCTTAGTTTATTTTTTGTGTTTTGACATTCAAAAGTGCCTGTAATGGTTTAATTGAAATAAATGCTTTGAGTTTGAGTTTGAGTTTGAATAACCAAAAAAAAAAAAAATTGCCAGTACTACCAAAAAGAAAAACTCTTTAAAGTTTAAATAACTTTCTGAAATGTATCCCGAGCCATCTCGAGCTTCTTGGTGTTACTTTGGGCTCGTCCCTCAACTTTGGGTCCTATATTGAGTCCTAGGCCCAATTATCCGCTAGAAAGCTGGATGTTCTCGCAAAGTTGCGAAGGTAGGTACTTCACGCCGAAACAGCTGCTCACATTATACCAAGCACAGTTCGATCGCGCACGGAGTACTGTTCGCACCTCTGCGATGGATCAGCCAAGTACCAGCTACAAGCGTTGGAAGCTATTGAATTTTCGTATGGAATCGGGCGCAGAAAAAATCTGGAAAATCCTATTTTCCGAAGAATGTTCCCATTCAGTGGATACACAGGAGGAACTTATGATGCACTTTTTTTACAATTTGGAGGCAATTAATATTAAGAAAAAATAAATAATCAATAGTGGTTGAGTGAGAAGGCAGTGCTGTCGCCAAAGAACGTGTGGGTTAGTAAAATTAACAAAAAAAAATATTAGACCGTCGATATACATAATTATAATTATGTAGATGATCGTCAGCGATTCAAAAGTATACACATCATACACACTGTGATGGCTAATGACGATAGTACTGTTTTCAACACCGGTTAACGGGCGTGCCGTACCTTAAGCTGAAGCTTTATGTTGCGTTCCAGTTCTGCTGATGCGAAACCTAGATGCATCCAGACGGTGCGGTGTTCCAGTTTTTAAACATTTCATCTCCTCAACGCCACTTAATTTTGTTTCAGACCTCTGCCGCCCAGAATTACAGCGCCTAAAAAGGACGCCTTTTGTAGTCATCACCCCCACATTATTGAATTTTGATCAGGCTGTCAGTTCTCACACATAACATAACATCACGCCTGTAATTCCCGAAGCGTTAGGCAGAGGTGTACCTAATGCACCCCCATTTCGCAAGTTATGTTGAAGTCCCAGTAGTAGGGGGCGAGCCTATTGCCATTAATCGGGTGCAACTCCAGATTCCGATCGCGTTTGCGACCACTCGGCCAAAGAGGCAGTCTCACATTTACACATCAAAATTTCCACGCGATCAAAGTCGCGGGCAACAGCTAGTATTACATATTCCTACCTATTACTAAGTAGGCTCACACCTACACGTTGAACTCCATACGTCACAACAGAAACGAAATATTCGTGTCGAGTTGGTGACTAACCCATAAAAAATATGGTAATTGGATGGATGTACGTCAGGTTGTTTTATCTGTTGGACGTATATAATAAATACTTACTCGTATAATACGATTACATTTTAGTATTAAAAACATTCACTTCTATAGTCTTATGTAACGTCATGTACCAGGCCACTCAGAAAGTATTGCGATAAATAGTTTTTATATATGGGAGACTGGCCAGTTAGAATCTTTTTCGAAAATATGATTACTTGTAAGTAAAAATATGTGTGTTCCATTTTCAAAATTTCCCTCCACATTTTTTGCGAGCCAATTCAAAGTATCGTGTCTTACTGAAAAATGGATCTGCGCCGGGAACATTTTAGAGCTATGATTTTTTACGATTTCAAGTGTCGCCTGAAACCGGATGAATCGTTCGATAGACTTCAAATGGCATTTATGGATGAAGGCCCTTCCAAGGCAACCGTGTATCGTTGGTATAACGAATTTAGGCGCGGTCGACCAACCTTGGGGGAAGAAGAAAGAAGCGGTCGCCCTTTGACGGCTATTACGGAAGAAAACGTGCTAGCAGTGAAAAATTTAATCCAAGATAATAGGCGAATTACATATCAGGAGATTCAGCACATATTAAAGATTGGATCGGGAAGCGTTCACGAGATTCTACACGGGCATCTTCGCGTGAGGAGGATAGTATCGCGCTGGGTGCCGCACTACCTCACCGACGCTCAGAAGCAGTCCCGGGTGGAATGGTGTCGTGATATGCTGAACAAATTTGAAGCAGGCTCGTCTCGGCGTGTTTACGACATCGTAACAGGTGATGAGTCCTGGATTTATCAATACGATCCAGAAACCAAGCGCCAGTCGACAGTTTGGGTGTTTCAAAATGAACCAACGCCTACCAAAGTGAAGCGATCTCGAAGCGGGGGGAAGATTTTGATCGCCAGCTTTTTTAATTTGACTGGCCACTTGGCGTCAATTCCCTTACGAGATCAAAGAAGCATCAACGCCGAATGATAAACTACCAAATGTTTACCAGAAGTTTTTTCTGTTGTGAGCAACAAGCGACCAAACACAGGGCTCCGCGGACTACTGCTCCACCACGACAATGCGCCTGCACACACCGCGCTCAAAACGAGGGACTTCCTGGACAGTACACCAGTCAAACTCCTGGGTCACCCTCCTTACAGCCCTGATCTAGCACCGTGTGACTTCTTTTTATTTCCAAAAATAAAAAATCAGCTCAAGGGGATACAATTTTCGTCGCCGGAAGATGCGCTGGCTGCGTTCGAGCAGGCTGTAAACGAGGTGTCTGCGGCGGACTGGAAAAAGTGTTTTGAAAACTGGTTCAGGCGCATGAATCTTTGTATAGAGGCTGGTGGAGAGTACTTTGAAAAGATTTAATAAAAATATATGTACCTGTAGAACAATTTTTTTTAGTGTCGCAAAACTTTCTGAGTGTCCCACGTATAAACGAATTTTTTAATGCAGTTATGTTTGCTGGCGAGTTGGCAACAGAATGCATTTTGTTTGACGAGCATGTCCGGTATGTTAGTCTAACAAGCAATTAATAGAGCCAATTAAAAACATGTCCCCGTGTGACAACGTAATGGCTAACAGATACATGCTGCAACTGCCCCACTATTGTTTTACACGACATGGTGTGCAGTGGGATACTCACGGATAGCTTACACTGAACCTATTATATTCAACAAGCCTTATGAATCCATTACATGTTTTTGTTTTGTTTAACAAAGCATTGATTGAATGAGGTTACGGACGAATTGCGGGCCGCCTTCGGATACCGGACACTGACTGATAGTTTAGTAGTATTTCTATGGAGTGGAGGTGTCCGCAGTTAGTCCGTACTAGTTAAACTGATTCTGTCGCCGATAGTGCCCATCTTGCCTAAGGGACACGTCAACCATAAAGTAATTATTCAGTGTAATCGGAACATTATTGCTAGGTCAAGTAGTCAAGCGCGTCGATTGATATATCATATTTAATAGATCTGGTTACTATTGTAATGCAATCTGCCGACATAATGCTAGCCTAATCATGCGGACGTACAGACATGTTGTTATGTAGGTAGGTAGGTAGGTACGAAATACATCAACTGAATTAAGGTAAGGCTTAGACAAATGGCGCCATTAAAACTACTTTTCATAAGACGAATTTCATCGATTTGTCGGTAGGTTATGTCAATCTATTGCATTTTTGACTTTTCAAATTAAAATTTATTTATTGATTTTGTGAACACAGGGTACAAACTGATGTTCTATAAAAATGTTTGGTCCATCCTATGTTCCGCCAAAAGGTATACAAAATAGTGTCGCTAAAGTCAATATTATCAAATTTAAATTAAATAAAAATACAAAATCTCATGAAATACAATGTTAGCAAATAAATTTGTCAAAAGTGAAATGAAATAGTACAAAAATCGCACGAAAAAGAAAATACAATGTCAGCAATATTATGAATGATCAAAATTCAATTAATTATAACCGTTTCAAATCTCTTAAAAATACAATTTCACCTAAATTAGAAATGTCAAAATTAAATTGTACAAACCTATCTTATCAAAATTTGTCATTAAGGTATTCATCAACAGAGTAATATGGCTTGTCATTCAATAATTTTAAAAGCTGACGTTTAAAACTATTTATATTGTTAGCTGATATAATTTGATATGGTAATTTATTGTATAGTTTGGGAGCCGTTGCATAAATGCTTTTATGGAGAAAGGTTTTGGTGCATAGTAAGTGCAACTTATTTGAGTATCGTTGACTTTCGACAGGTCTATAAAGATGCATATTGATTTTTTACAAAAACACAAGCTTCACAGATAATAAAGTGATGGTACAGTCAATATTTTCAAGTTCTGGAAATGTGGCTTGTGTGAGTCCGTACGTTTAATTTTACATATAGCTCGAATGCATTTTTGCTGTGCTATAAGTACTTGCTCAACTTTAGAACCATTTCCTCAAAATATCATGCCACAACGCAGGGTGAAGCAACGCAAGCATGATAAGCTGCTAAGAGTGCGGTCATGTTTGTAATTTTACCTTGCATCCAAAGAGCAATGGAAAACTTACTAAGTTTCCCACACACATTATCAATTTGCGTCCTCCGAGACATATCCTTATCAATATATAGGCCAAGAAATGTTGTTACATTAGATTCAAGTATTGGATCTTTTTTCCATTATCGTTATCTCTAATAGAATGTCCCTTTGTCAAGGTCCTGTGGACATTGACCTGAAGATCAATCATTACGGTTTTTAAAAGTATCCAAAAGGTGTTCTTTAATAATACATTGAAAGTACTTGTCGAAAAGTTTTCGCTCATGTACAGCGTGGTGACGCGAATGTTCTGCGCGCTCGTTAGCGGTCAGCTCTGACTTATTGCAAGTTTACACCCGGCGCGCTGTTTGTTGTTCATGGAATTTATGGGTTAGTCCCTGAGTACCCCGATCCCTGAGGCACCCGTACCGGAGGATCCCGAATTCGATAAATATGATTACATTTCTTTCTTTTGTTTTTTCTATTGTTTTCAACTTGTACGGTCGACATAAAAAGTGCTTAAATGTATGTGTTTGCAATACTTAAGAAGAAAGTAATTTATTTGAAAGAAGATCGGAATTTTGGGGCACTTTTAATTTCAAAAGCGTTCTTCAATGAAAGTATGTACATTATATGAAGCAATCACGGGGCTTTTCTTTCCATATAATATTTTTTTTTAACACAAGCTGCACAAAGTAAAAAAAGAAAAAACAAATATTTTGCTTAAGCTGAACATCTAAACGAAGTCATTTGCAACATCAAAACGTAAAAATAGTGACGTCCCATTAAATCTAATTTGCGGTAAGACTCCTCCTATCTTTGGAAGCCCAAGAGTTCTATGATTCTAAGTCAGCCTCTTGTTCGATTCGTAACGTTTTTCATGTTACTAAATAATCATGTTATTAAATAAATTATTACCTGGTGTTATTAAAAATGTAAAGTAAGAACGTAACGTTTTTTTTTTGGAGAGAGGAACCTCCTAACAATACGAGCCGTGTCCAGGAGTACCGCTTTCTTAATCAAGCCCTTGATCCAGCTGTCTAACGAGAGCCTCCTTAGGTATTGGTCGAGGCTCTTGGCAATTAAGCCATTGGCAATGATCACTGAGTTCACATCCCACCCATGTCGACAACCTCGCGAGCCAAATCAAGATATTTAATTATTGCTTATCTATCTTGGCTTTCACGAGGTTCTCATCAGGCGGGACTGTTATGTCAACAATCACTGCGCGCCGCTCTGATCAATCCATCACCACTATATCAGGCTTATTAGCTACAATAGTCCTGTCAGTGATGATGGATTGATCCCAGTACAGTGTTAAATTGCCATTTTTGAGAATTGGGTCCGGCACCTATAGTGGGACCTATAGTGCGGCACTTCTGTTTTTGCGTATTTTTTAAATTATGTTATTATTGGAACAAGTTAACGTTCCATGTAGGGTAGTCATTTTGATTTTCGATATTGAAAATGCAACTATTGTGATAATAATTAAAACCTGTGATTGCTCTACGAGACTATATTGTATTCTCTAATTATAATATTTACCTTAACCAAGCAAGACTTACGTAATAAAATTTTATTTAACATTTCATCTGCTGACGGTACTTTTAAGCTAAACTGACTTTTGATTGACTTTCTCAAGATAAAAATAAATCGGGGTACTCCGGTACGGGTGCCTCGGGGATCGGGGTACTCAGGGACTAACCCGAATTTATTAAGCCCTAAATTACAATATACATTTATTTTAAAAATTAATGAGTAACTATTTATACATTACACGTTATTCATGATTATCGTAACTGTAGCAGAATTCCTATCGCCTAATAAAACATTTATAGACTCAGCCAGCTGTCGAGATTTTTCAAATCACTTTATATTATTCTATGAACGTTGTGATGCTACGAATACTAGCTATGCGCTACGAATGCTACGAGACTACGAGGCCACGTGAGTTGCCGCAACGCGTTTATATGCTACTAGATACTGTAACTGTCTGTCACGTACTCCTAATTATTAAGCAAATATCTCAGTCGATATTTATTTCAAAATCATCACACGGTATTAGGACACCTACAAACACATTAAACCTCTATTTTATAGCTTGACAGCCTGACAAGTTACCGTAATTAATAACAAAATGTTCCTTTCCTTCTTAGAATTGTAAAACAATATTGGACCATTTGCAAAGGCATACATTCTTTATTAAATGGGAAACGGACTTGGCGTAAGTGTTGACTAAATTTCGACGAATTCTTAAGAAAAGCTAACATTCGGTGGCAATAGACCCCGGTCACGTGGACCGAAATGGTTCCTTAAAACAATTAAGACGTTTCCACAAAAAGGGCAATAAAACAGCCATGTGAAAGTATAGGAGGAATAAGCCGGTCGTGGTGTTTTTAGAGAAGCTGGGGATGAAGGAAAGGATGAGAACTTGGGGCAGTCGGTCTTACACCGCTACAGGGTTTGGACGAAATAAGCTAATGGAGTTAAGTTAGGAGACTCGGTGGATAGCGAGAGGCTATGTCCAAGTGGGTTATCGCAATAGTGCGATAGTGATTGAATAAGTTAAATATAGTTGGGTTAAAAGCCCTGTTTAGACAAAAATCTAGTATGTGTGTGTGTTTTTTGGTGAGCGGCTGGGTGAGTCCTTGATTACAACAATTATCCTAGGCTGATGGTTTAATCAAAGTTCTTAAAACTAAACAGTCAGAAACGTGTTGCTGCGGAGTTTGTTGCGCCACTTCTTCTCCCCAGCTCCAACAAAAAAGGAAGTAGTAAACGATGGGCGGTTTTGGGGCTGACTTTGGAGTTGATCTCCAACTCTATTGCAAAATGATTTTTGAATTTTGATTATAAACTCTAATATCTAGTAATTCTTGAATTATGCATTCATTGGATCTAACTAACAATCCAGCCTTTTCTTTTTGAGTTTTGATTCTCAACCCTATTATGACCAACCATATAATGATTCTAGAATAACCTATTCTGTATATTTTACAAATGATTCGGTCAGGCTGACCTGAACTCTGGAGTTGCATCAGGGAGGCACTCCGGTATCACCGGATGCAGACCTACCTCTGTCGTGTTGTCGAGGACTATTTGACGGACAGGGCAGTCATCTACCCCGGTTACCAAGGAGAGTGGAACCGGCGAGAGATGTCGTGCGGTGTCCCACAGGGATCGGTCCTGGGGCCGCATCTGTGGGACATTGGGTTCGACTGGGTGTTGCACGCCGACCTCCCTAACGGCGTCAGCGTGGTATGCTACGCTGACGACACGCTGGTTTTGGCGCAGGGAAGGTCGCACCAGGCGGCGGCCGAACAAGCGACACGCGGGGTTGCGACAATCGTTGAGAGGATCCGGCAATTGGGACTTGAGGTGGCATTGCACAAGACCGAGACCATGTGTTTTCATGGTCCTCGGAACGCGCCACTGTCGGGTTCCCAAATAATGGTGGGAGGGGTTCACATCAGCGTCGAGTCGACGATGAAGTACCTGGGACTCGTCCTCGATAGCCGGTGGAACTTCGTGGAGCATTTCCGACGTTTGGCTCCCAGACTGGAGCGAGCCGGGGCTGCCTTGAAGCGGCTCCTGCCCAATCTAGGAGGTCCAAACGCCTCCTGCCGGAGGCTCTACGTGGGGGTCGTGCAGTCCATGGCCCTTTACGGGGCACCGGTGTGGGCGCGTTCCTTGAGGCGGCGACCAGTTCGCCGGTTGAACGCGTCCCAAAAGGTCATGGCCATCCGGCTGGTCCGAGGATACTGCTACTCTCCGGTGAGGCGGCGAGCCTCCTTGCGGGATTACCGCCATGGGACTTGGAGGCAAAAATCCTCGCACACATTTGGGAGTGGAGCGAGGAGGCGAAACGCCGGGGCGTTACTCCGCTGCCGCGAAAAATCACGGCACAGCGGACAGAGCTCCGGCGGGATCTCATGGCGACATAGAGAGTGCAACAGTCGCAACCCAGCGCTGGGCACGCCACAATTGCGGCGATAAGTCCCCTCTTTGAGGAGTGGCTGGAGAGGCGCCACGGCGTCCTCACCTTCAGCCTGACGCAGGTCTTCACCGGACACGGTTGTTTCGGGAGGTTCCTGTTTCGGAAAAAGCGGGAGGAAACGCCCGGGTGTCACCATTGCGTGGATCGCCCGGAGGACACGGTGGAGCATACGGTGGAGGTCTGCCCAGCTTGGGCGGAGCACCGCCATGTCCTCGTGCAGGCGATCGGCGGTGGCGATCTCTCGCGTCCGGCCCTGGTCCCGGCCATGGTACGGAGCGAGAAGGCATGGGAAGCTGTCACCTCCTTCTGCGAATCAGTAATGCTCGCGAAGGAGGAGGCGGAACGCGTGAGGGAGAGGCAATCTCTGCGCCCTCACGCCCCTAGCCGCCGCAGAAGACGCCCCGGGCGTCGGGAATCCCAAGCAGATTCCCGGCCACCGTAGGCGCGGGCTTGCGGACGGCGAGCAATGGGTAGCTCGCCGTTCGGTAAGGACCAGACCCGGGTCGATGGCGCGTTGTGTTCCACGCGCGTCTCAAAGAGATGTCATCACAAACTGACGGGGTCCATTAGGCCCGACGCCTGCCAGGGTTGAGGATTTTTTCGAAAGAGTTACCGTGGCCCTTGGCACCTTGGCACAGACAAGTAAAGGAACACGGGTGGGTTTTAGTCAGTAAGAGTCTGACACGCCCTCCCGCTCCGGGGAGAGGTCATTTGATGATTTCCGACCCAAAAAAAAAAAAGCTGACCTGAACTAGTTGTACGAAAAGCGCACTTTCCTTGGGGAGGGATTGGAATGGTTTGATACCACATCTACCTATTTTATAACCAGTCTCAGGAATGTCAGGGACCATGTCTACTGATTATCATGATCATTTTGCCACTTACGTCACTTATGGAAATGTAGCTCTGCGTGCTCCAGGTGTAGATGCAAGGTATCGTGTGAGTCACGATTGACCTATTACGTTAGCGGAAGGTTTACTTACAAGAACTACATATATTGGTTGCAATATACTTGGCTTTTCCCAGTTTTGTTTTACCCTTTTGAAACCACTTTTAATATATTTCAATAACTATGAATTCCCTAGTCTGATTTACATTATCTTTCAATCCTTTCTTCGTTCTTAAGATGTTACGAGGCATCGAACTTCTTCATTTTTAGGAATTCATTTCTCTAGTCTGTGGAAAGGCATCCAGTCTGGGACGAACCTTATAGGGCCGTGCGGATGGAGGGGCGCGGCCCTTTCCCCTTCCGGGAAACTAAAGTTCATATTAATATTACCAAGATTTAGGAAAAACAAAAATTTTATCAGTCTAGGATAATTTAGGAACAGTCACAATACCATACTAGAATTTGATTTTTTGTTCGAACGACAATATTTAATTATCTTGTATGAATATGTACTGTGATTCTGTTATGTATAAAATTACGGTTTTCAAAAAAAATATTTTGGAAAGCGGAGATCTTTCGACAACATATTTTAATAACGACTTATGATTATAGGAATCGCCCTTCACCAAGTAAATAGACGTGATGTCTTTCGCCTTTTTGGTTGAACTCAATTAATTTCCCCTTGTAAGACGAGGCCAAGATTATCGTGAAAACTACACTTCAGTACAGTTGTCTAAAAACCCAACCAACTAGCCAACCAAATATCATGCCTGTAATCCCCAAAGAGTTCTAAGAAGCGCCTCAGAAAGTTCGCGAATTATTCTAAGTACCATTCGAATGGAAATTATGTTCATGTTTGTCTGTGTATAGTGTTTCTGACTTGCTCAGCAATAGAGTCTCCTAACAAAAAACTGATTATCATTTTGTCAACTATTGATACTACTGAAGTACCAATTACTGACAAAACGCAACGTTTTATCTATTGTCGTGGTACTGTTTACTAGTATAACAATAAGATGATGATCATCATGTTCTCATCATCTTCATAAGGTTGGCATATTCTCTCTGAACTTGTAAAACTGCTAAAACCTTATAGCTTCTTTATTTATCTCGGGATAATAAGAAGGGCTCGTTGTTTATTCGGTTTTGCAATCTTTTGTAACGTAATTATCATGTTTTTGCCTCTGACTGTGCATGTGTGTGTCTGAAATGCTGGTCACGCGCCGTGATTGGCTAGTAATGTGTGCAAGTGTGCGTGCGGTGCGAGGGGTGCGGGGGTGCGGGTGACGCTCGGGCCTGCCCTGTTTCGGGTTATTGCACACAAATAGCCCTCAGGAGATGCGTCGAGAATACGTTGCGTATTCGGAGTGGTTCTGTTACTCGTATAATACACATTGTTTTATTTGTATGTTTATTTTCCTCATATTTCAAGATTGACCTTCTTTTTCTTATTATCTTAGATTTATTTGGATACACTATAGTCATAATATTTAATTTTACTTAAAACAATGTTTATATTAATGAAATAAAGATGAATATAATATTATATTAACAATAACAGCATTTTTGTACACATTCTAGTAATACAATATGCGCTATAACATTGCGAACAAAAAGTGATTAGATTTAGTTGAGGCGCCTACGTGCAGTCGGGCACAGCTAAATAACAACATACCAGAACATTCTGCTGCAACCCGATAGAGTCGCGAAACGAGCAACGCGCCGCCAGGGGGTCAGCCAAATCTTCTTTAGTTTTGTCGCTAAGATTTGGTAAACTATGAGGCATTACACTTAGCCGCAATACATGTAAGCCAAATCACGAAGTTTTTTCGGAAGTTGGAAAAGCTCGACATCCGTCAGCCTCACGAGGCGCCAGGACGTCAGGCGCGAGGCGCGAGGTAAGCCGACCGCTCCGTTTGTACGGAGTTAGAAACATTTCTTTAGTGCTGTGACACAGATAATAATTCTCGGTAGGCGTCGGAGCGCGCCGGCGGCAGGCGGATAATCTCGGAAATTTGTCACACGGCGCAACACTAGCGACACTCGCTTTACTTCAGTAATGCGGTTACAGCGCGTACCCCGCCCCTCGCTACCCGCTCCGAAGTGATGAGGTAGTTTCACTTATTGTTGCTGTGATTTAGTTACAGAAGTAATGCAGAATTAGTCGAGCCATTTATCAAATGTGCACATAAATATTATGCGTTACTTTTCTGTTACACATTGAGAGCCTACTGATGTTGATAGGTATGCCTGCTTGGTAATGGTACAAGCATCTCTAAATACAATCAATTTAAATCTAATAACAAGCTACATATAGCACATCCATTAATAGGTGGGTCATGTGTGTGGGGGGGGGAGGCTAACGTGAGCCCTTTGTTCTTGTTTTTATTTAATTACGGCCGCCGGCGCCGGCTAAACAAGAGTAATTTGATTACACAACAATGTGAGGAAGAATTGAATCGACATTGCAGCGCGACCATTGCGGAGCGGAGCAGAGCTGAGCGGAGTGAGAGGCTAAGTTTATTTGCACAGAGCGGCAATGGACGCAGAATATAATTCTTTCTTTTTGTCCCAAAATGAAGTACGTCGCGTTCCCGCTGCAGTTAAGAGCATCGAGCGGCGCGCGACCAAACAAACTGAAACACATTATAAACTTTTGTATGTGAAACTCTCTGGTTTATAATTCGAAACATTAGTTTACGTTGCGCTCTGTTTCGTTGCAAACTGTACCTTTGATGTGGGCTTGATTTCTACCAAAAGGTACAGTAAAATTCCCAAAAACTCCAACGAAAGTGCTATTTTGCATTCGTCACTGAACTATCTCGTTTCATGGTTGTTTAAAAAATGATTACTGTTGACTATTCCTAACGATTTTAGTTTCTAATTCATGTTACAACACCGAGTGCTGATATTTGTTTGTCGACAATGTTTGCTGCGTCCCCGTCGGGAAGTGCAAGCTTTCACGAGCCAAGCTTTATTCAACGAAGCTTTTAAACAACAAAAGTTAAATGTGTTCATTATAACTATAGAAAGATACGCAGTTTGGGCTTTTGACCACTCGTTAGTACTATTACAGAATGTATCATGTAATGATCGGTTCGTTGACGTACGGTTTCAGTATCCTCCAATAGGTTGGCTTGCAGCAAGCACAGCTTTACTTAAGATGGAATCGTTAAACTAAATCGGGTTAGTTCTTACCGTGCCACTGACCGCTACTGGACAGTGGTCACCAGTGCTGGCTGTGGTGTGTATTGTCATTACAGTCCACCAGCGCGCAAGATCCTCGCGTGTGCTTCGCGCGGTCGATGCGTTAATGAACGAATTAAAAGTTAATTAACTGGAGCCAACACGCCAACACCAACATTATTATTTTATACATTAAAAATATTTTATTGAAATCAATACTATGAATAGTTTCGTTTTATTTGTTAGTAAAATATTCTTTGTCTTTTAACTTCCACCTGGCTTTCTTGGCTTTAAAATTTTAATTGATTAATGAATACTTATTTTCAGTTACTTATTGACTTAAGTTTACTTTAACCTTACTTGAGTATTGTCCTGTAAAGAACTAGCATTATCTTGACTGTTATTAACTGACCAGAAACCTGTCACTTCCATTGTTTATGACAGATTGCAATTGAATCGTACATAAACGAACATAGATGAAGCAGTTCATCGGATCTACATGATATAATACAGAGCTAGTAGCAGTACAAGCCAACAGCGGCTCTGCTCAGCCGGCGGCTATCAAATTACAGTCTCCTTATTACTTAGAAATCACCATAAAATCAAACTCTGATCAGTCCCTAAGCATCAGTCACATGATTCTGTGGTTACACTGCGAACATTATTTGAATAATAAAGTTATTTGTTTTTAATTTCCATTTGTTAAACGGCATCAAAAAGGAGGAGGTTCTCAATTCGTCGGAACCTTTTTTATTTTATTTTTATGTATGTTCCCCGATTACTCAACGATGGATGGACCGATTTGATTTTTTTTTGTTTGAAAGGGTATACTTCCCAGGTGGTCCCATGATCATCAAGTCAGGATCTGATGATGGGATCCTGGAGAAATAGAGAGAACTCTTCAAATTTAATAGGCACACTTGAAGCGATTTGGGTAGTTTTTGGAAGAGTACTTTCTCGGAGTGGTCCAATTTCAATTTGGTGATGATCTGATGAAGAACTTCTTAGATAGGCAACGGAACTCCTCAATAAATGATAGCAAATGGACTGGGATTGCTGAAATCTCATGTATTTCTATTGTCTACACCAGTTCATAACATAACATCGCACCTGTATGCTCTGATGTGTACAGTACACCCAAATTTCGACAAATGTGATGCTAAGTTCCATTGTAATGGGGATAAGCCTTGCCTATTACCTACCATGACATGTATTGTTATCAATGTAAAATACATGCATGGCAAATATTTGAACAGAATATTACAACTAAAAATGGAAAATTAAAAAAATCTTTTTTGACTATTGTTTTATTGATACGGTTTTTGCCACCTACTTCTGAAGCTAAAGTTATTTTTCACTTTTTTTTGTGTTTTTGAAGTCGGTTTTATTTTTTGCAAAAAAGTTTTTTGTCGTTATTATTATAGGATATTGGGGGAAGAAAATAAAAATTGCTTTTAAAACATCTTCAACCTTTATTGTGATCAACCAGCCAGCAACAAAACTACAATTCTAATTCTTCAAAATCGGATTGTGAAATCGTGAAAAAAAAAATCCGGATTTCCATCGGATCACTATGTCGGATGAAAGTTCAAAGCGGATTTCACAACGCTCTATTTTGTAGGCTGGCTACGCCGTAGTTCTCTACGCACGCCATTGCGGAGCTACGTCGTAGCGCTAACGCACCGCTGATTGGTGTTTGCGCGTTGACCACGCGCGGTCACACATTGCGCCAATATTGGCCTCAAGTCAGTACATGCATATTCAGTAGGCTAAGTCAATAATGGACTTCCATGTTATCTATCTATTGAGGCCAGAACCTTTCACTATTCTACTGCTGAGCAAAGTGCCTGCTTTGAAAAAACTTAGTCTCTGCTTAACAAGTAAATCCAATGCGGCAGTCGATCTCTTATTTTTGAGCCGAACATAAATACTCGAGGTGTTATTTTTAACCGACTTCCAAAAGGAGGAGGTTATCAATTCGGATGTTTATATATATATATATATATACATATTTTAATGTATGTTTGGGCATAACTCCGTCATATATAGACGGATTTGCAAAGTAATTTTTTTTCTATTCGAAAGGGGATTATTTCGTAATAGTTTCATTTAAATTTCTCTTAGATCTGATTATGTGTTTCGCAGACAGACAGCGGAACTCTTCAAAAATGGACAACAAATCTGTCGTGATTGCTGCAATCGCTTCGATGCTTATTGTTTACACGATATCATAACATAACATCACGCCTGTCTGCTCTATGCAGCTGGGTATGCAGAGGTGTACAGCACACCCACATTTCGACAGTTAGGTATGTTACGAGTAAGTTCAATTTTATTGTGGATATTACCATGACATGTATTGTTAACAATGTAACATAAATGCATTTCAAATATTTGTATATTACAACTAGAAATGGCGAAATAAAAACTTTTTTGCAAAAAAGAAAACCGACTTTAAAACACAAAAAAGTGCAAAATAACTTTAGCTTCAGAAGTCGGTGGCAAAAAAACTGAATCAAACAAACAAGTCACCGGCTTCTGAGGTTAAAGTTATTTTTCACTTTTTTTGAAGTCGATTTTCTTTTTTGAAAAAAGTTTTTATATAATGGAAATTGACTGAGAGGGTTATTTTATTTATGTAGATAATCTTTCTGGGTGGGCAGCCTGCCACCTCCTACACGTACCTACGTAGTTTATTCGCAGTTTATCATTATTACCCACATCGAAAAATAATTGAAGCTCAGCTTTGCCGAACTGATATGTGGTTCAATGTAAACATGGATTCCGGCCATATATTAAACGTCAGCATCCGATATTATCGGATATGAATGTTTCGTTATTTGTGTAAGGTATTTGCATATTGCATGCATATATTGCTAAACATACGTCAATTACACTGAACAGCAATTTGTATTTCATTTCGTTATAATTTCCGCTGAAACTTTTAAATACATATGAAATATGTTCAAGTAGCACTGTGCACCGGAATAAAAAGAAAATAATGCTGAAAACTTCTCGCAGTGTTTCGCAGAAAGGAGCGTAACTTGTAAAATAATAAATTAAACTCGGGCTGACTTGAATTACTGAATAACATCTCTACTGCGTCTAAGTACATGGAACACGGGGTGTAGTGGCGATGCAATCTGGTCTTTAGAAAGATGAGATTAAGGTTGATTATTAGTTGGTGCGGGGTGTTGGAGTCATGTTTATTGTGGAAATATGGTAAGTGGGTGCGATAGCGGACGCGGCTCGTAAACTGGCCGCCATTGTGTCATGAGTGTGCGTCTGCACGGTCAGCGTCTACGTATCGTCTACTTAAACACTGCAAGGTAAATGCTACTTTATTTTAAAGAAATAGGGCTCAGATACACTCATGGGATGTTTTAATAATACTCAGTCGTTAATTATATTAGTATTAGTTGGACATGAAACTCTGCGATAGACTAAGTCTGTCGAGAACTACTGTCCAACTAGTTACACTGTGCACCGCTGACGTGACGCGCCGAAACGTTGTGAGCCGCTATAACACGCGGTAGCAAGCTTCAACTTGCAAGTTTATTGACTTGTCAGTATCGCTGAAGATTTTTTTATTATAAAAACCACGTTTCGACTTTTGTTTTTGTTGAGTAAACTACACAATCATACGTCAAAAGTGCATAGTTACGGCTCTCGTATGTGTTATTGGCATAACACATACAAGAGCCGTAACTATGCAACAAATAAATATGGTTTAGATACGGCCTCTGATTTGCTTCTGAGAATATTTCAACTTAGCAAAAAAAAAAGAAATTTGTTCCATTGTGATATCAGTCACCTCCACAAATTGTTTTCCAATTCGTATTTTATTTGATGACGTCATAAAACTTTAGTATCAGCTAATAAGCATTGAATAATAACAGGAAAGAGGTCGTAAACTGGAACCGAACATAAAACCTCCTTCCGTCGACATCAACAAACAACATCAGACGTACCCTCCTGCCGCCCCTACATCAACATAATAGTCGTAATGATATTATTGAGATGTTCGTGAACACGACGATGCTAATGAAAGTTGATATAAGGGGAAAACTCGCGAGTTTGTGCACATCACACAATCCTTGATATGTTTGTAATGTATGAGTAATTCGATATCAGCAGAGTAAACAGATGACCTCCATGTTATCGTGCTCCCCTTGTTTGACATGATCTGACAAATCACTACGGGACTTGGCTTAGATTGGAGAATCAGATCCCTGACCCAGATTGATCTTCTATAGGTTCATGGATAACGACATACATAAAACAATTAAATCTTGAAACATAAACTGCGTGTTGGGTAGGTACACCGCAGCAGACTAAGGCAAAGGTGGGAGCTGCTTAACTCTAGCTACCAAAGAACTTTTTGCAAAAAAAAATAACCACTTTCAAAAAAAAAAACACTAAAAAGTGAAAAATAACTTTACTTTCGAAAATCGGTGACTTTTGTTTGTTTCATTGGCTTTTTTGCCACAGACTTCCGAAAGTAAGCTGCACACATCTTTCATGATCAATACATGCAATTAGTGTAGTTGTCACGTTCACTATGAACTGCCTTCACTGAAGATCAGATCAAAGCATACGTTTACAAACCAAAAAACCTCTATCCGATAGTTATTTGAAAGTGCACGACTAACAAACGTCAAGGAAGCGCCGGACAGTGACGCAGCCGTCCGGCGTCCGGCGTCCGGCCTGCCTTACGTTTAGAGATGCTTATCAACATGCAAGCTGTGAGCGCGCTTCGTGCCTTAACCCGCACTATCAGCGCCAGCGGTCCATCACGAGCACAGATAGCAGGGTATTAGTAAAACACTGCTATTTGCAAACCAACCTTAAACACGTTAATGACTTTTATTGCTCACCAAAGAGACTCAAAATTAGCATAGTACGTATCAGAATAGATCGATATAAGAAATGCACATTGCACAATATAATTTCTAATGCAAGGACACAGAGTCCAAATTCGCATTAAATTGGTCCTTTCCATAATAGTCCAAAGGATTAGGTAGTAGGAAAGTAGTACGCGACTCAGGTGACTAGTTGTAATAGTTGAGTGCGCGGTGAGCCGGCCGGGCGCGCACGGTGCGGACTGGACAATGTTCGCAAAGTGACGTTATCTGGTAATGTCCGGTCAGTCAGCGTAATGTCCGGATTAGGACCGGACTGCAAACGGACGCGATTAGCGGCCGGTACGAGTGCCAGGTTAACTTTAACTATTTAATGAGAGACAGGTTCTACTGCATACAGGGACCACCAGTTACACATTTTTGATAACTCGATATTATGATATAAGACTCGAATGTGCTCGAATGCATTAAATCCCAAAGTTTTACAAACAGTAAAAGCTACAAACGGTTTTGAAATACGTCTTCGATAGATCGACCCTCGTGAAATCATTATTTCAATCAATCTTCATTATTAAAACTGAAAAATCAGAGTCGTTATAAGCACAATGTTCTTCAATATTTTCCAAGTTCTACCCGATGCAGGTCGTTCACTCAGCAGCGACCAGGTCATCATTGTCTGTTGCAAACTGCTTCGTCATCTACCATCCGCTAATGTTCAGAAAAAAAAAAAAACAAAATGAAGAGAATTTCTCACAGACTTCCCCAATCCGCTTTGTGGACGCTTGTCCTGAGAGTTGTCCTGCTTCAAGCAATTAGTCCACGATGTGAATA
Organism: Standfussiana lucernea; assembly: GCA_964057025.1. Taxonomy (NCBI): domain Eukaryota; kingdom Metazoa; phylum Arthropoda; class Insecta; order Lepidoptera; family Noctuidae; genus Standfussiana; species Standfussiana lucernea. The sequence goes on along the minus strand of OZ059802.1, from coordinate 16,145,910 downwards.
CGTACTTGGGGCAAGTACAAGCGAGTTTATTGTATTGTTCTAGTGGGATCAACGACCTTGTTTACTCAGAACTACTCGTGCGTCGTTTTTCAGGACAAAAACTTTTATTTTAGTTGTGTTTATCTGAAAGGAGTAGAATACTTGGAATATTAATGAGATCGCGGACATTGTGCCCACTTACTTATAATATATTAGAATTGTGTAAGACCTTGTTTGTGTCTGTTTGAGGCTAAAAGGGTCAACGTCTCAACAAGCCCCTTCAACAATATAACGAGAGGAAAGTTTCTAAGAAAATATAATTTATGATTGCTTGTTTATAGAGGTAAACATATTTGAGAACAACAACACCTATAAGAAAGGGAACAGAAAATTGCCAGAATTAGGTATTCTTAGCTGTACAAGCACCGGAGTTGAGAGTTGCTTAGAGGTGGGGTGAAGCCCTCAGCGCGTGTAGTTCAGTCGCATAAACGGTGAGACTGTTTTACCTAACTACCTCTGTTTCGTTTGTCTACGTTATAACCGTGTATATTACGGCTAAATGGGTTAATGAGCAGAGCTATAAATATAGTCTACTTTTGAACCACGTTTAGTCGTTTTACAGCTATACCACACACAAATAGGAACTCATTAAGCCATGTACGGGGTACTATTTAATAACATACCAAATGTAAAAGTAGAAGATAAAGTAAAAAGAAAGTAAAGTAAAGTGGAGATAGGTAAAAGTTGCAGTAAGTAGTGACAAGCACGATAAGTTGGCAACACCGAACACCGGTAGAACCGATCACGATGTATTATTCCGAAGATGGGTAAACCTGAATACGATATCAACAAACTAAGTATACAAGTAAGTTTACCGATCACTATTTATACATCGACGCCGCGCGACTTGCGTGTGGCTTATTAGTTGAACTGAGACAAGTCGTCTGTACATGTGGGCGTCATACACGCTATAAACTAAAATAAGAATGTGTTCGTACAATCCGCCGCGTCGCGCCGCCCGCCGCAGCAATCAGTAGCGAACAGCACAAAGAGTAACAAGCCTCAATACAGCGCGCACGATCTTAGAGGTACGGCCACAATCCACATGATACACATGCACATACATAATAGAAAAGAAACACAATGTAGAGTCGCCGAGAGCTGGTGATTAATTAGAAACAATGCGAGGCCCCGGGGCCTGGAGCCGCGCGGGCCTCGGCGCCGGCCTGCGCGGCCCCGGCGCTCAGCGCGGAACAAAGCTCGCAATCCCGCCGGAACCGGCCGCTCTTCCCGCACCACCGCACCGCCGCACCGCCGCATCACCGCACCGCGCCGCACAAAAACCGCTCACTTTTGTTTCCGTAATTATCTAAAATAGGCTGTTGCGGCCCAAATGTAGACGCTACGGACACTGTGCGGCGTAGCCGTGGCGTGACCGTGACGTGGCCGTGACATGGCTTTACAGGTAGCTAATGTTTGCAACTAGTGATCGTAAAGGGTTGCTGTTCATTCCAAGTTTGTTACTGCGAAATCTAAACAGGAGAACAATTACCTACGTATACGTTATAAATACATATGTGTGTGTCTTTTTAGAGTTCTGTAGCCAAATGGCAAAAAACGGAACCCTTTTGGATTCGTCATGTCTGTCTGTCCGTCCGTATGTCACAGCCACTTTTTTCCGAAACTATAAGAACTATACTGTTGAAACTTGGTAAGTACGAGTATATGTATTCTGTGAACCGCATTAAGATTTTCTCACAAAAATAGAAAAAAAAACAATAAATTTTGGGGGTTCCCCATACTTAGAACTGAAACTCTAAAATTTTTATCAAACCCGTACGTGTTATGGATGGCGATGTTCGCGGCGGCTGACACAGACGGCTTTGCGGCCATCATGCGCAAACGATGCGCATCTATCATGCGGCGCACGCGCGACAGTCCCAACAACATCCTGCGCGCGCTGGCGGATCGGTGGGACTCTCCGATCCTGGCGCGTTGGATACGGCTGCACGCAGTTGTTTAGTTATCTGCCGCCATCATCGGGAAGTCCAACCGGATCTGCCACTTTCTTTCTTTTCTTTTTAATAAATGTAAAAAAAACCCATTGTTTATTACTAACACTAGTTTGTAAGCTCGCAATTTTACTAGCAAATATGGATGTAATCTTAGGATGAATCTGAAATAAATGATTTATTTATTTATTTTATTTATTTTATGGATAGGTCTTCAAAAATGATAATTATTGAGGTTTCTAATATCAGTTTTTTCGAAACTGAATAGTTTGCGCGAGAGACACTTCCAAAGCGGTAAAATGTGTGTCCCCTCCCTGTAACTTCTAAAATAAGAGAATGATAAAACAAAAAAAAATATGATGTACATTACCATGCAAACTTCCACCGGAAATTGGTTTAAACGAGATCTAGTAAGTAGTTTTTTTTTATAATGAAGGCGGTTACTTGCTGCTACGGAACCCTTCATGGGCGAGTCCGACTCGCACTTGGCCGCTTTTTTTCATTTTTGCACCTATAGGATTGCGATTAGTAGAAACCTTTGTGTTTGAAGCATTTTTTTTTTGCTACAGACAACCTGAGCTCTTAATTTGGGATCGTCTTTGAAAGGTCAGCCGGTATTGTTCTGAAATGTCAGATATCAATTATTTTTGTATTGCTTCTTAAATATAGCAGCACTAACTAATATCATGGACCCTGAATGAAAGCGAGGTGTTACATTTCATACATCAGTATATTTACGATTATTTCATGGAATTCTTTGCTTCAGGGAATTTTCTAACAAGGGACAAAGACAGAATTAGAGGGTTTTTTTTTCAAAAACTCAGTCTTTATATCTATAGCAAATATAACTACAAACAAACATGTACGTTTCTCTGTTACCTGTAATTAACACGTTAACAGTGCATCACCCATCGATGGTGTATTTTGAGTCTCATATCGTACGCGCATGCCCCATCCATGGGCAAGAGTCCAAACCAGTTTATAGTCTTTTAAATTTCTACACGTGGGAGCTTATGCATTTTTATCACACATACACGTATGAGCATTGAACTAAATAAATAAACAAAAAAGATAACCGTCTGACTTTTTTATTAGGGTGACCAATATTCTATCATCTCAAAATATATATCTCAAAATTTTGGGAGAAAAATAAAACAAAAATGATAATTTTCTAATGGATTCTATTAAAACAAGCGAGGCAAAAAGTTTTTTGGCACCTGAGGCACTCCATGTCTGTCACATATTGTGTAAGTTACATAATGGGATCATGAAGTACAGAGTTCATACGTGTATGACCCGCGGGCGGGTAATTCCTTTAATCATTTTTATTTTATTTGACTATGGAAATAAAAAAACAATGCTATGTCTTATAATATCTGTACCTATGGCAACTTAAAATGTACATTTTGCGACTACACGTAAGGGGTGGTATCCATGACCCTAGCTACACAGGAAACGTGTTCACTTATGAGGAACACTCGACGCTTTCCAGGGCTGACACTCACACTCACACAGGATCAACAATATGTTTGTCTTGTTATTCCATTCACTGATTTTCTCTGAATCCGTTGTCGTTCACTACAATACCTTATAATACACAGAAATACTTTACATTCCTAGCACGGGAACTGTAACTACTTATTACGTCTTACAATACTGTACTGCAATACCTAGAAGTTGTTCTCAATTGGCAGCCTGGCAGTGTGTCGTGTCGGTGGCGTGTCTACGGCTCGTAGGAGTCACAGCTCGACCGGAGCTAGTACAGGACGATGTATGTACATAGTGCCACCATGCAAAAACGAACGCAGTAGATTTATTTACTCGTATTACAATGGACGGTAAGGCACCACGCAGTATTCGTCTGCACTTTGTCAGCACGATGGAATAATCTTTCACACAGTTTTGTTCTGGAAAAAATATTCGTGTGATTTTAGAGCTAATTTAGGGGTAAAACTTCACAACGTTACGATGTAGTGGCACCACGCCCAGTACTTGCGAGCTGGCAGGCGCCCGCCCACCGACAACTTGCCGCTTCCCCCACGATACGACGCTTAATAGCGTTTTTGTATGTTCGCAAATACTAGCCATTTGTTAGTACCCGTAACTGGTAACGTATAAACGTAGTTAGTCAAATAGCGGGTCATTTCACAAAGTATAAGCGATTGAAAGTGAGCCAACTTTACGGGCTATTTGGCGTTTATTTAAATTTAAACGTAATGTTTCGGTCCCTCACTGTCCGCGATCACGGCTACCCGCTACCCGGCTGCCCGCGTACCCGGCTACCCGGCTACCCGGCTTGCTTCAAACGTCGTATAATTACAAGTTGAACAATGAACACGGAATAATTCCGAGAGCTCGTTTCCATTTAATGAAATCTGTCGTGTTGTATCTGGAATTACCATTAAAATAGAATTATAATATCGTATGAATTGATATACAAGAGGCTTGTCGTGACATAATGTAATAGTAACCATATCAGTAATGGACTCATAGTTAACTGTTAATGCGAGGTGACTGTCTCCGCTATTGTATAGCGAATTACTAACAATCATTTGTTTCCCGCGCCGCACTGTGACCGCGCCGCACTGTGACCGCGCCGCAACACATGCACTACGCATTTCATATTAGAATTTGATGTTAATATTCAGTAAATGTATCTTTTAAAACAATACATTCCGATCTGAACATATGTATAATATTGCAAAGGCGACAGTCAAAGGTTTAGCCTCAGTCAGTACATAGTACGCAGCAACTCTATCGATACCTTCGTTCAAACCTCCTTTCAAGTTCGACCTACACAACCACATTATCCAACCTTTGATCGAAACTTTTCTTTATCTAGTGACGAGGTCAAATAACTCTCCATTTTATTTTTATCAAATGACACCTAGTAACATTGAAGACCGTCATATTGAAAGCCAATCTAAACTAATAGCTGAACGTCTCGGCTCCGAATCAAACAAAACAGATCCTTAACTAATTACTTACGAGTACATTAAATCTAATAATAATTTGGGAAAGCGAAGTTCACTTCGAGTCAATATTTTGGCAATCGTCTGAAACTTCCATCCATCTCACTGTGTAACTTGGAAACTATACTTTGGTAGCAGAATACACACACATGCACATATTCTCTATATTATGAAGGTATCATTAGGATAGTCCACTGAGAAAATCTGGGCAAAACATAATGCAGTTTCCGACTTAAGAATCAGACCCATATACCACATAAAGTGCACTGGCGACTACAGAAATGATACAAGATATTGCCATATTTTGTGAGGCACTACTTTGGTTTAGTTTGGTAGTCTCACGAGCTTGTCTAACATCGACACGGGCAATAAATATAATCTTCCTTCATCTAATAGCGTGTTAATTACTTTTGGAAAATCTGAGAACATTTAGGATTAAAGTTAGAAAAGAAATTTATGAATTTAATAATCTGATGTGAGATTAATGTAATGATTAAGTCGAAACACTTGTGTAAAGCGTCGCTCAAACGGAATGAACCGGGACGCGCCAAACTTATATAGGAAACTCAAGCGAAGTTCAACCTAGTTCATATCTTACAGACTTTTTAAGTATCGCCTGACGTTGCTAATGGTTCGGTCAAAATGGTACGGATAATGTGTGGACGCGGCGCCGGACACCGGACTCTGATAAATAATATACTGAAGTATCTGCTAGTGTCCACAACTGGTCCGTAATCAGTTTTAAGGTGCGCTCAAACAAGTAGGACAGACTGGTAGCTCAGAGTCCGTAGTGGCTGTGGACATAGGATATTTCAGTACCTGCATTATCCGTCAAAGTACCGGTACTTCCAGTGTCCGGACACTGGGTCCGATGACAGGCCTAGAGCCCTGTCTAATCCGTTTGACGGTAAGTTGAGTATTTGCCCTGCTATGTTTATTTAAAGCCATCGCAAATGCTATCGAATATAATATTTTCAGAGGGAACTGCACTCTTTCAAATTCTGTTAGTAAATTTGTCGGACGTTTACTAAACTTTCAGTCTTATAAACATGAACAGTGAGGTGTTGTCATTGGACGAGGCATCGACGGCACGGGTAGGGGATAGTGGGTGGACTATTCATTCTAAACTAGGGTAGAGCGGAGGTCATGTCAAGGCTTTAATTAAAACAGACTAACTATAACGACAAGCAGTTGATTCCGATGAATTGAGTCGGTATACAGCTGCGATACTGTTCTGCTGCAGATTTGAGAAAAAATTGTGAAAAACTGAAGCTTGTTTACCGCAGAGCGGGGACAGACATCACGCACAGTTTTATGAAATTATCAACAAATCGATTATTTTAATGAGACTGCGCTCTGAACATTAGCAATTCACATTTATTTAAATTGACAAGTCAAATTGACTTTAAAACACATTAAAATAATCGGCTTTTTAACCGCAACATGCGGCTTGATTCATGCTGACGTTTTTATATACCTAACCGCGCACAAATATGAGCTTTTAGTTTTGTTTTCAATGGTTTTCTAACGTGAGCCAGATAATACCTTTAGAAAAACACTCGAAAAAGTATAGTGATCGGGAGAGTGCAGTTCAAACACTGCCGCGTTGAACCCGGCCGCGGCCGGCGCGTCGCGTGTCAGCGGCGCGTTAGGCCAGTCTTCCGGCCTCACTCGAACCGCTGCGCGCCGTCCCACGCCGGCGTGCCATGCTAGCGTGAGGAAGTACCCCCTCGCTTGTAACGTAAACGCACCAGATACGAGTGTGGCGAGGAAATCTTACTGCGATCGCGACACGCGAACTTATGAATCAGATAGGACGAGACAAACAACGCGGAACCATATTGTTTAAATAATAGAAACGTCATCAAAATTGGAAATGGAATTAGATTAATTTAAAACGGACAAACGCCAGCGTACACAACATACTACCGAGGTATGCACTACGAATTCATAAGTCGTTGCAGAATATCAGAAATAAGATAAAATACGTTCTTCGAAAAATAAATTCCAATAAAATTAATACCACTTTTTCCCAACCATAAATACCTTTTCCCCAATTAAAATCAGTAGCCAGCGGCCGACGCATCCCAATTTGTTCTCGCATAAATTTTATTCGAGTCTATAATAAAAATTATACGAGCATGTAACAATAATAAAATGAAAGTACTTTACGTCACACAAACCGATGAGTATCTTGTCATGTTTCGTGCGAATGGTAAATGAATAGTCTTTTGTGTGTATTATCGTAATGCGAGAATAATGGAACAGATACAAATGAGATGAAATAAAAAACAAATCAACACCCATTTGAATATTATGAGCAGCAATTAAATAGATTTATCTGAGAAACAAAGACTGTAAGGCATCATCCACGATACTCGACACTCAAAAGTAACGTGTAAGTTAACTCAGTCAGAGCAGTATTAACTAGGAACATATACAATATGATCGACTATTTACGGAGTGTACAAAGGAGAACCTTCTGCACTACACTATCGAGTTCTAGCGAAGTGGTTCCACACGTTCTGTGCACATCGACGGCCATTTTAGTGATGTCATAAAATTGACATTAATATATTATACCGACCGCTCGATACGAGTCTCAATGCGTGTGTTACACGGTATGTCACAGCCCGCAGCACAACGGCAGGGGAATGGCACAACACAGACTATTCAATTATCGCTAATTGCTGTTGATTTGGATGCTTTCAATTAATGCTAATAATGGCTTCAGAGCGGCACAGATTTGTAATAATTCAATGGAAGGGGTTTTTTAATTATGCCTCATTGAGTAGCGATCTCTCCTTCCGTCTTGCTGCAGATTCTATACATTTCATAGAATAACTGTTTTGAATTCCGAGATTCTAGCCAAACATGTTTCTTTGATTGCTGGAATTATTTCAATATTTATTTATCCTTTGTAAACTATGAACATAATTAAGCTAAAATTTTCAACATTCAAAGCGGTTTAATTCAGTAATCAAGATTGTTAGTCACACGACACGGATACGTAGTCTTTGTGTAGAAGTGATCATTAGTTTTAAATACCGTAGACAAGGCGCAGCATTTATTTGCTTTCATTTCGTTTACTGTCGGCGTCGCTCGGATATCTCCGTAATTCTCAGATTATCTAATACCCGCGTGGCTACCGGTAAGTACTTCGCTGGATTTTCTTTGTGCATTATACAAACAAATGTATATTTTGTTAAATTTCAGTAAATTTTGATTTTATTGCGATCCCGACGGACTGTATACTTTATGTTGATAAATATTATTTACTTTTGCCTTTATGTATTTTCCTCAGAAATAATAATCTCTTGGCAAAATATATTACTAAAATTCAGGAGACAAATGGATGTCATTTGGGGATACTTGAAGTAAGATAGATGACATGTTTTGTCTCTTGTGATTTATGCAGTGGTTATAAAATAAGGTTCATACTTCTTACACAAAACATTGCCATATAATAACAACACCTGAACGAGGCACTCTGGAAGATACAAATACTACGAGTAATCATAGCTAGTCAACTCCATGTGAGCACTAATGACAATTATCTGTACGGACTTCGTCTTAATACTACACGTTAAACTTACCCTACCCATTTAAAAGCACGACATATTCATAATGCGGAGTTATTGAAACCACTGACCCAACGATTGAAACTTGAACTGTTCAAGAAGAGTTAATTCAATTTTGAAACAATATAGGTCGGTAGACAACTCCTCCCAAACTTGACTCGGTTCTTTAGTGGGGACAGAAATAGACATGAAAGTAAAAAAGTGGTGTATCCGGGTCGTGACGTCAAGAGCGTATGTGTGTGCGTGAGTACTGAAGAGTACAGGCAGCAGTGCAGCAGTACTGGCGCTGTTAGCAGGTACCGCACGATAAACTTTTTATTTGTCGTCGAAGTCAGCGCGCCTTCCGACTGAAAGTAATTGTTTCACTCACTTTCAGTACTTTCTGCGTAATAAGTGCTGAAAATTGCGGGTTTAGAACCTGTAAATTGGAATGTTAAATGATTTTGACGGAAGGTTTTATTTTTACCCGACTGCGCCAGAAGGAGTGTTTGTTTTTCGAGAGTATGTATAATTGTTTGGCACGCTCTGCGCCCTGAATGGCGCGATGGATTTTAGCTTGAGAGGTGTCGTTAGATTCGTGTTTACTGTGAAAGTGACACTGGGTATATCAAAATAAAAAAAAAACAAAATGGCAGATTCTTGGCGCCAAATTAAAATGTTGGCACGCTCCGCAGCCTGAACGGCTCGATGGATTTTATCTTCAAAGATGTCGTTAGATTCGTATTCATTTGATTGTGAAAGTGACACCGGGTATAAATTTTGAATCAGAACACAACATAAACTAACGCGGTGAAGGCTGTAAAAATTTGTTTGGGTAATCGTCTGCGAAATCTTTCACATTTGTAAACTAAAAAGCTGGAAATAAAAAACAAGAAAAAATTAAAAAAGTTGGAAGCAGGGGTGACCCGTTTGAGTTTGAAAATATAAAAAGGGAATGGCTCCCGCCTGCTTCCAACTTTTTTAAAGTTACAATGTGCTTGTTCTTAGCTTTTCAGTATTTTTCAACTTAAGTTTTTTACCGCTGTCGGGTTTTTAGTTTTTTAATTACTTTTTTTTTACGTTTTTGTTAAAATATCGTTTTTGTTTTGTATTATCATAAATGAGGTTTATCGAGATTTCTGATTATCCGAAGTAAGTTTAAGAATTCGTAAAACTCTGCATTTTTAACCGACTTCAAAGAAAGGAGGTTCTCAACTTGGTTGTTTTTTTTGTGTTTGTTACCTCATATCTTCGTAATTTATTAACCGATTTGAAAAAAAAATCTTTCATCATAAAGGATGAAAGATTGATTTTTCTTCCCGATCGGTCCCATAGAAATTTTATCAAAATCGGTTCAGTAGTTTGGTTTTAAATCAAAATATCTGGTAAAAATATGTTATCCAAGTAAAAGATCTTGCGAAATTGATATTTGACAAGGCCTTGTGTATGATACGATAACTTTATTGAAAAAAAATAATCGACTTCCAAAATAAAAACACAAAAAATTGAAAATAGCAGATGATGAAACCCAAGAATGGTAGACCCTTTTTTTTTGGGTGGGAAATCATGAAATGACCTCTCCCACTCTGGGTGGAGCGGGAGGGCGTGTCAGACTCTTACTGACTAAAACCCACCCGTGTTCCTTCACTTGCCTGTGCCAAGGTGCCAATGGCCACGGTAACTCTTTCGAACAAATCCGCAACCAAGAATGGTAGACCTGGAATGGCAAGTCGTCCATATTAAGCAAAAGTAATAATTATGCATTGTACGACATAGTGCATGCTGGCTTTTATGTTACAGTATAGTAGTACCTATTAATAACAACGAAATCCGCAAATTGTTAGCAATAGTTTTGATAACATTAATTTTTAACCATCGGGCCGACGAGTTTGATTAGAACAAATAACACAGGCCTGCAAAATGAGGGTCATAACTTCCTCTCGGGAATTTGATAGCTGATTCTAAGGTATTTTGGTGCGTTGATTACGAATATGTACTTAGTTTTTCTCCATCACCTCGAGATTTTTCAAAAAAAGGTACAGATAGAAAATAGGAAAAAAACACAACTTGTCACATAAAAAATATATATTTAAAAAAACACATTACTTTTAACTTAAAAAACTACTACTATATAATAACAGCTTATTACTAGTCTAAATTACATGTAAATTTTATTTGTGGAACCTGGTCCTTTTTTAACCGACTTCAAAAAAGGAGGAGGTTCTCAATTCGGTTGTATGTTTTTTTTTTGTTTCTTTTTGTGTTTGTTACCTCATATCTCCGTCATTTATGAACCGATTTGAATTTTTTTTTTTTATCTGAATGGATCTACTTCCCGATTGGTCCCATAGAAATTTTATCAAAATCGGTTCAGCAGTTTGGTCTTGAAATCAAAATAACTAGAAAAAATGTCATCTAAGTAAAAGAAATTGCGAAATTGATACTTGACAAGGATTTGTGTGTGATATCATAACCAAAAAGGGTAAAATAAAAACTTTTTTGCAAAAAAAAACCGACTTCCAAAGAAAACACTAAAAAAGTGGAAAATAACTTTACTTTCGGAAGTCGGTGGCAAAAAAGTCAATGAAACAAACAATAGTCACCGACTTCCGAAAGTAAAGTTATTTTCCACTTTTTTAGTGTTTTCTTTGGAAGTCGGTTTTTTTTTCTGGAAGCTTCGGTTGTGCGATTTCCGCTTAAATTTCTGGTTTGGATCGTCGTGCTTCAATAGCTAACAATAGTCCGCCATCATGCTAGTATTCCATTTTCCTTGATACCGGACTTCAAGCTCTTTCAAATCTTGGTGAAATCTTTCGCCTTGTTCTTCGCTAACGGCTCCTAGATTTTCTGGGAAGTAGAGTTCCGCTGCATCTTTGGGGAGATTCAAATCTCTTGTCAAGTCGTTTAAATGTGCCTGTGAAAAGAGCTTACATTCGTTAGAATCTACGTGAAATTCAGGATCAGATTAGTATACATCCTGTTCATCTGTATCACAGTCAGAATCTTCAATTTGTGTAGCTGAAAACGGGGGCTGCACCATGTTTGAATCGCCGAAAATTGCAGGCGTAACTGATGACACGTTTGGATAGTTTATGTCCCTTTTATTTTTAGAATTGTATCCAGTTCTGTCACAACAACAAAAGTAGCAATCTGTAACATGGTCTTTAGGCTCTCTCCATAGCGTAGGCGAAACGATTTTGAAGCTATTTTTCTGTCCTTTTGACCACTTGCGAAGTTCTAATAAACAAGTCGTACAAATTTTATGAGGTGTCCAGGTTTTGTCTTGGTTACTTAAATCGTATCCAAAATAACTTTTGTAAATATTTTTCACAAAGTCTGTAATGCTGTTTCGCTGTTTTATAACCATAAATTTCCCGTAAATATAACAAAAACAATTCGGAGAATTTAAACGGGTTAGTCCCTGAGTACACCGATCCCCGAGGCACCCGTACCGGAGGACCCCGATTTATTTTTATCTTGAGAAAGTCAATCAAAAGTCAGTTTAGCTTAAAAGTACCGTCGGCAGATGAAATGTTAAATAAAATTTTATTGCGTAAGTCTTGCTTGGTTAAGGTAAATATTTTAATTAGAGACTACAATATAGCGTCTCGTAGAGCAATCACAGGTTTTAATTATTATCACAATAGTTGCGTTTTCAATACCGAAAATCAAAATACCTACCCTATTAAACAACTTCGCGATGACATTTTACAGTTTATGTTGCAAGATGCGCACTTCAACTGTTAATTTTCTAAATCAGTGCGGGTACTTATATAAAAACCCTTTGGTTTATCTTTATTACACTCTTTTCTAAATAATCATAACTATTAGGTAATAATACCTAATCATTATGTATTAATAAGCTTATTAGCTTAAATTAAGCCAAAATGAACCGTTTTCGACATGGTTAATGCGAATTACTTATACTCATTATGTAGTAATTAACATTATTACTGATTTCGATTAATTTCTACGTCCCCTTACACTAATTAAATGCAATAAAAATTAAGCTGAAGTAATTTAATGACGTTTTATAAATTTTAAAATGTAGGCGCTCCGACATTTTTCAGCAAAATCTTAAATATTCAATATCAAAAAAATCCTGACGTAATGGATTTTTTTTATTATTTTTCTCGTAATCAGCACATCTGAAACTATAGAAAACGTTACTCAGATTTCAAAGAGGAAAACCATTGCAGGCCTGTGTAATTGTTCTAATCAGAATCTATCGATAGCAATAATTCAGCAATAAATTGGATAGAAATAATAATGATTATTCTCATTACATAGAGAATTATCGATGATCCAAAACGTTATAATACTACTAGCGATTTTGTTTTTAATAATAAATAGATGGTCATTATTATCATAAATAGTGTAGTATGTCAGTACGTCATCACTCACAAGTGAAGGTATGTCAATATTTGAAAGCTCCACTCTACATCAGCCATTGTTATGATGATCGTTAGAACGTCTTTGTCATCCACTGGGGCGAAAAATACAATATCTCAGCAGCAGAGGGATGACGTCAAAGGGGCGGGCGGCGGGCGAGGGCGGGAGGACGAAACCAGGGATTCTAAAAGAACACCAGTTAAAAGCGCAGATCAAAAGATTCTTATTTATCCGACGCGGCGGGAGGTGCGGAACCGGGGAGGGGGTTGCGACTGACGGCTAACGCACAAAATATAGAAGGTTCGCATACTACGAAGGTAGCTGATGTAACTTTATGATAGCTCGAGGTAGGCTTTTCGTAGCAAATGCCTACGGCGTAGACCGAACAGTCTAAAAACAAAAGAGCTACGACGTTTTTCTATCCATCATACTTGCAAATGAGACATAATTATCACCGAAGCTACAAAAGTGTGTATTAAATACGTGTAGTATCTGTGAGCATTCTATACGTTATTTTCAGCGGAGTGCGAGGGGATGGGCAGCCTGGCGGTCTTGTGCAGACTCCGCTTAGTTAACACATGGGCGCGGACGTAATGAATTCGGCCCTCCGGTGAGCACCGCGTTTAAAAACCACGAGCTCAACAATACTTGCCTTTAACTATTGTTAAACGTATTATTATTTGTCAAAAGTAAGAATTTTCTATGCTAAAGGTATATTTTAAAAATATGTACCTACTTCATTTGGACAGCGGACTGACTGCGGACCAGATTATATATTATTTCCAAATTATTCAGTTCATCGTCTGTTTGCGGCTGGTGTGCGCAGTCCGGTCAGGTGTCCAGACCGTTCCGTGTGACCGTTATACATTACAAGCTTACTTGTGATTACTCAACCTCTGTACAACCACAAAACCCGTTCTCTCTATTCTAGGCAGCTCTAAAAAAAGTAATTTGTTGTTGACAGCATAAACTCACTATTTTTAAAGGAAACAAAACGAGAAAAAGGCGAGAGCGCCTCTCTATTTGGTGGGCATTCGTGACAGTAAACAATACTATAAATCTGTCTCCACACACAGGACCCCGGGAGCCAGGTGGAGAGGGGGGGGGGCTGGTGGGGACCCTCGGCCTATTGATCAGATGGGTCATTAAGACGAACACCGACCACTAACAGAACAGTTTAACTCATTCATTCGAAGCAGTAACAACACTTTATTTGACTATTATCGAACCATTTTCTTGTAATGTATTATTGTTTCTAAATTCTATTTTGATGGTATTATTGTTTGGCTTGAAGGTCAAAATGGTCGTCAGTTGTGTCTATTGCTATAATTTGGTCAAGGGGAGTGAGTCAATCAATCCTAAAATCTACCCTATTCTGTGCAAGGCTTAAACGTAGATCTTGCATTGGCATTTAAACTTTGTCATAATTGGAATTTAGTTTGTGGATCCAAAGCTTAACAGTAGAGTATCATAATCTATCAGTAAGCAAAAAAAAAGAAGAAATCTAACGTGTACAAGTTTATGTCATTACTCGATGTATTGTAATAACAACAAAAATCAATAAATCTACTTACTCGTTCAACGTTCAAGTTTATACTTTAGCCACACACACACACACAAGCATGTAACATATTGTAGTATTTAATATGTGATTTAATATTAATGTTCGTGTATAATGTGCGTGTGTGGCGGCAAAAAATATATTATGTAGTGGAGCATTTACACGACTTGTTATATTGAACTGTATCTAGTGATTTATAATCAGCGAAGCTTGAAAGAAAGAAAATATTTATTTAGAACTGAGAAATTGGCACCCATACTTTAGAATCTTTGGTAATTATACCTTTATCATTAGATGTACTTATGAATTACCAAATCGAGTCGATAAAATTATTTTTATTTTAAAAATGTCGATGATTGTTTCAAGGTTTTTTAAGAACCTAAACGCTGCTATCGTAAACAACATAAACCAAATACTTATAATATTTCGATAGGAAAATAAGTAATTTATATTCCTCTCACTGAAGTCGCTTTCATTTTCTGTTTACACAATAATGAAGGCGAGCTATAACCGCGTGTTGGAGGAAGCTGTGCGCCGTATGCCGTGTGTTGTGTGTCGTGTGCCGTGCGGTACTTACATGTCTCCTCTAGGGATCTCTGACCCACATCGGGCGCCACTATTTAGGCACACGACACCGACTAAGCCGCCGTTACACCGACGCGAGCGGCAGGTGCACGCGGTGACGTAATACCCTCATAAATTACCGGCGACGGTGTTAATGCGCTCCCGGCGAAACTACTCTGTTTGATTTGTTAATAGCTCCACGTTAACCCACTGAGTGAGGCGCTCCATTGTTCACGACGCTCATTATTTTACTTTGTTTGCTCGGCTTTGATATACCGATCGTTTATTCACTACATTCGTAAAGACTACTTTTTCACTCGTTTGCCTCTCTCCGTGTAATTAGCGCAGTTTTTCAGTAAGAGCGCCAAATTGTTTAAATTTACTTTCGTGAGCTAATTAGATCGTTAAAGTAAAGGTTTCGGACCTGCATCCTGAGCTCCGAACTCTTCCAAAAAATACACACAAACGTTCACTAGCGGCGTGGACCTGACCTGGTATCTGCAACTCCGCAATGACGCCGTCGCAACAACTTTTCTTTTTATTTCCATTAAAACTTGTTTATGATTCTGGCAACAAGTTTACGAATAAAGGGCAAGTTTTCAACGAGTCGTGGCAAATTTTCGCGTTCGTAATTGATGTTTCGGCGAACGTTTAAATATTCATATAACTAGTGTCGTGTTCGACAGCGCGCTCGAGTGTTGCCGAGTGGTGCCGAGCGCGTGGAGAGCCCGCGAACACCCATGTTGGGTGTTTACACTGTTCCACTTAACGCAACATCCATTAGCTACAGTAACAAGTTGCGCAAACTCGATCCAGCCTCGATAACTACTCGCTGTTTACAGTACGCCGCCACATTTACATACGGATTTGTATCTGCCCACACATGAGCACTGAGCACGTCTATGTACATACTTGAAGCCTACTCGTCGTTATTTATTCACAAACAGGTGTGTTTCGCATTTTATCTGACAACATCCTCGTAACTGACTTGTATGATGTAGGTACATTATATAAAATTCATTCGGAATCTGTTGTTATGGTCAGCGAGAGATACAAAGGGCGGATTACAGCTGAACTGTGCCATTTCTTTTGATAACGTACAATAACTGCGGTAGTACGTGTCCGCTGGGAGCGAGAGAAAGTGTTGGGGCCGGTTCAGCTGTAGGCATTTCGTATTGTATTATGTGTACTAATATTTGTGGGTCGATTTTAATACCAAACTGTGTCCTGTCGCGTTGCGTAAATATCAGCGGCCTACGCTAGTTTTTTGCGCAGTGTAATTTTCCGCAACATAGGCTATTAGTTATCATTATCAGAGAGATAGTCTCGTTGAAGGAGAGTGCGATACAGATGTGTGAGAGAGAGATACACGTACCTTTGATGAGATGCGCGGCGAGCACGAGCGCGGCGGTGAACACGTGCAGGCGCCACGCGCACGCGCACATTCTGCGCAACACCTCGCACTCTGCAACAAGATATGACACTATTAATATCAACCATTAAAAAAAAACACACAGAAGTAAGAAAACATCTGTTGTATGAGTAGACTGCGATACGCTGAGTTGATTAATTGATTGAAAACATATTCAAGTGTCTCAATAATACAGCTTAGTTCAGTCTCAACCGACGAAAAAGACGTTTTCAACCATGAGTCTGGCGTTTTCACGTCTAAACAAACGGCGGAAGTCTGAACGGTCTCGTTTACACTTCCGCCCTTTTACTGACGCGCTTTTTATGTATAATTATGGAAGTTTTTTCAAGGAATAGACAATAATATTAAGCCACTATACTGATAATCCGGAAACTCCCAATCTATCGATGAACATTAATCACGAATGGAACTAAATCAAAATGTGCATTATCCGCATTGTTCCCCACTCAATTATGCGACCTATGTATATGTACATAGAACACATGTTCCCGACACATGTGCTCGACATGCATTCGATTCGCCTGCTTTCATGATTTATGTGAGCTTTACACTGTTCCCTCCAGCCTCCCAATGTGACGTGGCCTTCAATCTAGATTTACTTTAATCTTTAATGAAGCTGCAAGTAGGTAATTAAAGATTTCTCGAAGAATAAAGAAAATAATGTAGACTCGGAAACATGTTTCAAGTGAGAAAATACTCGTACCCGTTTAAATCGACGGTTAAGAAAACTTTATTATTTTATCGCTATACAAGGTGGAAGGAACATAGACGCACAAACGGTTATCACGTTATTAGTACAGGATCTGCACCCCCCACCCCCACGTCGAAATCTTTCATGTAGGTATGGAACAAAGACTATACAACCACTTGACTGCGCATACAGTGCCCCGACGCTCGAAAACTGTTAGGGTTTTGTCGCCTATGTATGTATTGTACTACGGTACTAGTAACCATTTTAGTTGTTAGACCTGTGTGCACGCTAAATCATTGCATTTTTTTTTAAGTTTGTATGCAATTATAACGCATCAAAATGCCTTCATGCGTGGTGAAGTGGTGTGGGAAACATTCCAAGACATCTAGTTACAAAAAGGATGGCATGACTTTTCACCGGTAAGTAAACAGCAAGAAAATTATTTTTGATTTAATCTGATTATGAGCTACCGCAGGGGTTTCGTAAAAATGGTGGCTGGGTGAAAGAGCACACGTCTGATTTCCGCGTTGATGACTTTTGGAAATGTCTCGTTCTTTCATTAGACAGTTCTAATTCTTATATGCCTTTCTTTCCCTTTGTATATTTATCGTAAAAACCTGTGCTGTTGAACCTGTACCTTTAATATCCCAAATTGATATCGACAATAATAAAATTTAAATGAATAAAAATGTTATTCAATTCAAATACTGCAATTAAATACCTATATACTCTTAACCGACTTAAAAAACAGGAGCAGGTGAAACATTCAGGACCCTAAAACTTAAATTCGAAAAACATTTACCAAATTAATTCATTTTAAAAATCAATATTAACAGGATACATGTTTTTTGTAATCGATTGTTTTTGATGAAATATTATTTTAATTGAGTATTTTTCATAATGTTAAAATTCATTTTATCGATATCGACTGTTTTCCCTTAATCAAGTACAAGATCAGCCCTAACGATAGGCATACCTATGCAAGTTGACCTTGTAGCGGTCATCGCTGCACCGGCATTTAAACCCTAATTTAAAACTTAAAATCAAAATTGTAAACACTTCACAGTACAAGTACATGTCATTCACCCGTTACACAGCCCTGTCAAATATGAACTAATGTCAAATTACCATAGACATCAAACACAAAACACGATCATTGTCTTTGGATAAAAACTAACATTTATTAACAGAAATATATCTACACATTTATTTAATTGCTATACTTATATCACATAAAATACCTACCTATTTACAAATTTAACAATACTATTACTTATTTACACTGTACAAAATATAATCAAACATTGTAATATGCTGGTTGCCACCTTTCCGAACGCAACTTCGGGTGCGTTTGGCTAGACTCGGCCTCCGTCGGAGCATATGACTTGCTATAAAGCAATTAGCATTGTCATCCGCGCCCAATACTCGTTTGGGCCTCTTTATCAGTACGCACACGAACTCGCTACTAAATCTAGACTTACTTCATAGACCTAGATCCCGCTAATGGACTCGGTATCGTCTCCTTAGCCTTTTATTTAATAGCCAGAACTGTCGAGAAATTTTTAATATAGAAATATATACCGGACGCTGTTTCATTCACCGTTTACTCCATACACTTCAACCTTGAACTGACCAATTGCAGCCGCGCGTTCTTTCTCGTCCCCCGGCCCGCGGTAGTGAGTCGTGTACTTAGAAGAAATCGGCGTATAAGCTCTCTAGTGGTTATATACTCTATGGGATGCAACTTTTATAGGAAACAGCTGTTTTTCATTAATACTAAAAATAGGTTATTTATGAAAAATCGACTTGGTTAAAGACCCGGTCAGTAACTATAGTCAAAATATAGTTTCATAAAATTGTCTTTAAGGAAAAAATTTAATTTGGAACCTAGCAGAGCAAAAATAGTTTGATTTCAACAACAAGGCAATGTCGTGACAGACGTTATCCTTAAAGGACAGTTGCAGCTGAACTCCCGATATTGATGGAAACTGAATCAAGTTCCAATCTGCAAGCCACTTCGCGCATGTGCGCGAAGTGGCGCGTCACTTGCACAGAGTAGCTTGTCACTTGCGCGGAGTAGTCACTGACAACCTACATCTTTTGCTAGCACAAGAAATAATTTGTGATAGAATTATTTCAATTTGTTAAATAATGTCCCATGTATTATAAAAACGTACGATCTAAACTTCTTACGCACCGTTTATGTGAGATTCTAAAACACCTTATCAAAAAATTACTTTTTTTTCTTTGTTTTAGGGATGACGACGCCCTTCTATCGTAAGACAAAGAAGAATTTCAATCATCTATTCAAATATATTCAAATGAAAATAATTTTGCAAAAAAACTGAATGCCATAGATGATGATAACACGAACAATCGTGGACCACACACAGATACACAGTAACTTATCTAATAAAACTAAAAAACGAGTTTTTATGTGACCTTCAAAGTTTTATAAGCGTCTGTGTTTTAGGTTTAGCTTGCCTACCTTTTCTGCGACTATTCAAAGATCAATAGCAACGTAAATGTTGTAATAAGGCCTTTATTTCATTCAGCCCGTAATTCAATACTTTGTAATAATATCATTATGAACCAAATCACGCTTGACAAAACTGAAGTAGTTTGAAGGTCGTTCCTCGTACGGTACTACGTTTCCGAGGATTATAGTTCACGGAGGCTTTAATCGCGTGATCGAGGACATTTTAAGTTAACCTCCTTTGTATGTAGGGAACATTTTGAATAGTGATTAGATCATGGTTTCAATACCTAGTCATTAAAAAGGTATTTCCGTATACTTTAATATTATATTACAAGAAACTTTTGTTCAATTATAATGAAAATAACTTGCTGTGGTTGTTTGACGGTTAATCGATCTCACCCGGAGATTTTTAGCTCCCTTGGCACCAGCTGTGCACGCGCCCGTCCGCGTCAGCATAACCGCAGGAGTCGCCGGGCACTTGGGGCTTGTCTCATATCCCATTATCCATTAGGGGGAGATTGGACCGTAACACACCACGTTGGTCCTGTGCGTGTTGGCGGGTTGCCATAGCCTCGTTTGTTTGTTAGCAGGGTGCACCACGGGCAGGTGAGGTTGGCTTGAGTCCCGAGAGATATTAGTGGGGACCCCTTACACCCTTACAGTTGTAACTTATAACCTCTTTTTGTGAGAAGAATGTTAACTCCAATGAAACCAGTAAATACAGAAATTATTGGGCAAAAGAGAATATTCACTCCATTTGGCAGCGCGCTTGCATCACTTAATACATTACCCCCGGCGTATTTAAAACATTATTAGGCCTCTGTCAATTTCAAACGATTAATAGAAATGAATCGAAGTTAGTCTTCAGATTTGTGGGGAAAGTGGGCCTAAAGCCTGATGTAAGACCGAATTTAGACAAAAGTTGACCCTCAATATTTATCTTGAGATTGAAATACCAAGACATGAACTAGTTAATAAACCGTTTTACCTGTGATATAATTATGTGATAAGATAATACAGACGTTTTTTACTGTCCAATCAGCCTAACATCACACATCCACAAAGAATTTATTTAAGTCACACATAATCATATTGGTTGACGAAAAGCTGGACAAACATCAGCCACCAGAACAAGCTGGATTTTGCCCTAGTTTCTCCACAACATACTGAACACCTCCAGACACTAAACCAGATTTTAGAAAAATCCTCAGAATTCAGCAAACCACTATATTTGGCCTTCGTAGTTTTTTTTTTAACATATCGATCTTCTTAGAAACATATACTACTATAGCTCCACTACATTAAACTCAAGTCTGCAGGACCTCCTTTTGGAATACAAAGAGGTGTTAAACAGGGTGATCCACTCTCCCCCAAATGCTTTACGAGCTCACTCTAGGAGATATTTCAGACACTGGCAGCCTAATGGCAGACCAAGGGCGTTGAAGTCGGCAGTAAGAGGCTGAATAACCTCAGATTTTCCGATGACATTGTCCTTTTTGCTCCTACAGCTCTCGAACTACAGAGCATGCTCCATGACCTGAGCACGGCTAGCCTCAAGGTGGGCCTCGCGATGAATTGGTCTAAAACTATGACAAATAGCACTAAACTTAGGGTCGAGGTAGATGGGCAGGAAATACACTATGTCAATGAGTATATCTACTTGGGCCAATTAGTTTCTTTCGAAAACAGTCAGGAAAAGGAAATCGATCGCCGAATCGACAAAGCCTGGAAAAGCTGGTCCATGAAGACGCTCATGAAGGGAGAACTGCCGATCTCCTTGAAGCGTAAACTCATGGGTGTATCCCGCCCGTCCTAACCTACGGTGCTCAGACCTGGTCACTCACCGAATCGAAAATGTTTCGCTTTGGGGTCTGCCAAAGAGCCAAAGAGCAAAGGAGCGCAGCACTCTGGGTGTAAAAAGAACAGATAAAATACGGAACACAACGCTGCGCTCAAAAACAAGAATTGCAGACGTAGGCAAAAAGGCTGCCAGGCTCAAATAGGATTGGGCGGGTCACGAGAGCTGCATGAATAACGACCACTGGGCAAAGGTCTCAACACGATGGGTGCCTGACGATGGATGGCACCGCCGAGGCCGGCCTAAAAAGAGATGGCGAGATGATCTAGACGCGCATCACGGAGGCTGGTTGGAGGTGGCGCAGGAGAAGAGTACCTGGAAGGATATGGAGGAGGCCTTTGCCAAAAAAAAAGGTTTATTAGCAGCGTTGATAATAATATAATGTATCATAATTATTGTTGGATTCTAAGATATGTTAATGTTTTCAGCTTGTCATTATTCCTATCAAAATCGTCTCCTAAAACTAATTTCCCAAACAGTCAATAAACCAATAAACAAACTATTGGTCCTCCCTAATTTCTAGTCTTTGGAGACGCCCAAAGATTAGAAATTAAGGAGAACAATAGTTGTAAGATAAACACTAATTGTTATCTGACGGCTCCTCGCACAATGGACCGGTCCGGACGTAAACCGATGCAAATATTCGCGCGGTATCAGCCGCCGATCGCGCGGTATCTCACGGCCGGCATCTAAAGCGGCGATACGCGGTATCTGTGGTACCGCCGTGGTACCACACCGAATATTTCACTCGTCGCTGATATCAAACAACGGATTACTTTAGAAGGCCCATTCTCTACACCGAGATATCTATAGATAGCCAATATACAAAAACCTAAACAAAAATACAACACCGGTGATTTTAATTATTTACTATCATCTGACAGCAGTTCGATACAATCTTTACAAGTATTTTGTAGTAAACTCATAATATTCCAGCTAGCAGTTAGTATCGTAAAGTGACGGTGTTATTTTACGTCCGCAGCGCGAATCCGTTCGGGATAACGACGTGAAAAAATGCGAGTTTTTTTTAAATACAGTGCTGTGTGGAACGAGGGTACGTGCACAGTGCCAACACACAGTGGTCCCGCGCCCTAAGAGTGGCGGTCATAGGGTTTCGCGAAGGTAATGACTGTCGTTTTCAATACAAATTTTTATTTTTATGCTCTTTTGTAATACTTTACGTTACAATAAAATAAAAAAAAATACCAAATTACTGTTAAAAATATATGGTAATCGGAAAAATAATGCATTTATTATACTTAGCAAAATACATACTAAAATACAAGGAAAGAATTGGAACTTAATAACTAATAAACTTAAATATTCACACTTTTATATTAAAAATAAAGTAAATACCTAAAAATTACCTAACAACAAACACAGAAATGGACAAAAAATATATTATTTACATAATATTTTTTTTTTTTTTTTTTTTGAGCGCTGTCTGTCCGATGCAACATGTTGGCCCGCAGGTTTTCACGGTGCACGGGGTCTGTCAAAGTTGCGCTTTTTAAAGCGTACTGTCAGTCCTTTTACACCTGCAGCCTGTGGGTTAACTATACACAACGGACATACAGCGATCTGCGCGTTCAATACAATAACGCGTTCCGGGTGCTGATGGGGCTGCCGCGCCGCTGCAGCGCCTCCGCGATGTTCGCGGCGGCTGACACAGACGGCTTTGCGGCCATCATGCGCAAACGATGCGCATCTATCATGCGGCGCACGCGCGACAGCCCCAACAACATCCTGCGCGCGCTGGCGGATCGGTGGGACTCTCCGATCCTGGCGCGTTGGATACGGCTGCACGCAGTTGTTTAGGTATCTGCCGCCATCATCGGGAAGTCCAACCGGTTCTGCCACTCACTTTCTTTCTTTTCGTTGATGACTAATTAGATGCGTTCACTTCCGATGCCGAAAAAGGAATATTGCGAACCTTTTATACCCTCAGGTAGTATGACAACTAGTGGGTAGCTGAGCCAGATATCATGGCTTAGCTCAGTCATTGCCATCCGAGCCCTATGACCTACTACAGAACCACTGTGCAACACAGTACACCTGCCCGTATGAGGCACATGGCTATATACAGGCGGTGAATAGTAGTATTATGTTTCACCAATGGGGCTGTGTGTATTTTCCTCTAAAAAGATGATTTCTTTCCTGGCACTGCGAGTGTAGATATTAGAAATTAAAAAGAAAAATATTAGAATGTTCTAATCCGGAACAAAGGTCGTTTAAACAATGATTGAATACATTATATGATACTAAACGGGGACCTTGATTCGTTTAAACACCATGTACCTACACAGGAGATATTTCCTCAGAGAGAACACAAGTCAAAATCAGGCCAGCAGACTCTTATTAATATACCTTTTAATGAAGTTTAATCATATTTATAACAAAAATAAACACACACAATGCTCGTGACACAAGGAAACAATAACTCGGTCGGGTCAGCCCTGAAAGGACGGGCGACGCTGGGGGGTGGGGGAGGGGTGCGGACTGCAAGGCGAAGGGGGGGGGGTGTAGCTCGTAAAACTGTTTATTTGGCCAGTGGCACGCACACCTGTGCGTATAGTGGGCTTTCATACTATACACTGAGGATGAAAATCCTTTTACATTTTGTTCACAGTAAGATTTGTAATTATTTCCATGCACAAAGGGTCAACATCAAAATATTTCATTTCACATAGGCCTACATGGGCATATATAAACGTCGAAAAAAGGATGCACGGTTCGCGTTGGCCGTTTCCTATGGAGAAGAACCGGCAAGAAACTCCATGGTTACCTACTCTTTTAAAATCATTTGGTTTTACAATATTTTTTATGGTGCAGCATTAGTAGACACTTAAGAGCCTATAGAACCTCAGCTCAAATTCTAATTTGGCCCCCACTTCCCCGCGCCACCTCACTCTTTTATCGCGATCGCACACTACTGCTCGCGGTGACGCGGGCACACGAAGTCGAAGCGATTTTGTTAGAGTAAACTACACTATTATCGGACGAGTACTAAGTACTTAATAAAATTATCAATCATAATTTAATATTAACTTGTCATTATATGAACATAAAATTGTACATCGAAAATATAGTTTCAATGTACATACCTACTAACGTCAAAATGGAATCACTGACCATGTGTTAGTACAAGTATTTTACTATATTTGTCTTTAAAATCATGAAAAACAACAAATCCTAAAATATTTCTTGCTCTTACTATGTTATTTTTGTTTTCAAATATCACAGCGACTGTACTATTTTTGCAACAAATACATTGCCCCTTAACCACTACCTAAGTTTGCCGCTAAGTGACTGGACAAGCAATGTAAACATCACGCAAACGATACTTTATTAAGTGGATGCATCGCGGCCGTGGCGTCTTGCGGCAAGTTAGTGATGTGCTTGTGCAGATCGACTAACGTATGCTATCGATCGATCGATAGGATTAGATCTCTTTGATAATATTACGTTTTACCAATTTGAGCAGTTGCCATTGAATAATGACGTAAATTATTTCTTATCAAATCTGTCATGGAAAAATATATGAATTTAAGAGTACACTATTTGACAAAAAGTGCCACCCCAGTAATATCAAAGCGGCAAGTGCTGCACAAATACTTCCACTTTACAGGTCAGTGAGTAAACACCATAGCAGGGTTCAACAATACCTACTATGTATTTCAATTTCAATATGCTATGACAGCTTAAACCAACGTAACCGGATTTTTGATTGTTTTAATTTACTTAATAATATTTTTTTAGCTACATATTGTTTATTTTTATTATAATATTTTCTGGACATGCAGTTTATTATTTATTTTATTTTGAGGACCCCAATTTTTTTTTGTAAATAATAAATGCTTAATAGTACACCCACATTTCACCAGTTATGTTAAACCCCATGTAATAGGCCCAGCCTATTGCCATCAACCGGACACAGATCGTATCGATCGACGTAGCTGCTACTGAGAAATTCCTGATGGAAAAACTTAATAACACTTCGCCCGACAATCGTGCCCAGGACCTCTTGTTCAGCAGCCGCGCTTGCGACCACATAGACCAACGAGGCAGTGGAAATATTATACTTGAACAAATCTGTTATTTAAAATCTAATAACCCAAGTATAACATTCAATTTTAACTACATACCAATTTACTGAATTGAGAGTAATCTTGTTAGGGTCTAGATAAAAAAGATAAAAATCTAGACTAAGCACTCTCTGGTAATAAGAGCTCGGAAATAATATCAGCTATCATCTCATAACAGAGATAACAGCTCTCTCTAATACAAACTAGTTAGTTGTCATCACACCGAGCACACGGGAAACATCTCGGCATTCTCGGCTGATGTAACTGTACTCCAAATATACGTATATTACTGAGATATTAATTCTTAATACTTGAATATGACCGACTTGTGTAAGGCTGCTGAACAGTTCTGCATTCACACTTTGTCTGATTTGAAAATATTCGTGCTAATCTAAAGCCTCAACATTGATCGCTGGCGAGTCCTGCCATGTCTAATAAAATCATAATCGTCGAGACAACATTCTGATTGCTTCATATGGGTATCTGCATGAATCTGAAACAATAATAAAATGGGTAGGTAATTTTTTAATTTTTTTTCTTAATATCGGATATGGTTAAGTGTACACCACCCGTATTAAAACGCGGCCCGTCTAATACTAGCCCTATAACCGTGCTTTCACACACACAAACAAATGCAGACGTGTATTCGTTTAACGGATGATTCTCCTCTTTGAGAAAGGCTTCATTCATTCTGAAATATTGTCAAATTAAAACAACTAAAAAACATGTATTATTATTGACCAGGTACCGTAATTTATGTTGATTATTTACGTCTTCTATGACAACCTCCTGAATTTTGATGGAAAACTACACCTTGTATGTATAACACAAAAGCTGTACTGCACAAGACTCGTGTCCGCTCCCGCAGGCTCGGAGCCAATCACCGTAACGCGCGATCAGATGGTTAACGCGCTGTTAACTCGTGGTAATCGCCGCCGGAGGGGCCACACATAAACAACCGCTGCTTTTATCGCCCCACATGGATTATCGTAAAAATGAACGCATTGTACCAGTTATTATGAACAGTGATCAAATTACTGCAGCGAATTAATTGTATTTTTAAAGCTTTCGTGCATGTTAATGTGCATTTTGTGCGGATTTTCATTTAAATGTTAATTAAAGGCCATTGTTAGCAGTGAAGCCTCAACACGGTGGTCACTTACCGCAACATATTTGTAAATAAATGTGTTCCACTCGCAGTTACCTTAATAAGCATATTTCCGGCACAAATGACTTCTTAAACGTCGTCGTGTGCCTTCGTACGTAACACACGAGACTGCGGTCGTAGAGCCGAGCGCTGATGCGTTTTAGATGCCGGTTATTATTCTCAAATAAGTTATGTTTTCCTCTACCAACTCTGAGGAAACTCATATTATATTAGAATATTTGTTGAAAATGCTACAGACTGATTAGATTTTTTTGTATTCAAGGTACAGTAAACACCTTCTGGATGTGTGAGACTATTTATTCAATAAAAACCGGCCAAACGCAAGTCGGCCTCGCGTACAAATGGTTATTGTAGCACCAAACGATATTATAAGAACATTTTTATCGCTCATTCGTATGTCAATTTGCACTGAACAGCAAAACAAAATTAGTATTTCATAGTGATCGTCATACTCCTGGCCTTATGCCCTCATAGTATGTCAAAAATTTAATATCAAATCTTACTCCAACCAATTTTCGTTGAATGTTCTTTTACGTTCCATAAAACCCAATTTTTACAAATAATATGTTTGCTTCTCTTACTAAAAATTTGGTCCCCCCCTCCAATATCTACAATATTGGAGGGGGGGACCAGATTTTTAAGATTTTAGAAATAAATATCTCAACAACCATTAACTTTAGAAAAAAATATATGACGGGGTTCTCCATGTTCCGTTTTACGGAACAATAAAAAAATCATATCAGTGAAACATACATTACAGCAAATAAATAATTTCTGATTCTGTCACCTTATGACAGGTTTTTCGTCCAAAAAATATTTATGTTGCGAGTTCCCGGTGTATTGCCCATTAGGGTTGCCCCCGGCGATAGCTAATGAAAGTCGCCACATCATTTATTGTTTTACTCCATTGTTACACGTGTTCTCCTAATTGAGCTTGTATTATATCAATTGCAATTAAGAAAAGGTAAACATGTAAGGTAAATCAACCGGGCAAAAACCCAGACTCAGTGGCTACTACTGAGAAAATTTTGATGGAAAAACCCACTAACACTTTGCCCGACCCGTGAAACGAACCAGCGACCTCGGCTCAGCAGACGCGCTTCCGACCCCTAGACCTACGAGACAGACTAGTAAACATTTGGTGATATTACCACAACGGATGAACTGTTACACAAATAGTGCAATCACTGCTGACTTATTGAAAACCCCAGTCATGTGTTAAATGGCAGTGGTATTTTGTGACATTACTCACCTTTATTACAAAAAGGTCAGCTGTCTATACTGTTTATACACACGCACATACACATACGCATACACATATATACACGCTTTGGCGACAGTTCAGCGATACTGATACTCGGTCTATGTTACATTGCGCGAGCCTATTGTCCTCAACCGGGCACGATTCCAATGATATTCAGCTCTAATAGAATCAAACACTAACAAGCGATGTAACACTTGTTAACAAACGAGCACTAAACGTAACTTATGAGCAGAATTGACGAGAGAGCATCACGCAGCATCCAGTGTTCGGGGATCGGGGAGTTTAGGGCACACACGAAATATTTATTGAGGATCAGAAGATCCGCTTTAAACAATGCCTAAATTTTTGTAGTAAAGTGTATAATTAGGGAAACGTATATAAGTTTGGCAAATTTAATACCTACCAATTTACTATTGTCCGTATATTGAAATCGTAACAGCGCGTCGGTCGTATGCAACTGCCATAACGGTTTGACCACGCACCACACACTCAAATGAAACCCATGACGCGACAGCGACTGCGGAAGCAAATGAAAGAAGTAGTTTAGAGCATGCCACGAGACACTGCGTCTGTCGCGCGGGGTGTAAGGTGGAGGGGGGGGGAGCAGACGTACGTGTGTCAATCTGAGAAACAATACGTTTCCTGTCGTGCACCTTCTGTCCAACCCTGCAATGCTCCACACAGCCACGCGTACCACCCAACGCGCCAACTTTTCTTCGGCACGTGCCGCCCGCCACAAGAACAATGCAAATTGTATTGCTCGCTTTTTGTACGACACAAATATCGCCACATACGGAATTAATGTGTCGTTTTGTTACAACTTGTGTAATATCGCCGCAACAAAAGTTGTGGTAACGGAGGGTTCAGGGATGATACGTGGCACTGCCATGGAATTGTGGGATAATTACTTTATGGCCGGAGAGCATTGTGGTCGAATTTAATTTAGGTTTAGTTACCGCAATATGTGAAATTTCATTTTAGGTTTTAGTAAGGAAGTGTCGTAATTTACATACAACTGTCTTAAAATAAAGGGTCTTTTATTGCAGGACAGGAATTATTTCAAACATAGGTATGAACTATACGAGAAATTATCTTCATATCGTAAAAAAATGATAAGTACTAAAACCTTTGGGCACTACAAACAATCCATCTCAATAAACAAAACACAGAAATAAATCGCACAATAAAAGCGCAGTGCGCTGCATGTGTCAGTATGTGACTGTACCCGTGACGTCATCGGCACGTGTCGCGGCAACACATCCGACACATTCACACATGCGTGGGAGCTGTTCATCACGCTCATTGGCTAACGAACGACGGCCGTGCAGATGGGTTGAGGAATGCGCTCTTATTTATGGAGATTATTTAGTACGGTTCAATGTAATAATTTACTGTTACCGCCTGTTTATACAATCCTCTCAGATAACACAAAGATAGATGTTGGACATTATTTAGTTTATTACTAACGGAAACAGATGAGGTCGCTCGTTCTAAGCAATTGATCTTCAATTCTAGTGAAATCTTGGTCGAAAGTTCCGAAGTCTCGAAATTTCACAACTAAAACATTATTGTTATAGCAAAATTAATCTAGTTTCAAGACTTATTTTTAGTAACGCAAACATTTCGGCAGCAATCTTCCTAAAATCATTTTCTAACAAAAAAAAAAGAATATGACAGAACGTTCCGCCAAAAAACCATTAGCTCCGAGTAAAATCCGTTTGAGCGAACATGAAAAATATAGATGTTTGAAACGTACGCCTAGCATCCATCTCTGGGATTACGCGCGTATCTCCGCGGAAATGAGCGATCCGGCGACACCTTGCCGAGGAAATTAAATATTTATCTCTTCTTGCGTGCGTTCGTGTATTGATTGTTACCTAATGTATTTATAAAGCGTTCGGTTTGATGGCAATGTTGTTAGTATCGGGTATCTTTATAAATATACAGGTGGAACATAGTGAGCGGTGTGCGTGTCCTGCGTATGTTTGTGGGCTGTTATGGTGTGTCCATGTTTATTTTAAGTACCTACTTTTACCAGCAGATATTTTAATGGAAATCAGAATTTTTCACAATTGCAATGCAACTGCAGAGAGCGTTCAATTTCATCATCATACAATTTGTGTAGTAACATTCATAGTTTTCTTGTAAAATAAATCCACAGTCCAGTAGATATGTACTTTTACCTGGAAAGTATTCCAAACTTATTGGCACTTGACAGGTGATTTGTGTGTACCCTAGGAAGACTATCCTAAGTTTTCGACCTCTAGGACCCTGTGCTACCTTGGAGAGGGGGGACCTCAAAATTTTCCGACTGTTTTCAGTTTTTCGCTTATAACTCATAAACTAAGCCCATTTTGTGTATCACAGTTCAGGATAAAGTTAAAGAACATTAAATTTCTAAACGTTGGTTGGTTAACCAGATTTTCAAACCCAAAACTAACGGAGATTCAGCCGGTCAAATTAAGTCAAAGTTTCTTAAAATGTTACAAATAACCTATTTGTTATAATAATTTCCATGTTAATTATATTAATCACTAATCAAAATCCACGTCTTGGGAAGCCTATGACCCCCTCTCCCCCACACACACAACGATGACCCACTACAGGGTAAGAAATGCAATATAAGGAACCCTATCTCACATCAAAAACCCTAACGTTCAACACACAATATGATTTCATCGGGGGGAGTGCTAGAAGATCCCACTGTCTACAGTTTGCCTACAGCGTATTTCGACCTATTTCGGCCACATAATGCGAAGGGGAGATAGATAGCAGCCTTGTAAAGCTGGTTATTGTTGGCCAATACCGAAGGCAAGAGTGTACGAGTCCAGTCGCCAACACGATGGTCCGACCAAGTTAAAGAAGCTACGTCCTCAAGCAGATTTCAGCAGGTGGTGATGGCAACTTTGGACTGGAGTTGATGGAGGCAGTTTGTCCGTTTAAAGGGGTCCAGTGACGACGATCCTTAGTAATAAGGGACCGATTGAAGAAGAGAAGAACAATAATAATATTGTTTCATATTTGTAATATATAATAAAAATTGATACAATTAGCTTTAAACCGAAAATTACAAAAAGGAAACAATTATAAAGGAATACCTAATATTTTAGGTTGAAATAAAATAATAGTAGCCCAATTTTACACAAAGCGACAATATTTACCCTGGCATCAATACATATTTGCTTGCATCTTGAATAAAAATAATCAAACAACACGCTAATCGCAATAGTAACACAAACGCTCGTAACAAAGTTCACCAACCAACAACTTCGTAAACTTTATTCAATCCAGTATCGAGTTTAACTCATCGTAGACAATCAGAATTTATAAAACACTAAAAGTGTATTGTCACTGGGGTTCGAACGCAGGCTACAAAGTGCGAATCGTCTTAACTACAGCGTTAAACGCTAAGCCAGATAGACAAATATTGGCTAGATTTAAATTAAATACCACTCCGGCGCCGTCTTGTCATGACAGGCTTGTTACTAAGGCAAATGAACATTTTATCGCACTCTTTCTGATAGATAATGATGAAAGAGCGCGATATACGAGATCGTGTACTTGTGCAAAATGTTTGCTATAGAAAAAGGTCGTAAGTGCGACTTGTTTTAAAGCGAAAGATTTGTGAAACTACTACTGGATTAATGACCCATACTGTACCCACAAACCTATTTCAAACAAATTTAAACAAAATAAGCACGAAATTATTCTTGAAGAAAGTAATTCCTTACTTCCTTGTTCCTCCGCATATTATTATAAAGAAGAACAAATATTTATACGAGTTGTCTCAAAAGTGTCGCGTTACCAAAACAAATGTGCGTGGTGATCGACCGGTCACGCGCGTCCTGAGTCGCGACACGTGTCATTAATCTTCACTAAAATAACACTATAAGTACAAGTTTAGTGTTTTAATAGAATATGGCCATTAATAGTGCGAGTAGTTATTTAATTCTTAATGATATAGGAGTGATATACGAGCTATTTTGTTTGTTCTGAAATAAACTGTGGTAAAGCGAAACTGACGAAACTAACTAACTCTCTGTCTGACTGTGGTAACTGACGAATGCCACAGTTGTAGCTTCAGAACTGTCCTAGTTGACAAGTAATAATATTACACGAACACAGTGATAATAATTAAGTGGAAAATCAGTGTGGGTTTAAATTAACAATAAAACACTTTTTAGAAGTATCTTACACCAATTCTTGTCATGATTTAATTTTACATTGTAACTAGAAGTTATTAAGGGACCATCAGGTCATCAAATAGGCCAAGAAGAAAAAAATACGTATTAAAGGGAGCTAACGCATAAACAACAAAGTAATTAAAATTTATATGGAAGTACCGCGCGGGTTTCTTCTGCCAAATGAAAAAGAATCACGTAAAAAAAATAAAGATGCTGCTGGTTTTATACGTAACCTTCTTCTTTTATAGAAGTTGGTTAAAACAGTTGATTACTCTGTTCAATTTAATTTAACAGTTGTATATTTTTGTGTGATGGTTACCTATATAAGTTCATGAAATTCGGTCATGTTTGACCGAATTTCAACTATCATCGCTTCGGTTTTTTTTTACTTTATCGAAGTCACGTCTGCCACTGTATCAGTTGACCTATTATCAATTTGATTTTTTTCTTTACTCCGACGTTTCATTCGGTCGAAAAACTTTTTACCGAAGTTACACTTAGCCGAAATAACATTTGTTCGAAGTATTATGTTTCCGAACATTCATTATACCACTGTTTTAATTATCATATTTTCATTTCACCAAACGCCTACAAAGTTTGTGCACACTATTTCATCTATAACAAGGATGCTTGCTTCAAGCATGCAGCATGCAAGCAGGCATGTAGCCCGCAAGCAGGTTTGCAGCATGCAAGCAGGCGTATGGCAGCATGCAAACTAGCATGCAGGGCGCAAACAAGCTTGCAACATGCAACATGCAGCAAGCATTGTTTCTGTCACGGTTTGGGCGGCCCCACGCGAGCTTATCGTCGCAGATGGTTTTAACACTTACCACCGCAGCTTCGGTTTATACACAGACTCCTATTTACAGATAACTGTTATAATTATACTCATATCTACTACCAGGGTTCAAAATTATTAAGATAATTATTTTCTTTGAGAATTATCAATGCTGACGCATAATTTGATCTCTTAAGTGTTTGACTTTCAAATGATAGTTTCATTACTAAAATATAAGAAAGACATTATATAGAATTAGTTTTTTTTATTCTTTGAATCTAGCATTAAACATAACTTATTTATTTTTGTGGTGATTAAATATTTTGTTTGCTTATTAAACGTTTGTTACTATTTTTTTTTAAGTTGACACAATATAACACCGCTGGATACGCGCGAAACTGGTAAATTACAATCGGATACACGTGCAGTGTATTGTTTTATGATTTTTGTTATTATCAAGATAATAATCACTTCGAAACCCTGCCTACTACTTGACTAAATAAAGTACACACATCAAAAGTGTCTAGGGATCAAGCATTTTTATGCGGATTTCTTGAGATTGAGATGTGGCTTTGTAATAAATTTATGATTTTATAAATTTATATGGATCCTTTTTGGTGCATTTCATAATTTGAATCAGGAACTCTCAATCAAATTCGAGTAAAAGATGAAAATAAGCTGTCAATATTTTCCCTATAAAAACATACAACGCATTGAAGACATTATTAGTGCTACTGTTTCCCTACTACTGATTAAAACCAACGTTATTATGGAGCGGCGACGTCATTTAAGCAGGGAAGAAATGCTCAGAGCCGTGGGAATGATAGAAGCTGGTTCCCGGCAACGTACTGTGGCTTTAGCTCTGAATACAAGTCAGAGTGTTATCAGTCGACTTTGGACACGTTACCGAAGCACTGGTACCGTGGCTGAGCGCCATGGAGGACGGTATCGCTGCACCACACGGAGACAAGACCGATACATTCAAATCTTAACTCGAAGAGCTCCAACAATAACCGCCATGATGTTAGCCGTGAGGCTTCATCACTCTTCAGGGAACTTAATTAGCGACCAAACAGTCAGAAACCGCTTGCATGAAGTGAACCTTCATTCCCGAAGACCGCTACGGGTACCACCTATAGCAATGCACAATCGTAGGATTCGATATCAATGGGCTCTTGAACACAGAAATTGGGCAGAAGAACAATGGCGTTTCGTGTGCTTTTCTGATGAGTCTCGTTTTGGTATGAGACCGGATACAAGACGTATACGACACTGGAGAACCCCTGGACGCCAACAGCGATTAAAATCCTGCCAGGAAGTCCATCCTTATAGTGGTGGAACCATCATGGTATGGGCGGGTATTTGGATCGGCGGAAGAACTGAGTTGATTTGGATCAGAGGCAACCTCAACGCTCAAATTTATGCTGAGACGATTGTATCAGACGTCATCGTTCCTCTACAAGTGCAAATCGGTCCCTTATTTCAGTTAATGCATGATAATGCACGACCGCACACCGCAAGAGTTGTAAGACAGACTCTCGCCGCAGCTAACATCAATGTCCTGCCCTGGCCTGCTCAGTCGCCAGACTTGAACCCGATTGAGCATGCATGGGATATGCTACAGAGAAGAGCTCTGCCGAATATGGAGGGTATCCAGTCGCAAGAAGACCTTTTTTTGTTGTTGCAACGAACATGGGCGGCCATTCCACAGCGTGATTTGGATGAACTCATTTTGAGTATGCCAAACCGATGTTCTTGTGTTGTTAGTGTTCGCGGTAGAAACACGGATTATTAATTGTTTAAGTTACCCAATAAAATTTTAAAGAAAACTGTTATTTCAGTCTTTTTTTCGAACTTTAATGTTAGTGGTTCAAATGTCAAAAATCCCTTTATTAGGAAAATGGCAAATTTCTTTATTAATGCAAAGGTGACTTGGTTTATCGTTACTGTGACAAACGAAAACACTTTATTTGATGAATCCTTAAAGAAAATTTTAATTAATATCAATCAGGAGAAAAGTTATTGCAAAAATATATGTTGATCCCTAGATACTTTTGATGTGTGTATATTGATTGCTTGGTATAAGCTTCAAATGACGTGGTGTCTTACTATTACGTAATGTTTCAAACTTTGCTTCTGTGTGTGAGTTGAATTGAAACAATTGGGGAATGTGTGTGCGCTATTTAAAGGTGCACCTCTGCCTTACACTTTGGGAATTACAGTTAAAATTTTCTGGGCTTTAGAGATCTAAATAATTTTGACAGATTTAGGCTGTTGTATTGCTAGGACGCTTGACTATGCACCATTAGCCATTAATAAAGACTTGACAGCATTACCCCTTC
Organism: Standfussiana lucernea; assembly: GCA_964057025.1. Lineage (NCBI taxonomy): Eukaryota > Metazoa > Arthropoda > Insecta > Lepidoptera > Noctuidae > Standfussiana > Standfussiana lucernea. The sequence goes on along the minus strand of OZ059802.1, from coordinate 16,110,589 downwards.
AGATGAACACTTATAAAATAAACCAAAATGCTGAAGTTCAGGACCCCACCCCCTCTCTCCAGTGACGTCACGGTGTCAGGCGTGCCCCAACTTCGGCCACTCGATACGGCGGCGACGGCCAACAGATTCGCTGATAAAACAACTTGATTTCTGTTAGAGAAGCACTTTTTGCCGATAACGACGTTAAGTTGATGTTCGGCAGTTTTAAATGTCAAGCTTCACGCCTTTGCTTTTATAAGTATCGGGCAGAGAGGTACCTAAACTGGTAGAATAGTGATTTAAAGTGATGTAGGATGATCACATCCCAATATTCTTTGGATGATTGTCCCGGGATTCCTCGTATCGATCGATTAATGAAATGTTTTTATATGAAACGATTAAAATAGCACGGTGATTACAATAGTATTTCATTAATATAATATGAAATGTAAGTATAGTAATAATCGCGCAGCTCTAATGTAAACTCAACCAGCAAATGGAATGGCGGTCAATTTGTAGGACCCGTTAACACAGCCTATCCGAATCAACAGACATCGCTTATTAAAGCTAAACACTTGATCACGGCACACCCGAGGGAGACCGGCACCTACATATGTACTACTCTACACATACCACGGACTCGTGCAGAGGGTTCATTTTGCTCATGAACTGAACAACCTGAAAACGTTTTGCCTGATCTTGTCTGCGACAGAGGTAGGTAAAATAACATATTACATCAGCAATGCAACCACCGAAGGGTAAGGCAGAGGTGTGCCTATAAAGCACCCATATTTCGCCAGTCATGTTTCAGTCCTCTGTAATAGTTCTAGCTAGGTCTTGGACAGTCAAGGTAAAAGAACCTCTTTCTGGATGAAACTTTTTAGATACCTACAGCATGTAAGATAAGGTAGTATAAAAATCTTTGAAATAAAGCTCCTCCGCAGTTACCTATTCTAGTATAAGTACAGGTGTTCTATCGATACAGAGGTTAACAGTCATTTACAGTTAAACTCTGGCCCTTTGCTTGTCTGAAGCCACAGCTAAATAGACGTGGTGGTGATATCGGATCGCTATCATGCTATATCATCTGCCAGCTGCCAACGTTAAGCAATTGTTCTTTGCTTGCAAATTGTTCTAAACTACATTATATTCTCCCAAGTAAAATTCTCATCATGTAATGAAGCAGAGAATGTTCTGCGTCTCCTGACAAAGTGTCGTCCAATCGCCGCCCCAATAGAGCGACCTTAACTCAAGGCCTGCGAGTGGGACGGCCGAAAGCGTTCATTAACTATGTACCAGTGAGCAGGTGCAAACAGCCAGTGTTCCACTCAATTGTTACAAGCTACCAGGAAAACAGGACGCGTGAAGAGTCTCGTGGAACCAGCTAACTACTTAATTTGTGAAAAAGTACTCGTATGTTGTTTATTAACTTTGTGTTGTAGAAGGACTTCGGCTTATACCTAGTTATTGTGGATTACTATCGGTACATAGATATGTACCTGTCTTATAATATGACCTTACCTTTCTAATTTTTTTGTAGAAGGAGCAACTGCCATCTGAATCCCACAATACATCTAAAACTTGTGTACATTGTCCTCAACAAGAGTTCTGTTGTCGTGGGACTCCCGCGACGCCAGTAGCTCTGTGACCAACTGTAGCGAGGATTATTGGCGAATACTGGGACATTGCCGCTCCGTTCCCGACCACAGGAGATACGACTTGCGTCAAACAACACGCGTGTGTATCGCTAAACTTGTCTTCTTCCCGTGAGTACCGCCACACGAACACACGTGGCATAGTCTATACATCTAATTTCATTTGTTCTGTCCGCAGTCCGATTGAGTTAGCAAGGATGAAGGAGTCTGCTCACTACAACGTACCATGCCATTAGCGACTGACCGTGCTACGAACGTACGAACTCAAACTCAAACCATTTATTTCAATTAGACCATTACAGGCACTTTTGAATGTCAAAACACAAAAAAAAAACCAAGGTACAGTCCCAGTCACAGAGCATAATAACTTGTGAAAGTACAGTAATTGCTCATTCGAAAGCGTACTCGTAGATCTTATGGAGAAGAACGGGCAAGAAACTACATGGACACTCTTTTAAATCAATAATTATGTTGTTACAAAATCTTGGTTACATCATTCATGTCGAGATTATACATATATGTGAGAACGATGTAGAAAGACGTGCAAGTAAGAGCGTCCAGAGTAGAAAGATAAAATCAACAATTCAAAAGTACAATAATCCATGGCAGCTGCGAGATGACCAGTCCCTACTGACAGTGCCCATTCACAGACATCAGCGAGAAATTTTAGTGAGCATGACATTCTCTCAACCACCAGGGAAAATACGAGTCAGTAAAAGATGTAAGTGGTAGCTTTATCGTACATAGTACTCACACATGTGCTATACAATTATATAATACTAAGAAATTGAATCTATACAATGCAAAGATATGTTTACAATCTTCTGCAGCTTTCACAATAACCTCACATGGTAATCAATTAGTTTGCCCCTATGGCTGTGGAACAGGACCAGCATTGAGCCAAGCAATTTTATCATCAATGTAATTCCTCAACTTATAGTATGCTTGTCTTGCATAGTGTGCGTTTTATACAAGATTTAAATTTCGTCTCATTCAGTTGAAGAATGCCGGGAGGTATTGTATCGTAACATTTTAAACAGTACCCCATGAAAGATGAGGCTACTTTAGCTAGCCTCAAACCTGGCTGAACTAGATGGTCCCTGGTTTTAACGAACTTATCAGGCAAGGAAAAATACGGCACGGGCTACTACTTATGTTACTACGCTCACTACAAAGTATTATCCGCGTATCATACCCGTGTATAACGGGTCTGAAGTGGTCAGCATACCCGTTTATAACAGGTTTAGAACGGTAAAAATAATAGTTTTACATGCTTATATACAAACAGTTCTAATAGCATTTACTAGTATTTGTAGTTGTTTGTTCGAAATCTATTTAGAATTTGCTCAGAAATTGTTTCGGAATCTGTGTGCTTATTTTTGCCTTACTTGGAATTGTTGTAGCTTACGTTGTAATTTGAAGTAAAATACACTCAATTTAGGTCATACTAAAGCCCAATTCTGCAGTAAATTTTCTCTTTTGTACCTGTTTAGTGTTTAGCAGAGAACTACGACAAAATATTGAAATTCCATACCGATTTCTGGACACCATATTGAACTTTATTAATTTGGTATTCTTCCATGTTTTGTAGTTACTATAAAATACTGGTAGTTCATTGTGAGACGACGACAACAAAAACAAAACTTCGTAACAACCCATCCTGCATCCTTGATTTTCAATAGCCGAAGAGAGTTGATCCCCATTCTATCCCAGCTACAATGAAGACGAACTTTAGTCACAGCTCAAAGTCAAGCTCAAGTTAGGACGTGGGTACTACAGCGGAGGAGTCGCGTGAGTCTAGTTAGTGTGACACAACCCTACCCAGGGAATACAAAGAAAACACAGTAGGCCCGTTCCATAACACAGCTGACAGATAAATCAAGCACAGTTGCTATGGATCAAAGTAATCAGAAGGTTTTAAAATATGCAGTCGCAAATTGAAGGCATTTCAAATACCTTTTTGTCGTCGTTTTCTATATCTATGGCTTGTAATAGATTTAGAACAGAGGATATGTTCTGCGTCCCTCCACCCGGTGGTCAACCCGCTCATTGTTTTTGTATCCCCACTAAAGTTTACAACTCCCCACTCTGCTCCATAAAAAGAATATAAATTGAGACACATCACAGTTAAGGTCCCGTTCTCGTGACAAAAGACCCTATTAATCTTGGTACGATGTTGCCATCAAAAATACTTAGCGAGATTATTCAGCTTCAGCCTAGGCCGAGACAGTGGCTATAATATTTATTTTTGCCAACTGCTTTATAAGGCGTAAACGTTCATATTTCTTAGTATTGTATTCTTCTACTCATGTGCCGTTCGGGGTCGGTTTAGTAAAGCATCTGATATTTTAATATTTTTCGGCGGCAGTGTCGTGGAGCGGAACCGTCGGAATGTTCGACTCATTTAATATACACTAGTGGAACATACGTTAGAGCGGGACGCGTTTGTGTGTGCCACACCGAAGGCAGATGCAGAACTGGTAACAACGGGGGGCACAGTACTATAACTGCAATTTGAGAGAGAGAGACACACTGATAAGCACATTGAAACACACCAAAATTTGTAACGGAACAAAGGTTTAATTTCCATGTTTGAGTTACTCTAAAACAGAACCTTTTTCTCAAATTACAATACTAATTGTTCTTCTTAACAGACTGTTTGAGCATTTTAAACTAGCAAAAAACGTATAGTTTGGAATGGTCTTTCTGTTATATCTGATAGGTGTGTTGGTGACAGAGGGGGCGGGGCGCAAGGGGCGCGGAAGGAGCAAGGGCTAGGGTTGTCGCTCAGCGTGATATAGCGCCGCGTCTCGGCGCAATCATGCCACCCGCGCAAAAAAATAATTGCGCTATATTTCAGCAGAAGGCGCTATTTCGCGGTTCATTACAGTAATGGACGAAATAAAGTGCATGCGGCGACGGAACCCGTCCGGACGCGTACTGTGCCCTACATATACTGTTGTTGTTTCTATAGATTTATGTGACAATTTCTCATCTCATCGTTACGATTCTTCTGTATTTTAATTTTCTGTTTCCTTTTAAGAATTTCATAACTCAGATTCAAAATTTATGTAAATGCTTTCAATCCGTAGACACAAGAGTTTAAGGAACAACTAATAATTGTATTATAACAAAGGCACAACCATGAATTCCTTTGAAGACGTGCATCTTTTCGGGATGGATAAGCATTAATTATCTAAACGATCACGAACTTGATCGTTATCAAACAATTCGTAATAAGACAAATCTCTCAAAAACATGACTAAATTCGTTTATCATTTACATTTACGACCACCATAACAACACATCCTCTCTTCACTCACATAATCTGCGAGTACCGATCGAGTGCGAGTTCTCGTGGTAGCACGCCGGGGTAATGGCGGTCAGTTTTATGGTCGCGGCCAGCGATACCCTGAAATTGTATAAGGCAATCCCATCTGCTACGTCCGCGGAATAGTAAGCGTAGCCATAACGGATCATATTCGCCGCGCAGATGTGGTTCCTGGACCAAGCTGACTTGAGCTGACCTTGCCGACTTTGGCGGACCTCAACCACTGCCGTTCTTTGTGAATCTCAGCTTTGTAAAGCTCAAACGTTAATTTACGGACGTTCTGAGATCGTTAAGAAATGTATTCCAAAAGTTGTACACATTCAAACGGAACAAAGAGAGCAAACCTTTTGTAATAGAGATACGGATTTCAAATAGACTACCGATTCAAACAAAATGTTTAGGTGTAGGTACGCGTCAGTATGAGTCAATCCCGGATATTCCGGCGATTTCCGCCTAGCTCGAATTTTTCTCTGTCGATAAAATCGTACGGGTAACGTTTTGGAAAACCGGAATCCGGATAGGTACGAGCTGAAATATCGCAGAGCTATTCTATCGTGTCATTTTAGTGAGAGCAGCTATGCGCTGTTGTGCGTCGCTAGTTCTAGTAACTGGCACAGGAATGCAGTGGAGCTGGCAGGGGAGTGTGACAACTAAAGAATTTGTGAAATACATCAAAACAAGTTATCGTCCATTTGTGTGACACATGCGCACATGACGTGACGCGGAACAAAAATAACGTTGAAAGAATTTTTAAATTGTAGAGTATCTTGCCCGAAGACGTACAGCTATGCGGGATTTGCTTATAAATAGGTACTAGAAAGTTTTTAACTTTCAATCTACCACGTTGATCCAGTGTTCACAAGTAGGTACGGATGTTGAGCATGAGTCCCGGGTTTGATTCCCAGGCCGGGTAAAGTATTATTCAGAATACAAAGGATTTCAGCCGCGGAGGCTGAGGAAAAATTCAAATCAAATTCAAATTTCATTTCGCGCATGAAACTATATTCAAATAGTCCCTACGTAATGTCCATAAAAATATTTTATAAACTACCAGATGCAATAAAAAATGAAACTAGCAATACAACTTTTACAAATAAGCTCAAACAATTATTAATTAAAAAGAATACTACACAATAAACGAACATGGCAAACAAATATAACATATTTTACACAAATAGGCACCATACACTGTGAGTCGTTTGGAATTCACACTCATACGTACATGGATCAATATTATTCTATAACTATATAAGTGATCTCGCAATAAATGTAAATGTAGTTTAGTAAATTAATATTAAGGACAGATTTTAAAATTGTTAACTGTTTAAGTATGAATTTTATTTTAAACATTATTTTTAAACTTTTGCTGTGCCCTACAGGGTCCGTGATTGTACCTTAACTTGAAGCCCATTGGAACATCTGAACACGACACATTATGGATTGCAAATAAAGATATGAATATTGTAGTGTGCAGCTCGCCTAACCTTATATTTGTAACTGCACACACTAATTATTGTCATTATTATACGAATCATCGAACTAAACAGTTCTCTTTCATTTTGACAACATCACTATAATACATGGCGACCCTTAGCCAGCAATTAAAATTTTGCGACATACGCGAAAAGCGTCCACCGTCGAAGAAATTATGAAGATAAAGTAAAAATAGAAGTATTGAAGACCGAAAGTTTCAAGAAAGAACGTGAAGAAGACTGTAAAATTAAAGAAGAATCAAAATCGCAATACAGAATCAGTTTGAAGAGGTGAAATTATTAATGAAGACAGAAAAGGAACGTTGCTGCCGGGTGCCGGGAGAATGCTCAAGCCTTATGATGAGAGGATATGCAGGGCGCCGGGAGATAAATCGTACGGGTCCGATGTGGAGCAGCTGGGAGTAGTTCGTGTCCAGTGCTGAGGAGTTCATTCATCCACGCCACGTGAGACGTCGTGACCTACATTTAAACGTTGTCAGAAAAATAAGTACCTACTGCAATGTAAGTTTTGCATTGCTAACATTTTTTTTATTCTACAATATTTCTTGTAATTTTAATTAGATCATGCTGTATTATTTTATATTTTGCTCTGGAGATTAGGAATGTCGCAACAATTGCAAGATTTACACGCTAAATTAAAATATTTAAGAGAATATTTAGTGAAACTAGGTCCAGATAGGCGTAGACAAGATTTAGCTTTAAAGAAACTAGAGGAAGCAGAAAAAGAACATAGTAAATTGGATTGTATTTTGACTCAGTTGAACCAAGAAATTAAAAATCGTAAGTTAGACAAAGAAGCTTGTGAGGTTTACCAAACATTAATTCATGAAATTCAATCAAATTTTCAGAAAATAAAGGATTTACTTTCATTAGTGGATAGTAGTAGTCAAACTAGTTCTACAGATTTTATAGTATATTCTGATTGTGTTACAAAAATGGCTGACGCATTCGATATTAAAACTGCAATTTCCCTGTTGCCGGTGATGAATGGCCAGGAGCAGGTGACAAATCAGCTTATTGATGGTATCTTACTTTATAGTTCGCTCATTAATGATGCCAGTAAAAGACAATTGATACAGTTTGTGTTGAAAACGCGTCTTTCGCCTAGTGCAAAATTGCGTCTTAAAACTAATTACGTAGATATAGAAAGTTTGGTAGAAGATATTCGAATTTATTTGCTGCCGAAAAAATCGTCTGTAGCTTTACAAACTCAATTATTTAAAGCGACTCAAGGCCGTAGAAGCATTGAAAAATTCGGTGCAGAAATCGAGGAGTTATTTGTGAATCTCACGATTGCACAGGCTAACGATAAGCGTGATGCCTATGAGGTTTTGCGTCCACTCAATGAGAAAACTGCAATTAAGCGGTTTAGCGATGGTTTGGCTGACAAGCGGCTCAGCACCATCATTGCCTCACGACAGTTTGCATCGTTGTCTGAAGCCATAACGGCTGCGGTAGATGAGCAATCCATGTCTGTCCAGCCACAAGACCAGGTTATGCAATTTAGGGCTAACCAAAACTACAAACGTGGAAGCTTTGGAGGTTCTCGAGGCCGAGGAAATAGACAGTTTTATAACAACAATAAAACATATAACCATAATTATAACAAAGATAGTGGAAATAATGAAAATAGGTCAGGTCAAAAAACTTCAAACAGTGTAAATCGAGGTAAACACTCAGGTGGACAGCGTCAGCATTTCCGTGGACGTCCGGTGCGTAGTCAGCGTGTTCAACATAGCGCGCAACAGTCCAATGTCCAAGACGACTTGCGCAATGACCGCACAAATAGTCATGAAAACTTAGAATTTTTTCGTACCTAAATCGTACACTCATTCAATTTATAGTTTTTGTAATTTTTGTATAATTAATTGTCAATTAAAAGATAGTGATGTTGATCTTAATTTACTGATTGATAGTGGAGCTAGCTTATGTGTGCTTAAGTATGAATGGTTGTCGCGACATAGGAATTTATTAAATTTAGTAAAACAAGATAAGATAGTTATTAGAGGAATTAGTGGTAATTTAGAGTCATTGGGATACATTTATTTAGATATTATAATTAATAATGTGACTTTCCAACAAAAGTTTTACATTTTTGAACACTTATCTTGCGCCTCAGAAGGTATACTCGGACAAGATTTCTTTGAACAATATAACGCAGTATTGAACTATAAAGATGGTACTCTGAGTTTAGAAACCCGAGACCAGTCTATTAGTGTTCATGTTAATAGGAACTTATTTACAATTCCGCCTCGTTGCGAAGTAATTAAACACATCCCGACGTCACACAACAGTGATTGCGTCATTTTGTCAAAGGAAATTTATAAAGGGGTGTTCACGGCAGGTGTAGTATCGAAGCCACATAATGGATTTATTCCTGTTAGGATATTAAATACAACTGATAATTCGGTTAATGTAAATATTTCAGATTTAAATATTAGTTGCCTAAATAATTTTTATGTTTGCAAGTTTGACGACGATAGTATATCTGTGGATAGAGTCAGAACTTTGCTTACTACTTTACAACTACACAGCTATTTAAATAAAGAGGAACAAAGAGGCATAGAAAACGTATGTGCCAAATATGCCGATGTTTTCCATTTACCAGGAGATACGCTCACTACAACTAATTTAATAGAACACTCAATTAAACTAAAAGAAAATACGTCACCAGCGTACGTAAAGCCTTATCGATTGCCTAAAGCATTGAAAGGCGAGATACAAAGACAAATAGATGAAATGGTTAAAAACGATATCATTGAAGAGACTATTTCAGAATGGTCAAGTCCAGTTCTATTAGTACCTAAAAAGACAGATAGGTCAGGAGAAAGGAAATGGAGACTTGTAGTGGACTATCGCCAACTCAATAATAGGATACAGGATGATAAATTTCCTTTACCTAATATCACTGAGATTCTAGATTCGTTATCTAATAACATCTATTTTTCAAAATTAGATCTCAGTCAAGGTTACTATCAGCTGTCGTTAGAAGAAAAGTCTAGGAAATATACTGCATTTACAACAGACAAGCAGTACCAAATGAAACGATGTCCAATGGGACTTAAGACATCGCCTAGTGCATTTGCTCGTCTTATGACAATAGCAATGTCTGGGTTAAATTATAAATCATGCTTTCTATATCAAGATGATTGTATTGTCGTAGGAAATTGTCTTGAAACGCATAACAAGAATCTTATAAAAATCTTTGAATGTCTAAGAAAAGTGAATCTGAAATTAAACCCCCTGAAGTGTGAATTTTTACGTAAAGAAATCGTTTATTTAGGACATAAAATTACGTCAGAAGGAATATTTCCCGATCCATCGAAGGTAGAATGCCTACAAAAATATCCAGTCCCGCAGAATGTAGACGAAGTCAAGAGATTTGTTGCATTTGCTAATTATTATAGGCGTTTTATCCCAAAGTTTGCTGAAATAGCCTATCCTTTGAATACGTTATGTAAGAAAGACGTAGCGTTCGTGTGGAGTGACGAATGCGAGCAAGCATTTGACAAGTTAAAACAGATTCTTATTAGTCCGACTATACTTGACTATCCAGACTTTGGAGACAATAATACTTTTACGGTACAAACTGACGCATCAAAACTAGGATTAGGCGCCGTACTGTCTAATAGCAATGGCAAGGTAGTCGCGTACGCAAGCCGTAACTTGAAACCCGCTGAGACGCGATACCCTGTGATTGAGTTAGAATTACTAGCTATTGTTTGGGCAGTTCGACATTTTAGACCTTATTTATATGGGAAAAAGTTTAACATAAAAACAGACCATAAGCCGTTGATTTATTTATTTAATATGGCCGATCCTTCAAGCCGATTGACAAAGTTCAGATTATATCTGGAGGAATATGATTTTGAAATCAGTTATGTCCCAGGGCGGCACAACGCAGCTGCAGATGCATTGAGCCGGATACCTATTACATCCAACAGCTTAAAGGATATGAACAAGCATGTAGTATCGGTCATGACAAGGGCACAGACTCGAAGGTTACGCGCTAACTGTGATAACAACGACATGACTACTGACTCTGAGGTATCCTCTACTCCAAGGCCTGATCAACCTAAGGTAGTGGAAATTCTCAAACGACCGATTGACAGCGTTGAATTGATATTATTTAGTAATAAAAATACATTAAATCAGATAGAAAAATCAAAACATTTCACTAGCGATAATGGTAACTGCAAATTCGTACCTGATAAATCAGCAATTTTTGTGATTTCTCGATCGTTACCTACCGTAAGTGTGTTAGCGAGAGAATTACAACGTTTTTGCAAGCAAATCAAAATAAACGAGCTCATAATAATTAAAAGCAAGCGCTATGAAATTTTTGTTAACAATTTTATAAAGGAAATGAGTCATTTAAATGATAATGATATTCCTAAGCTACTCGTTATTAAAGATGTGACAAGAGTTACTGACAAAGACACGAAAACTGTGATCTTGAATGACTTCCACCTGTTACCCACAAGTGGCCACGCGGGAATAAACAGAATGTTAAATAACATTAGGAAGAACTATTATTGGCCAGGAATGACCAATGACGTAACAGAATTCATAAGGAAGTGTAGAAGTTGCCAGATTCAAAAGCATTCCAATAAGCATACGAAGGAACCGATGGTTATCACATCCACGGCATCTACTGCTTTTGAAAGAGTTAGTTTAGATTTAGTGGGTCCTTTAGATGTAGATAATTTAAACTATAAGTATATTCTAACATTGCAGTGCGATTTAACAAAATACGTTGAAGCTTATCCTTTAGAGAGGAAAGATACTGTTTCCGTAGCTAGGTTATTTGTAAACAATTTTATTCTGAGATATGGTATCCCTAGAGAAATAATAACAGACCAGGGAACAGAGTTTATGTCATCAATTTTTACAGAGATTTGCAATTTGTTGCATATAAATAAACTGCATTCAACAGCTTATCATCATGAAACTCTAGGAGGATTGGAAAACACTCATAAGGTTCTAGGAGCCTACCTTAGAATTCAGTGTGACAATAACAAATCAGATTGGAGCAGTTGGCTTCCATTCTGGTGCTTTTCTTTTAACACTACAGTACATTCTGAGACAAAATACACTCCATTTGAGTTAGTATTTGGGAAAAATTGTAATTTACCATCTAATATAGCAGAAAGTTCATATGTTGATCCTTTATATAATCCTGATTCTTACCCGTTAGAACTAAAATACAGACTTCAAAAGGCACAAGCAGAAGCTAGAAATAATTTATTATTCAGTAAGGAATTGAGAAAGAAATATTTTGATAAAAATGTAAACGGATTAAAATACAATAGTGGAGATTTAGTTCTTATTAAAAATCAAGTAGGAAATAAGTTAGATAAAATTTATTTAGGACCGTATAGAGTCATTGAAGATGTTTCACCAAATGTAAAAATATTAAAAGATGACAAAGAATTTGTAATCCATAAAAATAATACAAAACTGTTTGTTACATAAAATACTTTGGTTATAAGATATTTCTTTTATGTAATGTAATGTAATGTTAAAAAAAAAAAGTATATTTTTAAGCTATTGTTTTGTTAAAGTAAAAAAAAAAAATGAATTATGTACTTAGATAATAATAACATTTTTTTTTAAAAAAAAGGGGAGGTGTAGTGTGCAGCTCGCCTAACCTTATATTTGTAACTGCACACACTAATTATTGTCATTATTATACGAATCATCGAACTAAACAGTTCTCTTTCATTTTGACAACATCACTATAATACAATATGATATAGGCTTGCCCCCCTATTACACGGGACTTAAACATAACTAGCGAAATGTGGGTTTACTAAATTAATATGTATTAGGTGCACCACCTAGGTGTGATGTTATGTTAGTTATTTTTAAATTTATATCAATATAATGTATTTTGATTGACTATATTCATACAGCTATTAGTAGAGAACACGCTACTTTAGATAGGTACCCACATCAAAGTTGAAGTAAGATGTGAGCGAGGTGCGGCACTCTCTCCAAACTGTTTGTTTTTCATCCCAACTGCTTGAGCTAATACCATTAATATCCAAAAATACCCTCCGTTCAAGCCAATATCTCTCAGCGCACCAATACGTGTATTATGAAGCAAAGCGCTCTCATATATTTTCTCGTTCACGTTTTTCCCTTCAACAAACAACGCTGTGCCGGCTATAGGCGATTCTTATCCTCCTTTAACATGTGTACTTATTATATTAAACGTGGCCACTGTGTGCTTTAGTGATACACAATGTTTGTACGCACACCGCTCCAGAAGCAACACCACGCCGCGCGCCGCGGAGAGGCGCAGGTAAATTGTGTACGTGATAGACGTTCGCAAAGGGCTCGGGATCACACGCCCCTAACTCACACAAAACCCATTTTTCGACAACGTTAACCTTCTTTAGTCCGCACTTGAGAAAATAAAAGCAGTGAAATAGAAATTGATTTTACAGAATCGAATTAAAATAAGAACCTGATGGTTCTTATTTATATTCGTCAAAAATTCTATATTTAACGATGAATAACAAATTAAGCCCGAAATAAATTATGTGAACTCAACGTAATTGTCTAATCCAATTTATATTCAACGCGGTTTTATGAGTTCAGTTGTAAAAGAAATGTCGCCCCATACATTTATAATGGGCTGCTAAAATATCACGTTGTACCAATAAATCGCGGCGGAGCCGACGCCCGTGGATACAAAGTGGAATCTGTCGGAGCTGGCGATATTGCCAAGAGACATCAAAAGCGTTCATTCCTCCATTCACGACTGGTTGATATCGTGAAATTAGCTATTGATGTAGTGAGCGAAGTGAATGAACAAAAGAAGAGCGCCTCTATTGATCCGCGAGCTGTGGGGGCACCCGTCACCACTAATGTCAGTTATTGCGATCGACACAACAGCATTATGCCAAATGGAGGTTCCCGATATGAGCCCAGAGAGAGATTTTACTGCCAATACAATAAGTATGAACATCAAACCTTGTAATATAGATAAACAATATTGAAATATTCTTACAAATGTATTCAATTTCAAATTAATTCCCGAAGCTTTCGATGCAAATTGAATCATACACTTTATTCTTGAATACAAAAACATACACTTACAGTAAATAGGTGAATATTTCGTTATTCAGTGTCATTATATAACGGTATATTAATACTATAAGTTTATTAAGAAAGCTTGTCAATTGTGGCGATAGTTCCAGCTCGTTTCATTTATTTTACGGGTTACATATACCTACCATGTTTTATTTATGTTTGTTTATATATTTTCATGTAGGTACTTCATATCTATGTTTGTTTGTAACAGTTTCCTCTTACCACATCAGGACATCGGTATTGCCTCGCGAAGTAATAAGGCAGTTTAAACCACCGCGATGCAAAATATCGCCGGGGCTGCCAATAAACTGAGGTTTATTCAGTCGCAAGATAAACATACGAGTTGTTTGTACGGCGGCTTGCTTTATATTAGTCTTAGCATCTTGAATATGTAGGTATGAAGTGTAGAGAAATATGAAGTATGGGAGTTTATAGGTGTTTTTTTTGACCTTTCATTAATGTAGGTATTTTTATGGGATATTCTGTTTAGACTAACGTTAAATAATTATTATCATCGACGATGTGTTGATCGCCAGAAATCTATATATTAATCTAGCATAGAATCATTATGAAACAAATCAACATCCAAACTCAGACATTTCAAATACGATAGACTGAATACCAATTTGAATAGGTGACCTAATTCTAAAGTGATTTTAAAGTGGGCGTGACGTGCGAAGGAGGCAGTAATTAGGGCGCTCATATCTCCTCATCAGGCAGGCAGCCGGTAGCAGGATGGAATACTAATTGAAGTTGGATCCATCACTTGTTGAGTCGATGAGCGTAAGCGCCACAATTAGACGGCATTACGGCATTATCCGCCACTGAACTAAGTCCTGCGACTCACCCGCACTATCATCGCGATACCAGGTTACTTTACTACAGTGCTACCTCAATATAACGTACCTCAATGTAACGTACCTCAATATAACGTACCTCAATATAACGTACCTCAATAATAACGTACCTCAATATAACGACTTCCTCAATTTAACAAATTCTTCATAATCCCCTTGAATTGTATATAAGAGGCAATGTGAAATAAACCTTAACATTGCGAATATTTTTTGCGAACAACCTCTTTATAACGAATTTTCAACTTTCAAGAAAAAGTGTAAAAACCTTTAATTAACGAATTTTTTCAACCCAAGACTTATATATTATAACGTTCCCACCAATGTATGACCCTTAATTGGCCTTAATCCATAGTATGTGATTCATGTCGCGACAGGTTTCGACACGCTTTTTTTCGTAAAACAATCATTGTTGTTTGATGGAAAGTAATATTAACACTGCTGCTCGTCACTATTGTTAAAGATTCAAATTGCAATGGCTCAGAAAGTAAAAGGTGTTCCTTATCATTTTTTTACCTCTTTATAACAAATTTTAGACCAACCTAACCTCAACATAACTAACCTCAGTTTAACGAATTACTTGATATAACGAATATTTACTTGTTCCCTTCCGATTTTTTATATCGAGGTTGCACTGTATTATGTATTTGTTTACTTCAACATTGGTGTCGTACACAATAGTCTGAATAATGGTTTCTCCCAGAATCTTCAATTTTTTGGCTCAAATTAAACCCGCATAACTTTTTGCACTGATGAAACATTTTCAAGTCACCCAGTTTTCGTAGTGCAATCTAATACTTAACGTGCCATACTAGTTACCACCAAGAAGACAATTCATACGTATTATAATTTTCGTAGCTAATTTGTCCGCTACTGCACCTGCGTGGGGGTTGGATTATCCTACGGGAACGCGCTACTAAGGTAAAAAGTATTCTGTACCAGATCGTGGTCTGATTGTGTACCTTTATATATCTGTACAAACATAATTAGGCGAAAATCACACTAGTTTTTGGTGTCTACAATCAGTGATGTAGCCTAAACAGAGCAAAACACGAAGACAAATGTATTGTGCGCACAACATTTCCGATAGTATTCAACGCTGGCGGAAGTTGTAAAGGGCACTGCACGCAAATTTGTGCGGCTGTGCGTGTGTCGTGCGTGTGGTGTGCGTGTGTTGTGTCGCGTTGTGCCGGGTCAGGAGGGCGCGGGTGTTCAGGGAAAGCGGGGGCAGGAGAGGTCTAGAAACAATGTCAACAGAGAAGGTCCACATTCCAAGTCAGAATAAATACAAAAAACCTTAGTCGCATTCGTGGTAGTCCGAAAGGAAATCCAAGTAGATGGGAACACTGTGTTATTGCTTCTTTATGTGCATGCTACTTACTTTTTTTAACAAATCCAGTATTTGTGTGCATAAGATTAAAATACTGGAGCACTGGTTTTAAATGCACGTTAGTAAAATGTTGCTACGGTATGTTAAACCTAAGATTTATGGTTCAATACAAATTCGTTTCTGTTACACTGTGGCAACTGAATTTACGAGCGCGCTCTGAAGGAACGGGCCTTCTGTCCGTCCTTATTTAGAGCTGCGTCGTAAATATAGCCCCTTTGATGTAGAGGGGCCAGGTGACACTCTCCTGTACTATGTAAACTGCCTAAGATATATCACTGCTTGTTAAACCCAAGTTTAGCTGTAAACTAGCCCAACTGCTGCTCATTTGCACGACAAGGCTATTTTAGTTTCACAAAATATCGCCCTAATCAAATATTTGGTTCACCATATTTTAGTTACACTGTCAATTAACTAAAGTTTTGATACAAGTTAGTAAGGAAATATGTTGACAAATAATTACAGGACCCAGGACTTTATGTTTCCGACAGTTTAATTACATAAGAAGGCTAACAGAAAGAAAATTTAAGCAAAACTTGTCCACTTTTGTTCGTCGTCTATTTAAAAAGCTCTCGTAGCCGGGAACAGGGCGCTCGGCGGTGTTGTCGAATAGCACGACATACATTGTTAATTATTCGCTGCACGAGCGATGGCCGCACATTAAAATTTGTCGATGTATACGAACAGCGCATATATTATCGCGACGCCTGCTCGGACAACGCGCGAGGGATATGAAAATCGAACGATATAATCACTGGACTCCTGTGGTTGAATTTATAATAACTTTCAGCTGAAAAATTATATTACCGTTAATATTACAAGGTATTATTTCTAACATTTATCAAAAAGTCTAGACTTTCAAAGCACCTTTATAAATAACTACATTATTAAAACTGTATTATGTATTTTTATTTAATTTACGATCATAGATAACGATCATAAATATCTACAAACTTAATAGAAGCTGATATTGACAACCCCTACAGCCAAATACCAAAATAGAAAGCTAATCTCTCATCCAATAAATTGTGTTAAGACTAAAAATATTCTATTTTAGTTCTATTTGAGTGAAACTTTCCCATAGTGTTGTGCGTACCAGGAGATTTAATTAGTGATGTCCATAACGTAGCATTAAGTAGTGTGGCGGTGTGTAGAGAATTTTATTAATAGTGTGTTTATGTTAATGTTACACGCGTTTGGCTGTTCTGCGCGGAGTGCGCGGGACCGCCTACCGACTGCCTCGTGTCTTGTGCTATCGAACGAATACATTATTAATATTATTGCTGTTTGTGTACTTATCTACATAAAGATATCCTCAAATTAATAGAACATGATTGTCAAGGTTAAATAAATTACTGAAATTGGAGGACAATATCATCATGGTCAATCAGGATTATTTGATTCGCCCATGGGCGGCATAAAAACAGACAACAGGTTAAGCACTAACCACACGATACAGAAAAAGTACCTATGATGAACTTTCGAAATCGATACGTTTCGAGATTTGGCATGAATTACACGATTACATGGTTGAAAATTCGATAAATATTGCGAAGAAAGGTTATACACGTCAGGCACATAAATTTTTGTTTAATTAGAAATTTTGTAGTTAGTTTATTTTAGTCATTTTAATTATTATAATGTATAATATAGTTAAAGTAAATAAAGTATCACGCATAAATTAGAAACAAGTTGTGTAGCATAATCAATTAACTCAACAAAACAAGTCTACAACTCAGTAAAATAAACAATTAGGTACAACAGCTCGGGCAACTATCAAATAAATAAATAATTCTCCGAAACGATTCGAACGCCTGCAAAAACATTAATATAATTACAACTACTTACTCCTGTCTGTCAATTTGATGAAAATGTCTCAGTATTGTTCAGTTGTGACTCTTACAATCTGTGCAATGGCCTTTATAATGTGATTATAAAATAATAACTTTGTCGAATAATTAACATGTATTCTCTCAAAATTAACAATTTAACTACCTCATGTAGGTTTAAAATGAATATTTTATTATTATCTGATCTATCATTAGTAACATTTAACTAAGTGGTCGGGTATAATGTGTAAAAGTTGGTGAATGAAAACCAAGAAACTAAAGTTCGATGTTACACTAATGTTACACGACGAAAGTTTGAACCCACTGAACAACGTAACTGTTAACTTAGCATAACTTAAAATAATCTGAATGGTAATCATAAATAAATGAAACCCGCCATTTTTCCTTCAAGTTTTTCTTTTGTGAGTTATAAAAGTTACCGCAAGAAATAATGGGCTGGCGGCAAAGTGGTTTACCAGCCTATTGACTTGTGAACTTTTATTGACACTTTTATCACTTTTGTAATTACGTGCTGAACATTATAACTTAATAATGCAATGGCTACTAAACACTGGAAGAAACTTGTGAAGAAATTGCTAAATAATACTAGATAATAAAAGCGTCAGTTTATGTATGTGTAATAATTTTGATTCATGCAAAAGGGAATGTTTCAACGGACCAAGTAATTTGCTGTTTTATTTCTTTTTGAATTTAGCTTGACAACAGTGGTCTACAAACATATACGACATAATCATTATCTTTATATTCAAATCTGTCTTGATTAGGAACAAGTTTTATGAACGAAATTCTATCTAAGTATACCTTGTCTAGGAGGTCTTTATGTAATGACAGGTATTATCAATTCTCCATCAATAGAGCTCACGTTAACCGATAACCGGCGTGACGGCTCAGTACAAGGTACCAGGGCCGCAAGAAAGGGGAAGAGATGTCTGTTCATACATCGGAGTATGATTGCAATTCGGTGCATCACTCTGGTTTTGAAGCGTTGAGGTAGGGTAAAATGTAAGGTTTAGCTTTTGTGGCAATGTCAGATTTTGTCATAAAACTTGTAGTGCATGTTGATCTAGATTTGTTAGTGTTATTAGTATGAAGCAGATTAGTTACTGAAACACTTATAATTTAATTTGTTCTTGGGCGTAATGTGTGTTCAGCCAATTGTAATTTATAATGACGTAGGTTATACAATACCTTTCTATCAGTTAAATGCGATTACAATATATCCCTTTTCTTTAGAAGTGAGCACTTCATCTAAAACCCCTCCCTAATAAGTTGTTAAGCCAAGGATTATGTTCCCACACCCTTGTACTAGGTGAACACATAAATATTAACGTTACAGGGAACAGATAATTATCGGACTTACCTAGTGTACCTACTAATAATATTGTGCTGAATATTTCATGAGCTACCACTATTTGCTACACAAAGTGAGTCAAACGATAGCTATCTATGTATGTGTGAACGATGTGTTGTTTGTATTAAGGTCTCTTGATACTAATGTGCTGGCGATATGATATCACCATGATTGATACTAAAGGTGAGTCCATACAAACATAAACTCACGCCTTTTACGCAAGAGCAAACGAACTGAAGCTACAGAACTCCACCTGCACCTGTTCCCACAGGGCCATTCTGTTTGTGGAGGTCTGAGCCTCGAGATGCAAGATTCATAACACAGTGAGTGAATCAATGAAAGACAAACCAGTTCTCTTTTGAGTAGCAAAACTTTGGCCCTAGGCTTCTGCGAATAATTTTTGACACGCCGAGTAAAACGTAATATTTACTTAAACTCATCATTTTAACCAGATTTTTATTTAGTTTTATGAGGTAAGTTCCGTCTCCTCAAATATAATCTCTTAACGCCTTTTCACACGTCTCGGCGGCAGTCAGTGAAAATTTGTGCCGCAGCACTTCGACACGCACCTCATCACACGCCCGAAGCTATGTACACGAAGCTATGTAGGCGAGACCGACGTCCAAAAAGGCAGCACACCTCGGCTCGGCTTACTACATGTAATAGTAATTGTTAACCGGAAACCTACCCTACCCTAAACTAGAATTATGTCACACACTCTGCATTATGTGCCACACACATACACCACATACTGTGATAATTTGAAGTCCCATTCAGTTTTTTCGCCGAAACCATGATTTAAAATACCTAAACGTTATATATTCAGGTTAAATGAAGTAAATGTCCGCAAGTATAGGGTAACACACAATCAGGCTGTGCAGCTAACAGTGGAGCTATATAACTCACGCATTGTTCTACATTGTTTCGTTCAATTTCAAGCTCATTACTGTGCCTTTGAACTGATTTTATATAAAAGCTTTTTATAATTTAAGTAATTTCTCTGTAAAGGCTCTGTTTGATGAGTATTTATATAACGTAAACAAAAAACCTGGTATGGTTTTGTTAGACTTTTTATTAAAAAACTCTCGATTAAAATATACTTTTTAATCTAAACGTAATGTAATACGTTTTCGCTTGTTCACATCAGAAGTAGCTAAATATAAGAGGATTATAATATTTTAAGTCGGTAAACTAATGAGAAATGACATTATATTGTGACTTGTGGTAACAAAGAAGTATTTAAGTAATTGAGTTTCGCTTGACCCTATATAACCATGACGTTGAATAGATACTGTTCAGTGTCCTAATGATAGAAACAATTGCTAAAATAGTCCTCCTGACAGTTTTCAGTCACGGCAATTTTCGCGTAACTGTTTAGCGGTGGAACAAAATGTTACAATTATTTATGTACTCTGTGGACACGTGACGGCTGTGATTCGACTTGACATAATGCACTCATTATCGGTCACGCGAGGGGCTGGTGGGGGGCTGGTGAGGCGAGGGGAGAGGAGGGGTGAGGTGGCGTGCGGTGCCGCACTACTCACTCTCGATGAAGTCATGTTCTCAGCTCACGAACAAAACACACCTATTATATTTTAATCAGCATTGTTAACTTTTTGCCAAAGTGTACCATACAAACGAGACAGACCACACAAATGTAACAATTATTTTTCGAATGTCGTATCGTTTACTTCGTCCATAGCTCACTGTCTGACTCACACGATCCTAACTTTTTATATCAGCACATTTTATTCATTTAGATTGTGTTTATACGAAGTTCGTGAGATTGGGGAATTAATGGCGACTTCGTTATATTTTCGCTATTTACGTTTTTGTTTACCAAGTTTCTTCTTTTGTAATGTAATTTAATCACGGCTTTAATCTTGACAAACTGTATTTTTAATGTGCTCGTTAAGCTTTTAATTTAGGTTATTGTGGCACGAGTGAAGTTGTAAAAATAACGTTATTAAAAAGAACTATGAAGTCGTCTACAAAGGTTACGATACCTTTAATCGCGCTTATTGGTATGGCCAGATAAATAATTCACAATATTCATGGCTGATTTTTAATACCTGTCACACTTTTACGCATCAATTATAACATGATAAAATATTTATATCGATAGAAAAATCGGCTCACAATCGTACTCGAACTAAAAATAGCTCACGCACACAATATGAGTAGTACTCAGTGATGTCTGAATAATGAATTCTCCGCACATTGAAGTGGCTCGACACAATGGCTCTCATCCTCATCTCTTATCCACTCATGTGCTCCTAGTACTTGCCGAATAATTGAGGAAAATTGCTCTAATAAGATATTTCACGCTGATTTACGTTACGATGAACATCGTGATATGAGAAACGTGTAATAGTAAATAATATGTAACCGGCGATTATATTCTCACATGGGTTCAAAAGTTATGCTCAAAATTACTTTCATAATACCTAAATGGACATGTGTTATTTAGATTGTAGAATATACTTTTTGTTACTAAAATTATAACACAACTCTTAACTAATTCTTTAAGGTTACAATGGTGATATTTATTATCTGTGCGTATATAAGTATGAAACTTTGCATATTTACTACTACTTACTAGTTTTCAGTTAGCGTCGTTTTGTTCCCAGGAAAAGTAAAAGATCACAGATATCATGAGTTACTTAACGAGTCAAACCATTAACAGGTATAAAATAATAAATATGAGCAAAAATAAAAATAGTTCTAGTGCTTTAAAAAATTCAACTGTCAACGGAAAAAGTTTCCAGATTGCAACGTGGCAATGCTGCCATGTCAATGCGGCCAGCCTTTTGGCCACGTGAAGCGTTGATAATCCGCATGGCGATATCTTGAAAGACTAACTACTGACAACAGATCAAACACATTACTACAAAATAGGTTTTTGTATTTCCACCGTTTGAGGTGTTCAACAACTGCAGCACAGCCCCCGCGCTAGAAAGATGGGATAGAGAAAAGGTGTCGACACAAGTTGCATCCCACACAGGATCTGCCCAATTTTCAAAGCACTAGGTATGTCTATATCGTCTAGTCTCTTCGTGTCTTGTCATTGGGTTCTGAACTAGCTAGCAAGGGCACGACGGATGATGAGTGAAAAGTCTCTGGTCTCCTTAACATCTTTTAATACGGCATATGGTGACTATGGCAGTAAGGTGAACTTTTATAGGCTTGGCTTAGTGTTACCGTAAAGTTTTAATACTGACTTGACTTTTAAACACAAAGCTCTCACAAGTACAGGCTGTTGATTGCCCCCCCCCTCGGTCCTGCCGCGGAAGGCTTCTCTAATATCAATGAGTGCTGAAATGAACGCCTCAACAATCAAGATTAGGCTTTTCACAGGACTTTTTGAAATGTTTCACTTCAATCTAAATTATTTGGTTATTTCAGAAAGACGGATTAAAGACAATCTAGACGTCCTCACTAACTTTGGCAATATTGTTGTAGTTTGCAGTTTTGATTAAAAAAACAGATTTCGAAAAAGAGAGGTTTAAGAATTGAAAAATCTGTTTGAAGATTAAACGCTAAAATGTTTTAAAAGAATGGCCCTCTTAAATAAAGACGGTTATAAAGAGGTCCATCGCTCGAGGCTCAATCTTATGTTAACAACTCAGTATTTCGTTTCGTTTCCTCCTCGTATCGCGGAGGCTTCGTTATCATTGCTTTGTTCACATTATTTAACTTCGACCCTCTTCCTCACTCACTGTCATGGTTACTGCGGTAAATTTAGTATTCATGTCAATTTGAAGACATGCTTAGATTGAAATAAAAATTTATATCTTATAAGAAGTACAAAGTGAACAGAACGAATGTTGGGTTTTCACACCACTTAATAACTGTAACAAGGACCAATTTGTACTTGTCTTAAAGTTGAGTAATTTCAAAACAAACGCGACAAGATAACAATGAGACTCGACATTTTAAACACGCGGCAAGTCGTCCCACCTAACCGACGAGAGGGCTCGAGAGGGCCAATCGAGTGCACCCTAATTATTTGCAGAAGCCACCTGCCACGCTTCTTAATTTTGACAGCTAAGAGGTTGACACTCTTTGTCAAAGTTGTGAAGCAGGGCACTTGTCACCCCCCGCCCAGCACCCCTCGCGTATAAAGTGGCGAGACGTGCCTCACTGCCTCGCGCCTCGCGCCTTGCGCCTCACCGCCTCGTCGACGAGTCGATAATATTATTCGAACAGCTTCTCTGATACATTTTAAACGTGTCGGCGTTTGAAGCTGTTCCTTCGTACTCCAAGCAACAACAAAAGCTGATAACCTGCTGACGTAAGCGCATATCTGAGCGGGTTATCGTCTTGTTTTGTTGTCCTTCAATACTTATTTTTGCATTTATTTGGAAGCACAATAACAATGGCACTTTACACGACCTTTTTTTTCACAATTTCTAAATTTATTTTATTCATCTCTCATTCGGAAGGGTTCGGCAATTGGGTTTATATACGCCAATTCATAGCGTTGGTACAATTCAATTCCCAATAACCAATCATTCACAATTTAGTGAACGATATTACATTTTTTTTTGTAATTTGGCCACGCTTTAAGATTGTTTACTACTTAACCGGACTATACGAAATTCTTAAATTTTATAGACAACTACTATAAACCGCAGGATCACATAAAAATAAATTCGAGATTAACTTTAGACATCGAAAGATAAATTTAACGCTAAATATAAAATAAAACATAAAGCGCCCTGAGTTAGTAATATAATACTATAAAACTCAAAAGTCGTAAACAAATGGCTTCATAAGCATGAAAATACTAATGCGCATAATTAAAATATGTTCACATAAAAATAACTGCTTAATAATACCGTGCAGCTCTTAATGAGACATCGTCGCCGTGAAGTGCGTTTTGTGGCGGTTTCCAACGTAATGGCGCTTTTTGTGAAACACGACTCAATTGTTAGCAGGTTCATTGGAGGGCGTTATTTCTGTGCTCTATAATAGCTTGTCTATAGTAAGTGTGACTCTATTGACAACACTAGACCTTCATTCAACATTAGTCTTTCTGAGAACGCTAATGGACGAGATATTTGTATTTCTGTCACCGACACAGACACGACTGAACCTGTGGGAGACTCAGCTACTGCTTCACAGTATATATTGTCTTCAACGTCTATATTAGGTGTATAGGGAACGTTAAACGTTCCGAGAATAATAAGAAGGTATTCCTGATTTCGAAAGGGAGTAGTCGTCTCGTCTAGATAGACGGATCTTTTATTTTGTCCGTAAACGGATTCACCCACCGCCGGTGAAACTGCTGAGAAATGAATAAAAATATATAAAAGCTACGGCTGGAGTAAATAAATCAAGTTATAACGTGGTAAATTTCAACTATACCTCAAAATATTGATTTGATGAAAAGCTTGGAGCGAACTGTAAAGCAAAATACGCAAATTGTATTCGAAATAAACATGGCGAAATAGATTTTAGAACGCAACGGTCTGAATGTTCTGAAGAGAGGGATTTTGGCAGTATTTATACAATTGTAGAGCTGCATACATAAAGTTTGGTAAATTTTGGCAACAGTTGCGGAGTTGTCCAACTCGCTGCGAGTGCTTGTCGTCGCGATACTAAACTGTCGACATCTTGCGGAGGCGCCGACTGCCACTGCGCGAGTGTACGTGCACGTGATTGTGCAGGCAGTTAGCACTGTGCAGTGTGCAGCCAGATGGAAGTAGACACGATACATGTGTTGATGTGATGGTATGATGAACATTTATTCAATGCGCCACATTCCAGCTATATTCCTAATTGAGCTCTTTGAGTAAAAGGTGCCATTCAAACAGATAATGCATTCTACAATTACTTTGCACCGCGCTCAAAGGCTGCACCATTGAAGGCGTTATTGCGCGTGTGTACAGAACATAATAGCGTGGGGTGGCGTCACGAACCAAAATCCTATTAATCTGATACAATGAGCGTGTAATACATGGAACCGTGCTTAGTTGGTGTTGTAACGCGGGATGAGCTGCCTGCGCTAGTATTACACGGAGCTTAATGTCACGAGCGGAGCGACAGGTACCTACTGCTCGTTTATTGTACCAAATCAGTAGCTTTAAGTTCAAGCTACAACAAAGCAGAATCAAAGACACTCGCAACACTATCGAGTATACAATTACGAGTAGTATTAACTTACAAGGCTGCAGTACTTTACGAGCGACATAAAAACAGTTTTAGAATACAAAGTGGGCTAACACGTTAGTTCCTTTTTTGTTTCACAAATTGACATCTATTAATATACATCCAGAGAGTGTTGTAAATTAGAAACAATTTACGAGATAGAGTACACTCCTTGTAATAGAAACGAAAAATGTGAAGGTATTCCAGTGAGCGGACAGATGGCCACTCGAGCGAACGAAAACACAAATAGGGCTCGAAGGGAACCTTGTTTCCTCAATTACTTACGTGATTGTGAAGCTAGTTAAAGAAAGATAATGTTCACTTCACAAAGCGCTTTGTAGTGAAATATGCAAAGCAAAATAGTTTCGTTGGTAGCGGGACACGATGGATTAATAAGTTTAGCGATGTAAAACAAATTGTTTCAAAATTAAAAGAAATTTCAGATTTCTTTACATCGCATAAATGTCGCAGAAATTGAAAATACACTAAAATTTTGTTATTTAGTTTATTCCCAGAAGATAAAGTAAATAAATGATAATTATATGAAACTGAACAAAACTGTTAATCTGATATATACGATTTCAATTGAAACGAATGTTGTTGGAACAAAGCGGCAGGAGCATAAATATTCATAGAAATTATATTACGTTTAACGTTGTTACGTACAACAAATTGCAATACAATACAAGTCTGATATTGCTCATATTTAAAAACGTTTTTCAGATATTATTTTGATTACCTATTAATAGATTTATAATTTATCCTCGAACAGTATCTTTGGAGTATAATTAAAGCACATCTGTATGGATAAAGATCAAGGCCATTTTGGGAAGGAACGTGTCGAGAACTTGAAGGATATCTTTTCTCTTTGGCAGTAAAGCAAACACATATATCTAAACGTGTCTCGGCAACGTAAAAGTTAGATTGTTATAAACATAACATAAAACATCACGCCTGCAATCCCCGAAGGGTGTACCTAATAGTACATCAACATTTCGCCAGTTATATTTAAATCCCATGTAGTAGAGGGCGAACCTATTGACATCAACCGGGCACAAATTCAGATGCCGTGGCTGATACTGAAAATATCCTTTGGAAAAACAAATACCACTTTGTCCGACCTGGAAATGGAGTTAGCTTAGCTTACGACCACTACACCAATGTGGCAGTCAACGAAGATATTATTATATAGAAAACTGATATTCATGATTCCGAAGCCAAACGATAGATATCAATATTAAGTTACTGTGACGTGTTCTCACATTTGCAACGCTAACAGTACACGATATAATTTCCATTAGCATGTTCACGTTGAAATGTTTCAGCAACAACACACATCGCGGTCGTAGCGCGGCTTGGCACCGACGCACAGACAGGTATTTGGTCCTAAAAGTTGGCCAAAATCGTTTTTTTTTAAATTGGTTTTACTCCCTCTAAGCTATTGTTTCCAAAAACAAGGATAACTGCTCCAAACAATAGCAAAAAAAACAAAGCGCTAGCACCTTCCAGCACGCCGTGGGCTTAGTCGGAAGTTACCGTTCGCCAAAAGTGTTCGTGTGATTGTTCGATGCGCTCAGTTTTCGTTTTTTTCAAATATTTGCCATCTTGTGACTGAACGATTTTGTGTTGGTTTTCACTATGGATTGTGCACAACCAGGTATGTATTTTATTTGGCACTTAGTTTTAACAACAAATTTAAAGCCTTTCTTCATTTATATCCTTGAGAAGTAAACACCAAGAAACTGCTACAAAAAAACACATTTTGGGAGATCAAAGGAAGTTTTAATATATTTCTCATCATTTCTAAGCCAAAATTGTAATGGTAAGTTATAGAGTAGACCTTTTAGGATATAATGAAGCTCAAAACAGCCACCCCAAAGTACCCCTCTATTTTTGGTGATTTTTTTCCGTAGGCACATTCGATACACAATAAATGAAGTTTTACTTATATTTTGTGTATTTTTTTATAGGCTCTTCTGGAATGAGAGTTTTGACTCGAAATGATTTGTTTAATATAATGGAACGCTCAAATACCTCAAATTTTAGTGGAAAATTGGAATTTATGGAGCGGGAACTACCCAATCAATATGCAGAAAATTACCAAAATATTGCTGATGTAAAGCAAAAACTGTCGATCATCAGACATCAATTTAACCAAAAATGGTTAGCTGCTCACAACACAAAGACCAGATTAGTATTAATAAGTGTAGGGGCAGCGATGGATCTCAACAGATGCAGTATAAAATGAAATTTAGAAATGAAGCCGATTCTGGCCAAAGTTAAAAAGTTCCATGGTATCGCTTCAGTTGGTTTACGGACCGGAATGAAAAATACTATGGCAAAATCCTACCCCATCTTCACCACGGTATTGTCGGCCAATAAGAATACGATTCATAAAAGAAACCACAGATGTGACAAATGAAGAGAAAGAGATTGACTATATTAAATCTCAAATAAAAGCGTTCACTAAAAGTGAAGTCAACAGCTTTTCCATCAAGCATAAAATCCTTTCACTATGATTGATGAAAAAGTATGCAATGCTGCTACGCATACTAAATCCACATTGTGAAAAATAATCGTGGAAGTGTTTGAAAGATATTGCCTAGAAACGGGAAAGTTATACGTTTCTTTGTACAAGTTTTACCCAATGTCTCCGACATTACACAAAGTATTGCGTCATGGGGCTGAAGTAGTAAGGGATGCAATTCTTCCCATTGGACAACTGTCCGAAGAAGCGGCAGAAGCCTGCAAGAAACATTAGAATGCCTGTCGGCTCAACTGCGCCCAAAAATTTTCCCGGGTAGCCTGCAACGCA
Source organism: Standfussiana lucernea (assembly GCA_964057025.1). NCBI lineage: Eukaryota > Metazoa > Arthropoda > Insecta > Lepidoptera > Noctuidae > Standfussiana > Standfussiana lucernea. The sequence goes on along the minus strand of OZ059802.1, from coordinate 16,082,620 downwards.
GATGTTTTTAACAGGCTTCTTTTAACCTCTGACCCTGTCCTGACGGGCATGAAGAGGAGGAAGAATAAAAAAAATCTCCCACTTTCGGCTGATGTTCTAAATTTGTTACTCGAAACTGACATTTTAAATGTAAGTTTTGAAGATGACGACGAAAATGACGAATAAATGCTTGTATAAAATGCCGTATGCTTTTTTTTACCTTTTACAAACTAAAACTGAAATAAAACATTGTTAGGCAGCCATTAGGAGCATAAAATATTTTTGGCCAACTTTTAAGACCAAATACCTGTCTGTGCGACGTGTAACACTATAACGACACCGTCAGTCAGGGGGTAAGCACGACCGGAGCCCAGGGCGGGTCATTAGTCAGATGGCAGATAAACCGGCCACACGCGGGCTCGCGGCCATCGGCCACAAAGTGCGCTTTAATTGTAGCCTGTTATTAATAGTGGCCGATTACATCGGGCCCATTGTGGAGCAAACAATCAACTATTTACGAGCGTTTAATTACCGAATCAATTATATTAGATGGCGAATACACTACTGGGGACTAATTTAGTAGTTATACAAAACATTTCAATAATGCACCATGTTTTTTGAAGTTGTCAGTAATGGAGAAGTTTCCTGATGTTAATAACACTATATTGAATCTATTGGAATTAAAATATAGATCAAAACTAGACAATGGGTGCAAAACATTTTGAATTTCACCAATAACTGAGTGAGAAATAGATTATTAAAGTCGAACTAAATAAATAAAATAATAAGTTGACACATTATAGACAGTATTGGAGGACTTTTCTTTAAATCCGTCTTTTGTTAGAGCTGAAATAAAATTAGTTTAACTTTTCAAGTACCTAAGTAGGTACTCAATGTATCTATTGTTTCCACGTGTGAGCTTAGGTGGGAAGTTTTACAAAAATATGATCATTGTGGACCCTGTTGGGCACAGCAAAAGCAGGAGAGAGGAAGAGGGCATATATTTGACTACTTAGTTGATTGTTACTACTTACCTTCTTGTTTTTCTTTGATAGAAACACATCTATAGTAATAAAATATAAGAATGAGGAACTAAAAATTGAAGCGTCTATTTATAATTTCAAAATAACAGCTTTTACTGAATGTCTGTTTGTTCCTGCTTATCTCCAAAACGGCTGAACCGATTATGGTCGAGGGCAACAGCTATTCAAGAATAAATAATGTGTGACGTTACTTGACATTGTTGCAAGCGCCACTTTAAATTTTCATAACTATTTCATTTCAAGAGAAATTTTTTCACATTTTTGTTCCTTCATATTTAAATTATTATAAACTTCTCCAATAAAATATTACCATAATTTAAAATTTATTCGACTACTTGGAACACAGAATGTACAAGGATTCGTTGAAAGATTAAAGAGGACTCGCTGAACAAATAATCACGATTAAAGCATAGATAATATTAAATGAGCTCACTTACTCGACGGCAAACCAAGATTAGTAGCTCAAAGCGAACAAACTGATCGTAGATACATAGACATAAGCTAAAGAACATGAAAGTCATGGCGACAAAATCCATAACGATCCAAAATCACCCACAAATGGGGCTATACGTACAAACGAAAACTAAAATTCGACACCGGATCGCAGTATCACGTATCCATCGCTACATCGTAGCGATTAATGTCCAATAAAGTGGCAGTTTGCCGGCAATGGACAATCCATCACGCGGTGCATCGCTCGCCACTCGTATTAGACTCGTATTGGGTAACAACATTAACCGCTACGGTATTTTCATGTATGTAATGAGCTGTGAAAATAGTTTGACGCGAAGTTGAGCTTGTTACACTGCGTACTTCGTCATTCTAGACATGAGTACTCAGAGAGAGCGAGGTTTCGTGTATTGCTTCGGTACTAATTGTTACGTTGTGAACATTTGAACACGCGACAGACAACCGCGTGATTAATGAAGCCGCGACACAAAGAAACGGGTTTGATTTAGTGCTCCATCACAGATTTAGAATGTTGATGAGGAGCTCGTGGTTGAATAATAACAGCCGCTCGGGTCGATCGTCCGGTTAAGCCGCGCTTGCCTGGGTTGATACGTGGATGGGTGACCACCCATTACATACCGAGTTTCCTCCGTGCCTCGGAAAGCATGTTAAGCCGTTGGTCCCGGCTGTCATTTGAAGATTTTTGACAGTCGTTACAGGTAGTCAGTGGTCCGAAAGTCTGGCAACCAGTCTTACCAAGGGGTATCGTATTACCCAGTACGAACTGGGTTGTAGAGGTCATATAGGCAGTGTAAAATACTGGTATTCAGCTGCATCCGGTGAGACTGGAAGCCGACCCCAACATAGTTGGGAAAAGGTTAGGCAGAATAATGATGAGTTATTAGCAATGTTATTGTTTGGAACCTTTATGAATACAAATGTGACTACTATAGCTTTTAGGAATATTAATTTATTACTTTGAAGTTAAAACTTTGGAGCTGTTGCCATTTAAATCCAGGTAAGCTCAGACAGAAGACGAGGATATTATAAACTAGCGTAAATATAGAAGTGTAGAAATGTTGTCGACTCTTAATCAGCTGGAGAACTTTTGCATTAACTGTAGTTTCTACTGTCGCTCTTTGTTTAGAAGCTATATTCATCAGTGAGAGATCCATCGTCAGTTTGTTACTTAGTAACATTAGCTCCCCATTAGATGGAGAGATAACAACTATTTAGGTACTCCTCACCTACAATTATAGGTAACATAAACACAAATATAGTTTGAGTAATGTGCGCTATTAAACACCGACACGTCGTGAGGAGGGGTCGAGGGGAACACTCAACGTGTCCAAATTCAAGTAGATGGTAATGTTATTTGTAATATTGAATAATATATTTAATATTGAATAATTCAGACGTAAGATGGTTGGTTTGCCAACAAGCCGCCGACTCGCTTATTACCCATTGGCGCGCGACACCGCACAATTATTAAATTATTTTAATTGATTACTTTCTGCCACAATTGAGGCTGACGGGCTATTGCGATAGCGCCTGTCTTCAGCCAATTAACGCTATGTTCATCATAACGAGTAGTGAAATATTGAACTTTAGTGGAGAAATAATGGAATATTATATTATGGCCTGTCAATTTTCATTGATAATAATGTAAGTTGAACTGTCACATCATTAATAAATTAACCAAAATAAGTGAGTGGGCATTTTTTTGTTTTTAAATTAATTCTGTGCAATTCTTTTTACCATCTGTGAGAACACAAACTACAACTCAATCGTGGGATAAGGTATCTAATTGGACATCCACGCAGACAAGCGCACTGGGGACGAACATTCAATGAAAGGATTTGATATCATACCCTTCTGTTATCTGGATCGCTATTTATTCACCCTCCGACACTCCGAAAGCCGGCACTCTCGCACTCCACACCACGGCGGTATCTCACTGTAATAGACTCACTGGCACAAGCACCGCTCAAAACATTTATTTGGACACCATTTACTATACTCAGAGGAAACGTCAGATAAAACAGAGCAGTATAAAATCGTGAAAAAAAGCCTCGGACGATGATAAAAGCGCGGTACCTGGAAACCATAATCCCACGAAAAATAAACCGAATACGAGTGTTTACAAAAGGGATACTCGAGCTCCAGTGAGGAGCGCTTGTGGGAACTGATCGCGCTCGTCTCACAAACTACCGGGGACGTATAAATAATTCGATCTGCGACGAAACTTGACTGATATCGCGCTTGAAGAAGTGGGTGGGCACAGGGAGCTCGTATTAGACGTAAGACGAGATAGAGGCAAAACAACAAACATAACTTTATCCGGGTTTTCGGCGCGGCGTTAAATCGCGTCATAAAATAGTGAAGGTTTATATGGCGTCGCCGCCGCGGGATTGGCTTATCTGTCCCCGTGGGAGCGATCTACGATCAGTCGCCTCTCCTCTGGGTGCGCCCGCTCCTAAGTGTGCCCGCGCTTATACCGGAGCTGATTCTTCATGCCTTGGAGCAGAATGTCACTAGGTACTACTACCTACTGGCCACGTATCCAGCAGTTAGTGCTAATGGCACACACCTATTACGCGCGGAACGAGTTTGGATAAAATGATGAGGATCCTTATTTACGGCGCTCGGGTTTATGCAGAATTTACGTTGGAATAAGTATCTGAAGATTAAGAACCGCCCATCAATCTCTCTTTATGTCGACGCGGCTGCCTTCTCGTGAAGGATGACTTTATAGTTGTTCAAGTTGATAAAGTGGGAAAATCATACGTTCTTACGAAACATTAAATGTGACAGTGTTACATTGTCACATTGCGTTATCTTTACCTGATATAACAAACTATATTAGTTTGTGAGTCTCTGTACCTAATATGTATATGTACGGTCATAAGTATGTAGGTGGCTGGTAGAGTTTTAGGAGTGGGTATAAGAGGACTTAGGTGTTTTTTAAGCATATTTAAGGCTTGCGTCTGGCCACAACTCGCCTGATGTGAAGCGATGATGCGACCTAGTGTGGAGCAAGCTTGCCAAGAAGAATCCGATTCACTCGAAACATGAATAGATTCAGTTTATAAAGATCAGGGAACAGAGAATTCCACAAACTGGCGCTTCGCACAATAAAAACGTGGATTCATAGCGCTTTTTTCGGGTCTGCGGAATTTCAGGTGGCCCCCTGGTAGCTCATAAACAGCACAAATATGTGGATGTCTCTAACTATATATTTTTTCTTTTCTTTTTAATCAGATGTTTTACAATCATTTATCGACGGCGAAGTGCCAATAACACCTAACTGACGAAATAAAAATTTTACACAAACTGAAAAAATGCTTAATTTCTTGAGAAGTTAAAAAATTGTTAGTTTATTTATTTATTTTGAATAATAATTATACGGGATTTATATATTATGCTGAATTTGTATATTTATGATAGTGTAGTAGGTATTCGGTTAGATAGGAGGTATTAACTTTGTACTTATTCTTTTTATGTGATAATGTTGTGATATTTAGAAGATTATGGATTTAACAAAACACCAATACACTTAAGAGATTTCACTGAAACATGCGAATAACACCTTTAAATTCAAAACGATAAAAAAGTGAATTTCTCGAAAATTTTCAGTTAGGAAGTATTGGCACTTCGCCGTCGTTATACACCTTTTGTTCAGAATAGTTACAGCACTGATGACAATATTTGTGTTACTTGTTTAATTTAGTCTTTCTAATATTTTGTTTTCTTTGTATCGCTTATTTTTTCTTGTTTTTGTATGTGTGAACATTGTAGGCCTTATAGATTGCCAGATGATTGTTAACTTTTGTTAAGTTTTTATCTTGTGCTACGTTTTGTAGTAAGCAACGACTTATTGTCGGGCCTACAATGTCCTCTCATACTTAAGTATGTACTAATGCTGCAACATAAAAATATTGTAAAACCAAATGATTTTAAAAGAGTAACCATGGAGTTTCTTGCCGGTTCTTTTCCATAGGAAACGGCCAACGCGAACCGTGCATTTTTTTTTCGACGTTTTATAAGTGCCCATGTAGGCCTATGTGAAATGAAATATTTTGATTTTGAATCAACCATAAATAAGAGAACGGTATCTCTTTACGTATTTGGCGCTTTTCGTTCAGTGTATCGAGTCGATGTTTTCTTTATGTACCTAATATTTACTACTCGTACTTATCATATTGAGCCTAACTGAAATTGTTTAGGTGGAAACTGGTTCGACCTAGCTGAGCAATTAAATCAAAGCCTCGAAATGCCTCAAAACTTACATTTATTTTATTCCAATATCGCATTCCTACATTCATAATAAAACTCAGCTATATTGATGTAGCTACAAAGTGGCATTTTAGTACCGCAGACAGGACGTTATTAAAACAATTTCTGACAGTTACTCGAATATTTTCATCGCAATGAACGTGGTCAGCACACCTTTGACAACGAGTGAGTTTGACAATTACTCCACTATTGCGAAATATGTTAACTTCAATATACAGCGAGCTTTTCACAGCTATTTTTATTTTAACTCAAGTGAGCAAATAGTGTTAGTTACAATTACAGTAAATAAGTTTAACTGCAATTATAAGAAGACACTAGTCGTTAAGCTCAGTTAGTCATAAAAGCTAAACTTAGTCATTATTGATGGCTAACTTAACGAATAAATGTTAGGTAAGTAATCAAATTACAGTTTCGAACTCTTGAAAAGTTTTACTATATTTGCCTTACACTTAACCGATCATTAATTATTCAGTATACTTACTTAAGTTTAGATTTTTTTTACATATGTGTGAATGTTTAATGTTGATGAGCCCTTGATATCTATTTGGATCATATTTTCAGTTATAGCCCAATGTGGCAATTCGTGGCCGGCTGATGGCAATAGGCACGCACCCTATTACATATTACTTGATCATAGCTGATGAAACGTGGTTCTGCAATAGGTACACTTCTGTCTTACCCTTCGGGGATTACAGGTACGCCTGTTATCCGACAATAGTATGTTACGTTAGATGATATTTTCAAACGGGAGTATTCTAATAGAATTTATTAGGACATCTTAACGCCCCAATTACTGGCTCATAATATTCTTTGTCCATTATAATCTCAAATTATGGCGAATTTCGCGGAAGTTGGCGATGAAACCTTTGCCTTCGTGATTCCCTGAACGCGGGCGTTTATTACTATTATTAATTGTCGTTCGGTGCGACAAGCGAGGCTTACAATAAGCAGGTTTGTGCAATCTTTTAGTGAATGTTCAATTTACTTGTTGTTAAATGAATGCCAACAACCTGTATGAGGTAATGTTGATGATATATATATTTCTACTTGCTTTAGAGTTTTTAAATATAAATCGTTATATCCAACGGACAGAGGCTGAGTCAAATAGCAAAAGCTTTAGTATTTCTACGAGTGTCGACAGGACTGTATGACATATGCTTTCGATATTTGATGTCAATAATCGTCCACACATCATCGTCATCGCTGATAGACTGTCACTCGGTCTGCCTCCTCACCGTGATTGTAGACTGATTATGATGATGACACAATAATTACTTTCTAATGGAAGGATTCTATTCATAATGATAAATGCATTCTGCTAAGATGTTTAGTGTGACATATTCCTATTGAATGTTTCAAGACTCAATTGTTACCTGTCTGTCCGATAGTTTGTATTGAGGGACGATGACGTCAGCTCGGACTACGCATTACTTTGGTTATTTGGAGCCTATTCCAGTCCGCATATTAGTTTATCGCGTCCCCTCGAAAGGGCTAATCCCATTCAACCGTCGGTAAAGCGATTCCGGCGTCTTGCCTCAAATGGCCCGAATGGCCTCAACCTGAACGGTAACAACTATGTCCGGGAGCTCTCCAGCTATTCAAACTGTACTATTCAGACGGAGGATTAAAAAAGAAATCCTCTTTGCTCAGTTTGTGGCGTCTTCGCTGCCTGCTTAACATTTTGTTAAGTTTGCGTATTCAAAGCTTCGTCGATTCCTCGAGTCGAATCGTCTGCGATTTGAATAAATGAAGTTTTATGGCGACATTGTATTCAAACTTTGTTTTAATAACGTGCTTGTCCTTTGTAGGGCGATCGTTCCCGACGTTATTGAAACAAACGTTCGGTAGCGAACGATCGGTTATTCCGAGACGTCTGCGGAGTTATATGAGTAATTACGACGTTAATCAAATAGAGTGGATTCTCTCGGAGATTGAATGTTTTATTCAGAGGCCGGCGTTATCTATGCTGAGTGCGCGGTGGCTAATGTTCGCTTGAAACCGCTCATAAAGTTTTACGCGGGCTCGGCACGACGCGGCGCGGCTCGGTGCGGCGGCACTCGACACAGTTGCGGTGCCGCACTAATGAATGCAGCGCATGAACCGCGCCGAGCCCGCGGATGATAATCCGCCGCCGTCAACACTTCACAATGTCTTCGCGGTTTTGCTTTAATTCAGTTATCTGCTTCCCGAGAGATTCATGAATAAAGTGACGGACATTAAAAGTTTACGACAAAACTACACTTTCAATACAATTTAAACTATCAACTTTCAGTGATTAAGTGTACTTAAAGTTTAACTCCGCAGAGTTGTGTCAGTACCTAGAGCAAGCGGCTTAGCTGGAGTTCCGCTGGCTCGCTCCGGCGCGAGATCGGAGATAACTCGCGTCGCTTAGATCTGATAGCACAACCAGCGTATTGTGCGATCCTCAGCAGTCGGCACCACTCAAACGATTCACTTGGCTCCGATGGAGGGACAGACAAATCAAAAGTTCGTCAACTCGAACGAGTCTCCGGTCCGAGCGACTGTGCATTTAAGTCGCGAAACAACACTGAAACTTACTCTAGGTACAGAAATCCGTCGCGACAAATCGCATGCGTTTCAGCGCGTGCGGGGTCGCGCGATCATCGCGCCACAGTCGCGGAAGCGAGCGGGTCCACACAGAGCACTCACTGCGGTCACAGCACGACGCGGGCGGCGCGGGGGGCGCGCGCGGGGCGGGGGGGCATCGTGCGACACACGTGCGTCAGACGCGGCCGGCCCGGGACACTGCCGGCTCCTAAAGCGCGCGCACCCCGCGCCCCCGCCCTCGCGCGCCCCACACACACCCGCTGCGCGCGCATCGCCCAACGATCCCGAGCGCGCCCGACGCCGCCCGACGTTGCCCGAGGATGAGACGATTTTTACATCTGCACTGTTGTGACATTGAAATTCAATTTTCGATTGAGCGGCCTTCGACGTGGCGACGCGAGCCTCGAATGAGTTCCGGAATCGTGTTCCGGTTTCGTATTTGAATAACGAGAATCGAAATTTTTGTCAGGGGCACGAAAATTATTCGATTCGACGAGGGTTTCCTTTGTTGAACTCTGATAATTATTTTGGAAATTTATTGATATGCCACCGATACAGCGATAACGATTATTGATAAATGTTGATACAGAATTGAATTCAGAACGGTTTACTCCCAACGCAATTCCAGAATAAATTACCTATATAATTTACTGTCTTAACTGTGGTATTAAGAATAACTTATCTAAAACAAACTTTCGTAGAGCCTGTCGAAGAATAAAGCAAATAGAAGAGAGTTTATTTGAATAGATCATTCAAATAAACTTGAGAAGATTTCAAAAAACAATATAAGTACCTTTCGTTTTACTGTAAAAGTTTGACAAACTAGATGGATCGCCCGCGGCGGTCGTGCTACATGTGAGAAAAAAGTTGCAGCGTGTCGTGGCAGCGTAGCCCTCTCGTAGCGGCGTAGCACTGTGGCGTAGCAACGTAGCACTGCCCACAAATCTGTAGCGCGTAGCTCTGCGGTACTTTACAAATGGCTACGCTTCGGAATTTAATTTCGCGTTTTTCTTTTACGCTATTGGATATTGTAAGGGTTTGCGGCTTCCATATATCCGCTGACGAAACCTGAGACGAGATTTTTTTCGTGCATTTTGTTTGAGAAGTTCGTGTAATGTGAGTTAAAAGAGGGGGAGGGCAGGGGGAAGGGGTTATCGGTACTCGAATGCTTCTGAATTCAACTATATTTCGGGTACAATGTTTGCGATGTGCCACCATAGACTTCATGTAAGCCTCTTTGTAAAGAACTAAATATATTAACTGTTCCTGGAATGTACTTATTTGAATGTTGCAATTTTTTTAAAACACACTCCGACTTATTTCAACGTTTTGGAGACACTGTTAAGTTTAACACGAGATATACTATCAGATTGATAATTCCTCCAATGAAAAGCCACTTATATCACAGAAGTTGTTTTCCAATGGTGTTACGAATATACATATAATAAATTACCAAAAACATAATTATAGGGCCAATCAATCGTTTTATAACGGCATTATTCAGATGGCATATAGACAAATAATTTTATTATGTGAATGAGTATCTTAAACTTATAGAGTCACATTGACATTTTCCTATTATTAATTGACAAATCATTGACAGTTTTATTACTATAAAATACTAATTCTATTATCTTCAATTATTTTATTATTGCATTTTATAATTTTGCATGCTAGCGAATTGTTTGAGCCGCTGTATATAAAACTCGACCATCTATAATTTACTACAATTCTAGGAAATAAAAATTTCATTTCAATGAAATAGAATAGAATATTCATTTATTTGCTCAGAATGTAGGTAGGTATTCACAATAAGATGGTTACAATAATATTGAAGAATCCTTGTACATTCTACAATTTCGGCATGCAAAGATTGATGCAGTTCATCATCACACATACAATCATTGGTACACAACTAAAACCCGTTGATGTATCCAACCTTATTTATTTTAGGTATGGTAGGATACAATGAGTTAAGGGTTAGGAGGGATTTGGCACTCGCTTCATATATATTTAAATTACTGAGAGGGAAGGTGCATAATGCAGTTGTTCTGAGTCAGGTGAGTTTGTGTGTTCCGGACAGGTACGTGTGGCGACGACGGCAGCCACGACTGCTAGTGGAGCCGCGCGCTCGGACCAAACTATTAAGGGAGGCGCCGCTGACGCGTGCACTCCGCACGCTCAACCTCATAGCGAGTGAGACGGACCTATTTTATTGTTCTCTGAGTGAATTCACAAGGAATGCATTGTATATCATTAGTTATAGATATTAGTTAGTATAGGTATTAGTTGTAAGTATAAATTAAGTTATTATTAATTAAGGCGCATTTATCGCATTGGGTTAGCCTGTAATGATAAATGTAAGTAGATAAATAAATAAATAAATAAAATGTATCAGCTAGAAAGTCCGATACGGTGTAGTAACACTTATTTAAAAAAGTACAGCTAGTTTATTTTTGAAAGTTGTTACTGGTTCCTCTTTTGTGGAATTAGGAATGTGGTTAAAACTAGCCGGTGCCATACCAAAAACACTTTTCCTCAACAAAGCAGTCCTATATTCCCCAGTGCGTAACAAGTTTTGATATTGAGATAGCAAAGTTACATCTTGGTATCTGCTTTCCGATAAAGTTAAAAATAGATTTCTATTACATTTAACAAAAGAGAAATTTCTGAAATGTAAGGCTCGGAAATGTCTATAAATGTCTATAAAAAAAAGTCATTAAAAAAACTAAAAAACCCGACTGCGGTAAAAAACTTTAGTAAAAAAAACACCAAAAAGCTAAGAACTAACACATTTTAAATTTTAAAAATTTGGAAACTGTCTGGACCCATTTGAGTTTGAAAATATAAAAATGGAATGGCTCCTGCCTGCTTCCGTCGAGTTTTTTAGTTTTTTTAATTATTTCTTTTTATTTCCAACTTTTTAGTTTACAAATGGGAAAGATTTCGTAGACGATTAGCCAAACAAATTTTTACCGTCTTCACCGCGTGGAGGTACTCCCAGGTTATGTTGTGTTCTGATTCAAAATTTGTACCCGGTGTCACTTTCACAAGTAATACGAATCTAACGACACCTTTGAAGCTAAAATCCATTGAAACGTGTAGGCTGCAGAGCGAGCCAAACGTATAAATTTGGCGCCAAAAATCCGCCATTTTGTTTTTTTATTTTTATTTTGATTTACCCAGTGTCACTTTCACAGTAAATACGAATCTAACGACACCTTAGAAGCTAAAATCCATCGAGCCGTTCAGGCTGCAGAGCGTGCAAAACATTTCAATTTGGCGCCAAAAATCCGCCATTTTGTTTATTTTTTTTATTTTGATATACCCAGTGTCACTCTCACAGTAAATACAAATCTAACGACACCTCTCAAGCTAAAATCCATCGAGCCGTTCAGGCCGCAGAGCGTGCCAAACAATTATACATACTTACATACATACAAACAGACTCGAAAAACATAACCCTCCTTCTGGCGCAGTCGGGTAAAAATTGGAACACAGCTGTCAGTAACTTTCAAACCAAATATTGCTCGTAGGCAGCGTTTTTGGGCTTTAATACTCTCTCTTTCGGTACAATTGCCCCAAAATATAATAACAAACCTTAAAATGGAAACGACAAGATCATGATATGCTATATTGACAAATGCACAAATATTGAGTTTCGGTAATGGTCTATTTTCTTAACGTCGTGCATTGTGTTATTAGGTATATTAGTAATTTGGCAATGAAAAAAATATTTAAAGACTCTGCTATTTGTTTCGGATCCGTAATTGTCTGGTTATTATTTCTTATCTGTGAAATTGGTTCCCTATTCATTTTGTTATTATTTATTATTTGCCACGAGGTTTTTGATTTATTCTTCGAGTTCTTGATCAAATAATTATTTTGGACTTTCTGAGTTCATTTAATTTTTTTTAAACTTCGCAGTGTAATTAACAAAAGCTATTTTATTTTCCGGTGGCGGCCTTAGTCTATGTTTCCAAAGTAAACGTTGTCTTTTACTGCATAATCTTATGCCACGCGATAGCTTATCCTCCTGAGTACCAGACATACATTTTTTGGAGTTTTTTTCTGAAACTCTCGTATTGCACTGTTAGGCTATTATGGAACATGGAAAAAATATTTAAAAAATCCTGAACCTGAAAAACTGGTTTTTCACTATGTCCTACACAAAGTACAAGGGAACTAAATAAATATGTGATTTATAAAGGACGTAACAAATTTCGGACTTAGATTTATGGCATAATGATTTTCGTCTTAACATATTCCCAAAATAGTTAAACTTAAACATACTTACAGTAATTTAATGGTAGGGACATTAGAGATCAATAGTTTAGTAATTCTTATATCAAAGTTTTTGAAAGCTATAATTAACAGTCTTCATGAAAATTTGTAAAACATACATAAATATCGCATTTTTTAGAAAGAAAGAAAAAAAGTTTATTCGCACACGCCACAGGTACACAATACAAAATATAAAAAAGCAAATATAAAATAAAATTTAAAACTAACCAAGAAATATTGTGTGACTCACGGCTGCGCCAAATAGGCCCAGTTCTGCAGAACTAGTGCCCGACGCTGGTTTTCAACGGAACCTATATGGTGAGTGTGCGGATGTCAATAGGTTTCAATAATTATAAATAAATATTGTGAAAGATATGATAATAACAAATAAAATAAACTGATGGAAACGGCGGAATAACAACTACAAGACTATTTAAATACTAGTATCAACCATTTTTAAACACACCATCGCTAGTCCGTAGCATCACACTGTGCCGCACGCAGCCGAGTGTGACGCACGAGTTACCGGCGACGGTGGCTTAAGTTGCACATTTTTAAATAAAGAATAGCTTGTAGCTGCTGGTATTTTCATAAGTACGTGGGACACTCAGAAAGTTTTGCGACACTAAAAAAAATTGTTCTACAGGTTGGTTCTATATTTTTATTAAATCTTTTCAAAGTACTCTCCACCAGCCTCTATACAAAGATTCATGCTTCTGAACCAGTTTTCAAAACACTTTTTCCATTCCGCCGCAGACACCTCGTTTACAGCCTGCTCGAACGCAGCCAGCGCATCTTCCGGCGACGAAAATTGTATGCCCTTGAGCTGATTTTTTATTTTTGGAAATAAAAAGATGTCACACGGTGCTAGATCAGGGCTGTAAGGAGGGTGACCAGGAGTTTGACTGGTGTACTGTCCAGGAAGTCCCTCGTTTTGAGCTCGGTGTGTGCAGGTGCATTGTCGTAGTGGAGCAGTAGTCCGCGGAGCCCTGTGTTTGGTCGCTTGTTGCTCACAACAGAAAAAACTTCTGGTAAACATTTGGTAGTATACCATTCGGCGTTGATGCTTCTTTGATCTCGTAAGGGAATTGAGGCCAAGTGGCCAGTCAAATTAAAAAAGCTGGCGATCAAAATCTTCCCCCCGCTTCGAGATCGCTTCACTTTGGTAGGCGTTGGTTCATTTAGAAACACCCAAACTGTCGACTGGCGCTTGGTTTCTGGATCGTATTGATAAATCCAGGACTCATCACCTGTTACGATGTCATAAACACGCCGAGACGAGCCTGCTTCAAATTTGTTCAGCATATCACGGCACCATTCCACCCGGGCCTGCTTCTGAGCGTCGGTGAGGTAGTGCGGCACCCAGCGCGATACTATCCTCCTCACGCGAAGATGCCCGTGTAGAATCTCGTGAACGCTTCCCGATCCAATCTTTAATATGTGCTGAATCTCCTGATATGTAATTCGCCTATTATCTTGGATTAAATTTTTCATTGCTAGCACGTTTTCTTCCGTAATAGCCGTCAAAGGGCGACCGCTTCTTTCTTCATCCCCCAAGGTTAGTCGACCGCGCCTAAATTCGGTATACCAACGATACACGGTTGCCTTGGAGGGGCCTTCAACCATAAATGCGATTTGAAGTCTATCGAACGATTCATCCGGTTTCAAGCGACACTTGAAATCGTAAAAAATCATAGCTCTAAAATGTTCCCGGCGCAGATCCATTTTTCAGTAAGACACGATACTTTGAATTGGCTCGCAAAAAATGTGGAGGGAAATTTTGAAAATGGAACACACATATTTTTACTTACAAGTAATCATATTTTCGAAAAAGATTCTAACTGGCCAGTCTCTCATATATAAAAACTATTTATCGCAATACTTTCTGAGTGGCCTGGTATATATGGTGAGAGTTAGAAACTAACATGATTATTTCAAAAGTTAATGGTAGATCGTCCAAAGTGATAAATAGTATTTTTTTTTTTTTTTTACAAAATACGGTAGTTTTTTTGTCACAACCATTCTTTCTGCAACGCCATTATTTTGTACCATATTCTGGCAAATGCGCAGCACTTTTGGTACGATTCTTTGGAAGGAACTGGCTTGATAAGAGCCTTACGCTTTTTATGCTTTGGTTCAAGCTCTTCGTATTCAACTTCACCTTCATCGTAATCGTTACATTCTTCTTCATTGTCATTGATGAGTTTGCTACCCAAGTTGAGTTTGTGTTCTCTCATTTGTACTATATTTTTCTTTGGTGTGTCTCTGTTTCGACGATCCTATACTGCAACCAAGCGTTTACTACGCAAAGGTCAAAAAGATGAGAAATCACGTGAATTGTCCACTTTTTAGTACGATTGCGCGATGCACAAACAGAAAGCATCCGATCAGCGAGATCGGCGCCACCCATAATTTCGTTATACTTTTTGATAACGTCTGGTCTCCTCACTTTTTCATATGCTCTATCTTTTTTTGACCACCGCTCGCATTCATCATGTTCTTGGTCGTAATAACAAGTAGACATCATAAAAACAGGCTTACTATCAAGCCACATTGTTACAGCGAGCTTACGGTCTTCTCTTGCTTTTACTCCAATACTTCCTCTCGCTTTTTTTTTAAACATTTTTTCGTCAGTCAGTACACAGTTTTTAGGGACAATATTGTTCAGTACCTGTGACATGAAATCCAAATCTAAGTAATTCATCACAAAGTTTAGCCGTGGTCAAGAAACGATCAAAGAACAGTAAATGGCCTGGAACTAAAGTCCTTGTCATATGAATTATGGCTTCTTCTCCCAAACAAAATCCTTGGTTGATTAAGAGGGGGAATGTAGTATCTCCCTGGTATACTGCCATGTTACAAACAATACCTTTTGGTGAAGCTAAGACGAAAACTTTGACGCCTACTGGGTTCGGCTTGTTAGGACAGTACTGTCGCATTGGGCATTTTCCAGTAAAAGTGTAATAATTTCGTTTATACTCATTTCTTGTGGACGAATTTGTTCGTGACACCCGGCTAATATGCGATCAAGTAAAGGCTGAACTTTCCAGATTTTTTGTATTTTTTGTTCCAGCGTCACTTCTGAGTCATAGACGCATTTCAGTCTGAGTCTAATAAAAAAAAATCTGTTCCGAGTCATAGCTCTTGCTACTAACGGAACTTTCCATTTTTCAGACCAATACATGGAAATTTGTGGGTACTGCAATGCAGACATGAACATAGTGATACCAATATAGACCTTGAGCTCTTTTATAGGGAAAACATAAGTCATGCAGGAGCTTAAATATTTCAATGAAATTATACACTTCGTTCGAATCCTCTGTGTTATATACGTCAGAAACGATAGATTTTCAATTTAATAAGATTTTCTTTACAAGTATCTGAAATCTTAGTTCTCCAAGTTTTAATCATGCATGATTTATTTACTTTTATCTTAATTATTTGAGCTGTATGATCTGATAGCCCGAAGTCTATTACTTGACAATGACATTTCTGTTTGGTATTTTGTGCAAAATGATCTAAACAGGTATTTGTTTTTTGTAACTCAGGAGAAAGCATTTAAATTCCAAGGTTATTCTATTATTTTTAAAAACGTCTATATTAAGATCGCCGCAAACAATTATTTTAGTGTGACGATTAGTACATATTATACAAGGTGTTACATTGCATTCTCATCAAATTCAAGGAGGTAACTATGCTAATGATTCTCGACCCGAATCAATAATAAAATGGGTAGGTATTTTTTTTTTTCTTAATATCGGAAATCGATAAGTGTGAGCCCTATAACCGCGCTTTTACACACAAACAAACGCAGACGTTTATTCAATAAACAGGTGATTCTCCTCTTTTGAAAAGGGCTTCATTCTGAAATAGTGTCAAATTAAAACATTTTTCAGTTATCTGTTATTTCAAGTTTTCGCGCGGAGATTTCGATAAATGTAAATAGCCGCAGGTAACAATGGACAATTACTTCCAACTTTGATGTATGAATTGTATCTGATTATCGTTTCATTTGGTGGTTGTTTGATCACACAATATCACTTTCCAGAATTGATGGATACATTCAATTAAAACGTTAATTACTCATACTCACATGAATAAGTAATTAATAAGTACATTAATAAATGAATCAACCTGCAGTCGAGAGTATGTAGAGATAGATATTCATGACATTTTCTACCAGTCTACCTTAGGGTGATGCAGAGACAATACACAGTAGGTGAAAAGCAAATAGTAAAAAATATTTATAAAAGTATATAATAATAAATACTTATATACATAAAACAAAATATATAAAGTGAAGAGAGATAATAAGAAAAACTACTGCAACTTATATCTGAGATGAATCTGCCAACTTCTTGTGGATATGCTCTCGAGCTTTCATTTTGAAAGTGAACCGACTGGTCACCGTCCTAATACTCTGAGAGAGCGCATTCCAAAGAAAGACCGCCTGGGCATAGAAAGAAGATTTGATAAAACCAGAGTGGTGAGAAGGATATCGTAGAAGATTCTTGCTGTGCGCAGAGCATAAATATTGACATTGAGATGTAAGATAAGAAGGAGAATTGGGTTTGTGGAGAAGAGAAAACAGGGTTTTCAAAGCTCTGCGCTGCCGGACAGGTAGCCACTTTAAAAGCGATCGAAGTACAGATGCATGATCATACTTGCGGAGATTGAAGACGAAATGAATGCAGTTATTAAGAAGTCGGTCAATTTTATTGAGGAAATCTAGTTGCGATTGAGAAGCAGCAATCAAGAAAGATATTTCGCTCGCTCGGCTCTCGCGCTCAGCGCTCGGAGCGGAGCGAGCAGAGCATTCAAGATGCGAGATACATATGCGGGAATAACTTATGTATCTCAAACGTACATTACGTACCCGGGTCCCAACTCGTTCGATAATATCATTTGTATATTTCCGATAAGATGGCATTTTTTTAGGATAAAAATTCGTTTATCGAACAAGAGACGGATGTGACGCGAGTTTTACTTTATTCTGCTTTTCATATTAATTCAGATATGATTTGATATAGCTTCGGGAATATTTTCTTTGACTGATTGAGGAAAGTGAAATATAAAGGGGAAGAGATGAGATATATTGATTTACTGTCGCGGTATGTTGATGGTTTGAGGCAAATAAATAATAAGTGGCAGGAGACTCCTACATGCTATATATGAATTAAACTTTCAGGAAAAATGTACGCTTAAAGATATCCAGCGTTGAACGTATCTCTGCCTAAACAATAAAATTGGCGAAGGAGATCAATGGAAGTATACGAATTTTGAAACTTAATGGTCATTTGCATGCCTCGTTGACTAAGCGGTCGCAAGCGCTTCTGCTGAGCATGAGGTCTTGGGTTTGATTTGCAAGTCAAGCAAAGTGCTTTTTTGGTTTTGGTAGGAATATCTTGTCTTATCTTGTCCTTGTCTTTAATTTTTTCCATCAAGATTTTTGTAGTAGCTGCCTGGTGTCTGGTTTAGTGGCATGTTGTTGGTATATCGTTCAACCTGTTATTTTTTATTATAGCACCTATCCAAGTTCCTGGAAATCTGTGCAATGTCAAAGTTTAGTACAATTGGATAATTATACACATTCATAATACTGGTACAAGACGTAGACGTAGACGTACGTCATACGTTTAGTACAGCTACAAGTTTTAGATCATTTACGTATCACTATTTCTTTGCGTCGCGTCGTGACCGCATTTGCGGAAGAGTGTGAAACCGCCGGCATTCTGCCTTGACTCACGATTATTGTATAAAAATCCGACCGTTTCGCAAAATCTCTTGTTCTGCTACAACTAGAGGTTTATGTTTTCTAGTTTTTACTTATAGAATTACCCATAAATGTACTCGTAGTATCGAGTCTCTTCATAATATCTATCTATCTTCATATTGCAGTGCAAATTCAGTACAAAATGCTGCATATAACATCATGGGGTCATGTTCTTAAAACTTATCGTTTTATTTGCACGCTTAGTTGGGAAAAACTTTTTATAATTTTCTATAATTACATTAGCGTTCTCTCATAATATAATTAAAATGATTGAATTATGTAGTTATGTAGTACTTCGATAAAATTGTTTAAAGTTTCATTTGTGAACTAAGACTATTTATCCATGTCGGGTATTGCATATTGCTTTTGACAACGTGATTATATATATTAGCTGGCTTAAGCCATCAAACGGAGGTTCCGTTTGATGGCTTCAGCTGAGTTATTTCTTGTATTCTTCAACGAAAAATGTAGTATCTAGGAACATTGCATCACCTATACTTACGTCCTTCTACCGCTGAGCGGCAGTCGTTAGCGAGAGGCGCTCGTTCATGAGATTGATAATATCGAAAGTGGAGCTATTTGGGACACTTGTATTGTATTGTATTGTATAGCGGGCCGGTGTCCGCAACTCCACGACCAACGCGCGTATTTTGCGTACGGGTGGGAACTTTATTCGAACCACCCCAGTTCCCCGAGAAAGGCCAACAAAGCCTTGATGTTGCTGGCTATCTCGCGGAGAGTACCTGGGTTACCGAAGTACTTTGCCCTGTATGAGGCAACCCCTGGGCAATGCAGAAGCACGTGGGCTGCTGTTTCGTCTTCCCCCATGCAGGCTCGACACAGTGGTCTATCTGTGGCTCCTATGACAAAGAGGTGTTTATTAAAAGAGCCGTGTCCAGTGACAGCGGCTGTAACCGTGCGCAGCTGTGGTTTTGACAGCCGAAGCGCCTGTTTGGTGAAGCGGCCGTCAATGGTAGGAAGGGCTTCCTTGGCCTGCCTGCACTCACCATGGTCCAGCCACAGTTTGTGGTGCTGTTCACTAGTGCGTTTCCTTACCAGTGTGCGTAGAAACCCGAAAGGGAGAGGCACGATGGGTTCAGGTCCCACTACTGCCATGCTCGATCCCCTTCTAGCAAGTTCATCCGCGGCGTCATTGCCTCGGGAGTCGCTGTGTCCTTTGATCCATTGGATGGTTATGTTGTTGAGATTACCAACCTGGTTCAGGCGCTGGTGACACTCGTGTATTAACCCAGAGTTAACTGTGTGGTTGTTTAGTGCAAGCAGCACAGCCATGCTGTCTGAGAGTATACGAATTGAGTGGTCCTTGACATCCCTGGCTAGGATGGCTGATGCGGCCAGGGAAATGCCCATGCATTCTGCCTGGAATACAGTGTTGTGGACCCCCAGTGGTGTGGCTATGTGGATATTGAGGTCCTCTGAGAAGACTCCAGCTCCAGTACCACTACCTGTTTTGGATCCGTCCGTGAAGATCCGTAGTTCTGCGGGGGTTAGCCCCTCGCAGCGGTGATCCTCATGGAGCTGGATTTTGTATTTCTTGTCGAATACGAACTGTTTGGGTACCCTATCATTAATGGCTTTCGCCAGGGGGAACTCGTTGTAGAATCCCTCCAGTACCGCAGTATGTTGTGTTTCTTTCTTACCCCAGAGTTGAAGTGTTTTAAGGCGTGCTGCCGTCACCGTCGCCTCCTGTTGTATGAACAAATGGAGCGGTGGACGTCCCAACATGGCTTCTAGGGCAGCGGTCGGAGTAGTCCTCATGCAGCCTGTAGTCGCCATGCAGGCAAGCCTTTGCATGCGTTGCAGTTTGTTTGAGGTTGTGATCAGTTTAGTGCGGGGCCACCAGACCACCGCCCCGGAGGTGATCATGGGCCGGATCACCGCGCAGTATAGCCAGAGTATAATTTTGGGGGATAGGCCCCACTTCTTACCTATCATCCTCCTGCACTGCCAAAAGGTGATGCAGGCCCTGTTGAGTTTGTTGTCTAGGTGGCTACTCCAGTTTAACTTACTGTCCAAGATGACACCCAGATATTTGACTAATTGGGACACTTCCAGCTTGTTAGAAAAGTACTGAAAAAGTTTTTAAGAACTATTTATTTGGTAACATTTTGCTATTTATTTGGTAACATTTTGTGGTGTTTGTTGCAGTCTTCAGGCACTTTAGATATATAAAGAAATTTGGATATCATTTTCAGGTACAAAAAGATTAATGAGTTTTAAATAATCAAATTATAGGGACTGTAGGTAAGTCAGAGACAAACAAAAGTCCTTATAAGAAGATTTCGTTACCAATTCCAGGGAATGATCTAATATTGACGGAGTAATGGCGCGACGTCAGTTACTCCAACAATAACATTAACTTATTTAAACTTTTGCAAATTCTATTAAAAACTTAGCCCCATTCCGAAGTGAATTCCTTTCGGCTTAAACAAATTTCGAAAGGGAATAAAATAAACATGGCCCGTCCGTCACGACTCGAGTCGCGGAGGATTAGTGCGCGCGGAGATTAGCGAATGGAAACGTAGCCGTAACCATCGCCGCAAGAGTTTTTATTGAGTGAAGCGAACGCCTCCTTGCCTCGCGGTAACCCCCTCGCCTCACCGCATCTCACCCCCGCACACCCCCCCGGGACGGACTCGCAGAATACTTTAAAAAACAATCCGACTACAATTGGAACTTTGAACAAGTTCGAGCTCCGAGGAAATCAAGACTTGGCAACTTTTTGTTTTATTGGTCAATTTGTTTCGGAAATATTAAACGTTGTTCTATCCGTCGTTCATTACGGCGCGTCTCGGACGGTTTTATTGCCACTGTCTGATTACAATAAGTCCCGCTCTTTGTGGAACAACATTGGATCGTCCGGCGCCGCACCGCGTCCGCACCGGCCCCGCGCCCTACCCGCACTCCTGCCGCGGCGCCGCCGGTTCGGGCCCGGTCCGACGCCGCATATAACCAAACTTTCTGATGTATTTTAATCTGAATTGGAATTGCACTCCAGTTAAATTGTCACTAGAACACACACACTGCAAAGTTTATGGAATCCGTTTTAGGATCTGCCGCTACCTGCATAGTTGGAGTGGAAAAGCAATACCAGTGGCTTTGTAATCCAGAAACTCGGTTCATTCCTTCAATCGACTTTCAAACTAGGATTTATATCAATTATTAGCGCACTTTCGTACAACTCGTTCTATTCATTTCGCTTCGCTTTGTCGCATAGCAAATGCGCGGTGCAGCGAGACGCGCTGAAAATCTTAATTGGCAGCTTAATTTAATATTATCCAGGCAATTGTTAGGCACTAGGCACGTCAGTGGCACACAAAGCCTGCAGCACTCCATTTGAGCAAATAGACTGTCGTATGAATGAGTAAACGCTGAACCAATTACCCAAAGACCGCGGCAACTTAAATTAACTGGTCGGGGGCGCCGTGAGCTGGTTCGAACTGGATTGCGTTGAATGGAACTGGGTGAAACTGGCGCGAGAGCCGTAGGCAGAGCCGACAACTTGCGAACAATGGTGACAGCGCCGTGGCGTCACAGACTCGTAGCGACCTCTGCCTCGCAGTTACAACCAGTTCGCAGATAAACTCCAGCCTCGTTGTCGTAATAAGTTTAGCGGCTCCGGTTAAATACAGTCGACTCTCGTTAATTCGAAACTCGAGGGACTCTTAAAATATTACGAATTATCGAGTGTTTGAAATATCAAATGGTTCGAAATTTTTGAGAGAAAATAAATAAAACTTCGAATTATTAAGTGTTAATTATTTTTTATTTATTAACTGCTATTCTTTAACAAAGACAAAAGTTTAGAGGTATATAATGTGAATTAATTATATATACAGGCTGTAAGGGTAAACACCGTTGTCACTAAAACCATAGGTAGTTGATTTAATTATAAAAATGTTTATCTGAATTTAAAAATAAATAAACGAATTTTTCTTTAAAAACTTCAAAATGTTTCTGTCCGACACCGTCCGTAAAATCATGGATAATATGCGCCCGAGTTACGTAATCACTGCAAAGGGCGTTGACCTGCTGCACTGGCCGTCCGTTATAACTACCTACATAAGTTTTAACTAACTACATCATTGTAATAAAAACACAATACACGTAACCTGTGATGTAACTTTCCCTTCATACTTTTCCTGGCTTAGGACAGGCAAAAATACCTACCTTTGTTGCGTGACGAGTCCAGATGTAAGTTAGATTTAACAACAATGAAAATTAAAAAAAATACAAACAACTGTGTAGGTATTTTTGGCGTATTTAAAAGTTAATCACATTTTTATCTACAATTTCATTAAAAAATACTGGTTTTATTTACACTGATTGAATTATTTTTACACTTACATTAATCTCAAAAGCTGTTCAAAATGGGATCCATTTACGGCCACGCATGCCTCCGCACGTTTTCTTAAATTGTTTCTCACTCTCGAAACTCTCCTCTGAGTTCTCCGCGAAGAAATTTAGTATGCGTTCCTGAAGGTCAACTGGCAGCTGCTGGTTGCCACGCCCCTGAGCATGGGCCGGCACGGTGAACTGGCCATAGGTACGTAACCTTTGAGTAGCCGCCAACATCGTTTCTCGGTTTGGCACAGGTTGTCCAGGGAATAACTCTGCGTACATTCTTCGAGCCTCGTTTAGGTTATCACCCGACGCGGCGTAAACCCGAACCATTTCGGTCCACTGTACGTTTGTATACGACATAATCACTACACAATACCTAACTACACAATTGCGCGAAAAATGAGCGGTGGTGCGCGGGCGGCGCGGGCGCGAGCGCTGCGCTGCGAGCAAGCGTGTCGTAACGTGCGATCGATAGCGAGGCTGCGGAGAGACTGAGGGGTGTGGGCGGGGTCGCGCCGCGTCGCGCGCGCGGCGTGTGGCCTGTTTGATCTAGCGCTGTGTTCCCGCGCTCCGTCCTCTTTGCCCTTGCGTATAGGGTGAAATAATTTTGAGGAAAAATGGAGATTTTACTTTAAAAAAAATGTAATTTTTTTTTCATTGAATTTACGTTCTATAAGTGAAACCAAACCACTGGTTTCAAGGATAACGGTGTTTACACTAACAGCCTGTATATACAAAACAATTCGTGCGGAAGTGTGTGTCAAACTAATCATAACAAAAACAAAAGCGCGTGTACGATGATACAAGTTTGAACTTGCCTCAAAATGTACCTACTTACAATCTTTCTGTGTCTTTCTCTATGCAACTTTGAATTGTCGAGTGTTTGACGCCGACGAGTTCGAATTAACGCGTCGATTTGTTGCGTAGCACTGATTTTTTCGTTCGAATTACCAAGTGCACAAAAATGTATTGATTTAATTCGAAATATCAAGAGATTTTGTAGGGAACTCGTGTTAACTTTGAATTATAGAGAGGTTCGAATTATCGCAGGTTTGAATTAACGAGAGTCGACTGTACCAACGTTAACGTCGACGTTTGCTTTTACTGGCGCGGGTGGTATTACCGCAGACTCAAACTCACAGATGCCTTGTTATTATTTTGACACCTACCTACTACTGTTTAACGAATTTAACCTAGTTCTGAAAATGTATTTAAAAGATAAAGATAAAGATAATTTTATTTTGCAAATATGGGTAACATTAAATGGTGACAAAAAAACATTGAAAAGTTCAGCCATATTTTACCACGTAGGCATGCAAAAGATATAATAAAACATCAACTAATAACTAAAGAGTACAATTAAAAAAAAAAAATTTACACGAAAAGTAGGTACACAAAAAAAAATAAACATTATTCTAACTTAAAAAATCTTTCTCAGTAAGGTATTCACTTAAATTATAATAAGCTTTCACCACTAAAAAGCTACGAAGTCTTTTTTTAAATAATTTGACTGGAAGCTCTTTCCAACTCTTAGGCAAGTGATTATAAATAACTGGAGCCATGCAGTAGACACTTTTGCGCATGAGTGCTGTCTTAGCTGGCTCCTGACAAAGCAAGCTATTGTCGCGTCTATTGCGGGGAAACACGTCAGCTAGACGTCTGAAACGACTCGGGTTTGCCTTCACAAACACAGCTACTTCTAGTATGTACAGACAAGGTAATGTTAATATCTTATAACTTTTAAAATATGGTTCACAACTATCAGTGGGTTTAATTTTAAACATCGATCGAATGCATCTTTTTTGCGCCTTGAAGGCGGTTTCTTTTTCAGTAGAGTTTCCCCAAAAGATGATCCCATACCGTAAATGTGATTCTACTATGCCATAATAAGCAGTAAGAAGAGCATCTGTGTTAATTATAGGTGATAATGTATGTAGAGCGTATGCAGACTTACTCATCTTCTTACATAAGGTATCAATGTGTGATTTCCAATTTAATTTGCTATCTATTTTGAGACCCAAGAATTTTGTACTTTCAACTTCTTCTATGGTATCATTATTGTAGTGTATATTTAAATTAATAGTAGAGGTCTGTTGTCTAAAATGGATAACTTTAGTTTTACTTAAATTTATTTTTAAATTATTCACGTCTAGCCAGGTTACCATCTGTTGTAAACTATTATTTATGTCATTCTCATAATTATCTATCCTTTTACAAGGTATTGTAATCGTACTATCATCCGCAAATAGTGTTACTGGTCGATCAATAGATTTCGGTAGGTCATTTATGTATAGTATAAATGTAAAGGGTCCTAAAACGCTGCCTTGCGGTACCCCAAATAATAATTCACGCTCTGAAGACCGAAATATCTCTTCACGTTTATTAACTATATTAACTTTATTAATTTCAGTAATTTGTTTTCTATTTTGTAGGTAAGAATTAAGCAAATTAAGGACATTGCCTCTTATCCCGTAGGCTTCGAGTTTATTTAAAAGAGTAGTATAGTGTACATAGTCGAATGCCTGGGTCATGTCGCAAAATACACTACATACAGGATTCCGGAGATCAACGTTTTTTATGACATTGTATAAAAAATCATATATAGCCATATTGATAGTCCTATGTACACGAAATCCTTTCTGTTCCTCGCACAGAATGTCATTTTTCTACGAATTTATAAAGTTCCCTATATATATATTTTTCAAAAAATTTTGAAATAACGGGAATTAATGAAATTGGTCGGTAATATTCCATCCGTTCTCTATTTTCCTTTTTAAATAATGGCTTTATAATCGATATTTTTAATGCATCAGGAAAAACGCCTGCGCTAATACTTAAGTTAATTATGTGACTTAAATGACCACTTATTTCTATAGACACATGTTTCAATATTTTTGTAGCAATATCGTCATACCCTACACTATTTGTATTGTTTAATGATTTGATGATTCTCTCAATATCTTGTGGTATACTAGGGGCCATAAACATTGTTTTATTACTAGTGTCAATTCTGTTACATTTAGGTTTGCTAGTCACATCAAGTTTCCCTTGTACTTTGTCGATAAAATAATTGTTAAATGCTTCGGCAATATCGTTGGGATTAGATAGAGTGCTGTTATTATTTATAATTTTAGTAATATTAGACTTAGGTAGGTTAAATTTTGTACGATTTATAATTTGCCACGTGGTCTTAGACTTATTTTTAGATGTTTTTATATTATGATTGTTCTGGGCCTTTTGTGTTAGGTTTATAATTTTTTTGTGTAAGCGAGAGTAGTTCTTGAAAGTGTATTTATTATATTTATTTGGGTTTAATCTGAATTGCCACAAAAGTTTTCTTTTTTTTTGACTACCTAGTTTAATACCTTTTGACAACCATTTCGGTCTTTTTGTGACATCTACTTTGATTAGTTTAGTTGGAAAACACAAGTCGTAAATTAATTTAAATAGATCGAGAAATTTATTATAGGCTTCATTCGGATCGACTGTGTCGTAAATCTCACCAAAAGAGAGATTTTTAATGTGGTTTTTAAATTTCAGAATATTGTCTACATTGTAGTCTCTTTTGACGGTATACCAATACTTTATGAGACACTTTGTTTGTACTGGACAGTGAAGCAGCTGTGCCGTATGATCGGACAACGCTAGTTCGATTACTTCGGTTTTACATACTGAACTAAAATTATGAGCAAAGTTGTCTATGCAGGTCATACTGGCCATGCGAGTCGGCTGTCTTAATTCTAGTTTTAAGTTAAAGCTCATTAACAGGCATTCGAACGCATTTGAGTGGCTATTAGGTTTAAGCATGTCTATATTAAAATCACCTGCTATTACAATATTGTTATATCGTGTGCGTGATATTTCTTTCAAAAGCGTTTCCATTTTATCAAAGCAGTAACTGAGATTATTTATATTTGGTACTCTGTAGATACATACAACAATTATCTTAAAATGGGTGAGCTCAATCGCACAGCATTCAAATATGCCTGATGTCGATAATTTTGAAATTTTAGGTATTTCCTTATATTGAACATCATTTTTCACAAGAATACAATCTGAATACAAAAATCTGAATCTTGACTGTAGGCGACCACTGCTTATAAAATTGATACATTATTGAAACTAGTCAAAAAGCGCACATCCCGGTCACTGATCTACCACAGATGTAATAACAAAAAGACAGATTAAACTCCAATTTACATATTCCAACAGATAACTCGCCGTATGAATATTCATGGGTTTTATCGGAATAAGTCACTAAAATAAATTTTAGGTTCTGCATGAGGCCCACATTGTGCACAAAAACGACACATTTGAACTTTTCTAAACATGGCACAATATGTTGCTTTCAATTCTATTTTGTGGCACACCATTAAATTTATTTCAGTTCAATTTTTAGCAGTTAGCTTTTTCTATTTTTCAGGAAGGTTAGTTAATTGTTTTAGAGGCTTAACAATAAACCTTCGTTTTTTGGTATACAATGGCTTTTCATATAAAAGAGTTAACAAGATAAACATAAGACTAATTCTAAAGCAAACACGTATTTGTATAAAAATGTAAAACAACAGACGTACGACACAAACAGTCGTTCACGAACTATTTACCTGACCTTGTGAAGTGCATTGCCGATAAGGTTTACATTACAAGTTCGTGCATAAGACTCGAGGTAACTCTATCGTACATAGATGAATAAAAACTCGGTATTTCTAACGACACGGACTCCTATTTGTGAATTTATAGGTTGTTACCGGCCACCTGTTCCCGTATCGTGCGGCGCGCGGCGGTTATGAACCGCGCGTCTCCATTGTTTGTCTCTAATGAGCGATTGTGTCGGTAACAGTTACCAGTTACTTCTCGTTGCGACAAGCTATTGGCTTAGGTCGGTTTGAGGGTAAGAGGGTATGGAAGAACCTTGAGCATTGGTACATTCTTCTTCTCGAATCGATGACTCAGGTTTTGACTGACCAGTACGTAGCGCTAGCGACCTGAACAGCTCTGCCGTTTGCTTTTTTCAAATTCTGGATAGTTACTCGTCGTTGTGCACGACGGGCAGGAGAGAAGGTGTTGGATGGTGATGGCTCACTGATTGGATCATACATAGAACTTAGAATTTAAGAAGATTTTGACATAACTCATCCTTGTTTTTTACGCATCAATGAAGGAAATTCCATATACGTAAGTACCTCAACAATTCGTTTTCAGGCTGCATATTCGTACAGTAGGCCGCATGTCAGTTGTCTCATTTTGACTTTAAGGTGGTCTAGCTTAGTACGGAATTTCAATAGTATAAAAGGCCAGCTAAGTTAACTAGTTTTGTTACCACTGACGTGCAGCCTGTAGTGCAAATCATAAATGTACATACTTCAAAAGATTTAATCAGATAAATGACAAAGAGATTACCTTGATATTGTCTACATATCGATGCTAACCCACAAAGTGAATACCTTGGCTTCAAGAACAAAATATCCGTTCCGTGTAGAGGTATTTCCGTGTTTCCTAGAAGTTCAGATCAAAGCGTGCCTTTTGCATTTAAGTATTTTATTACTTTGGCAACCACCGCACACCGTTCTAACAGAATGACTGACGATTTTATCAATCATAGGGCTGTAATCAAACAATTTTAATAACAGCAGGACATTTTGACGTACCTATCGTTAACCTCAGTTAATTGAATAAAGGAAATGATATTTTATTTTATTTTTATGGTTATGGTCTTCAATTAAAAGTAAAGATATTTATCTTCCATATACTTCTGATTCAGTAATATTTTACATGCGGTAGACTCGTGTCATGCGTAGTTTCGAGGTTTGTGGTATTATTGGTCTGACAAGCATCAGATATGTTCGTGAAACGTTTGTCAGCACAGATGGACTCATGCCAACGAATAAGTCTTCACAATATTTGAATCTCGATGTAATTAATAAGAGATTGTCGAAGAGGCTTTAGTTTCCTAATAATAGAAAACTTTGCTAAACAATAACTCCGGCGCTTTTGTGTGGCGTCTATTGTCGGCGACCGTAATGACTGATAATTTGGATTACTTCAAGCTTTTCTCTAAATGGACTAGCTAGACAGGCTGATGGAAAGTTGTATTTAGTAAAACCCATTAAGGTTCAAAGGAATTTAATCAATTACTTCTAAAATCTAGTGTTTCTTGGAAGTCGGTTTTGTTTCTTTGTTAGTGATTTTCTTTGTTGTAGTTTTGCGTTTTTCTTCATAATCGAGTAACCTGAAAAAAATGGAATTATTAAATTTTTCTAAGAACACAGATTCCATACCCAAACGATGCCTATTTTGCCATGCCAGCATAAAAGAATAAGAACATACGTAGCAAATTAAAATAAAGAGCAGAACGTGTTAACTGTGACTTTCAGTACAATGAGTAACCAAAATGGTATTTTTTTAAGACACAAACTAGAAAGAGAATGTTTACGTTGTGAATACAAAAAAAGACAGTACATTTAACGGAATTTTGAATATTCAAATTTTGAATATTCCCGAAATTATCAGGCACAAGCTCGTCGCCAGAGGGCGCTCCCCTCGCCCCTCCTTGCGAAGTATTAAATATAACACCCCATCAAAGAAAGTTACACTTTGTTATATCTGATACTATAAAATATAAACTTTTACATTCTTCGAGAAACAGATTATTTGGAATTGATTGCTTCAACTCGAGCTGACAAATTGTCAATCGTTCGCATAGTGACGGTTAGATGGATGACGAGTGTATTATTTTGATTGTAAGTACTCTGCTAACTGACTCTCGTAAATAAAGCTAAGCAAATTGGAAGGGAATCAGATTCATATTATTATAGATTTGGGTGCCAATCGCTTGGCAACAGCTGTGAAGGTAAATGATGGGCCTATTTCTATTTATTAACTATACACGAGAGTAACACAGTGGCACACCGTGTGACCTATTATTATTTTGCTCGAATTTACAGTAAAATTGGTTATGTCACACTAACTACACTAACATTTACAATTTCGCTGCAAAAGCTGCATCAAATCCGTTTGTAATTGTGCAACAAATTGCCATCTAATAATACGTGGTTGGGACACTTTTTGATCACGTAATTGGTCGGGTTTCGTTCGGAAGGCGTCGGTCGCATGTTCGGCTTGTGGTCACAGCACTAGCACTGGCTCGGAATTCAGGCGAGGATTAAATTCAATTTTAACGTGGCACAGGCTTTTACCACAGAATAGATATATACAGAGAACCTACTTTATACAATAAACGAAAACGCATGCATACATAGACACGAGTTGACACGAGTCTACGTACAGCGAGTGCAAGCGCTCTCACGACCAGCATTTGTTTAAAATCACCTTCGACGGGTCTATGTGAGCCCTGAGCCTATTTTCGCTCGTTGTATGCTTTCAACCTTCTGTGCTTTTGCTTAGTGCTCATCAATTTCGTGCTTTATCGTGCTGGTGTGGACTGTGGAAGGTTTACGAGCGGCGAGCCCTCGTCCGGAGATTGGGACGCTCGTTGTTCCGTTTTACAATGTTTCTTTGACAATTAATCGGTAAATAAAAAGTAAATGTCTTGCCTAGGGTAAAACCTACCTATGTGAAAACAGCGATATCGTAGGTATTGTTTGAAGGACATTATCGTTAAATCAAAATTCAAGTGACTGATTCTCTCAGTCTTACTCATGAGGATACTTCTTATGATACTCAAAGGAATACTTTCTTTCAAGAAAAAATACGAATTTAACAATATAAGAGATTTATTTTCTATTTGAGAGTAGGTACTAAATTGTTTTTAAACCCCAGACGTCAGCAGAAACCCTTTCGATGGTATGTTTAAAAGAAGTCATAAATAAAGAGACAAATAGTGCATCGAGCTGTACGGTTGTGCACGTTCGAGCATGGTCGTGCAGGGCAGGCAAGGAGGAGGCGGCGGCACGATCACAGCGCACAAAGTTGCTGATTTATGCGCGCAAACAAACAACTGCTTCTATTATACTCTCGTTTTATACCGCGCTGATTTAGGACAAAAACGAAAAACGCGAAATTTATTCTCTACGCAAAGTTAATATGCAACAGCGTAGGCCACAAGCTTCTCCGCTACAATGAGTTATTTTAGGACGACATTTTATGTTTAAAGGTGCAATGAAGATCGTGATGCTTACAGTATGTCTGCTTTATCTTAGATATCAGCATAGATACCACGTAATTTTGCTGATTTAGTACCTAATTAAAGAAAAGAAGAATTTTAGAAAAATGGTGGCTTTGCCGATGTTCTAGCTGTTGTAACTGTAGCCTGCCGTCCAAATGTATCAAAGTTATCTTCATACAAACCAGTAGTAGTAAGCTTGACATACCTACCTACCTACCTACGTATTTTAAACCAAAATCGTAAATAACTTTATGTTATAAAAAAGTTTCTAAAACTGTAATCCATGTATGATTTCAAATTGAAACTTTACTCACTCAATTTTCTCTCGCCATTAAATTAACTAAATTAAATTAAATTAACTAATTAAATTATTATGTATTTATTTAATGCACGGATCACTACACTGAGAGAAGTAACGCAATTAACTTGAAATGTAATAACAAAAATTCTCGCCAAATAAATAAACAGCATTAGACGAAACGCTTCAAAGTAATCAAATTACTTCTTCAAGAATATGTGCGAGTGCAACATACATATTAATAATATGCGTGTTACTTATAGGTAATACGGTACCTACATGCTCAATATGTTTAATCTCGTTCATTCCTTGCAGGCAAAGTTGGAATTATATTACACTTACTGAAGCACAAAAGAATATAAAATTGTTACTATTTAATAAAATATTCAATGAATCAAACCCTATAACTGCGTAGTTTACTTACGTTCGTTATTAATGCAGTAAAAAAAGTTGCTTTGAACCACCAACGCTATGAAACTATCAAAGGAGAAGATTGTATAATTGCGTGAAAAATGTAATTAGACTTCAGTATTAAAATTCTTGAACGATTAAATTATC
This sequence comes from Standfussiana lucernea, assembly GCA_964057025.1. Taxonomy (NCBI): domain Eukaryota; kingdom Metazoa; phylum Arthropoda; class Insecta; order Lepidoptera; family Noctuidae; genus Standfussiana; species Standfussiana lucernea. Next base: position 16,050,881 of record OZ059802.1, on the reverse strand, counting down.
TCAAATTTTGTTGTTGTTTGTGCCTTAAATATTACAAGAATGCTTTGAATTTAGTAGAGCGGAATTAAATTATTTTATTGTTGGCTTAAAACCAGTCTCAAGATCTACAAAATCATATTTGATCCAATAATGTTGCCTATGCCTTATAAAGCAACTTGCGTTTTTGCAGAATATTTTCCATAAAACATTGATTTGAATAATTACCACATTATTCTGTCTTTATTTAATATATCACGTTTACAGCACTCCAGGGAGTCAGCAGAATAGTATATTCATGTTTACGGGAGGTCTTTGAATATACGTGACTTCGCATATAATAATATAAGTTTTGTTTCCAACCAATCTTCTCATACATACATATTTCTGGCTTGTTTTTATAATAGACCAAAATATTTGAAGTGTGAACTCGTTCGTTTCTGTTTATTTTCAATGTCGATATAGAAAATGAAACTCGTTAATGCTTTATTAATAACAAAAGCTTACCCGTAACAACAGTGAAATTTGCCTTTATATACATATGTAACACAACAAAAAAAAATGTTTGAAATCCTGGACGCGACCGCTCCTATAGTTTACGTGCTACGAGACCCTTTTGAGTATACTTAACATTAAAAAAAAAACAATCCTCATTTGGAACCTATACACACAAACATTTATTTACTTCATCTATTATTCACAGACTAACGAAAAATCATAAAATCTAGTCTGCAAATAGATAAACACTTTTCCCCAAATTGGCTCCGATGGAATAAAACGAATTCCCTTTTAGAAAAAATGTAATTTTCGCTACAGAAATGCAGATGAATTGTATCTCACGTAGAGATTTAACTGTGTAGCACTCGTAACGTTTGATTACAACAAAATAAAGTAAATGAAAAAGAAATCCTAGATTACGAACCCTCCTGCACCTCTCGGGGGAGATGACTCGAGGTTGCGTGAAGAACACGAACATGGAATAATTCAGATGTGGACGGTACTTAGTGTATTGAGGACCGTCGAGGAATGTCTGCTTCTTGAAAAAGTTCGATGATTACCTCAATATGTTTTATTACAATCAGAGAGTGTAATGGATTAATTATTGGGAAAGCTCATAACGATAAACAAGATTCGAAGTAGAAGTTTAGTATCAATGTACAAACTTTTCGATATACGGATCATAAGTGCGATGTTCGTCACAACTAATCAATATTGCAACGAGTTTCTTATACAGATGACGACATTAACGCAGCGCGAGTGTTCACCAACACAGCGCTGCGATCACCAGAGACCTTGATGATAGGCAGCTAACGAACAATTTCACGTGCCCCAATTACGATCTGCATTGTAAATGGCACCTCGAGGGAATGGAGTGTTATCTATGGGGGAGCTCGCTCAATTTCGGCAAACGAGGGGAACTGTAAGTAGGCGAAGTTTTATGGTGTTCACACCGCCATGCATTTATTTGTGCAAGATCGTTTGCTGCTTATGGGGAGACGTATTACAGCCCATAAAGCTGGTTGGTAAGACCGTTCGCTTTCGATTTTCTTTTGTGTTTTTGCAGACTGTACCTATCATATTGATTCAAAAAGGTTTTTTGTATAGTAACTTCTCTTTAAATCGTTTCAGTTTGATGCAGGACTGAGATATAAAAGATTAAGGTAATCTCTTTCATTTCTCTCGACTCGAATTATTTTAAATCCAATTGCTAAATCTGTCAAACGTTTTCCAGATCACTGTTTATACGGTACGTGTATATAGACACATGTTCTCACACACAAATATTGCCCACACCTTAAATGCGCCGCCGCCGACAAACTTTGCTCTAGAATAAACCTTTCTTATTCCATTCGTAGGTGTTTAGTAATACGATTATATATTATCTATATAAAGGATTATTTTAAAATAGTTCGAGTTTAGAAAGGTGTAGGATGCAATACAGCCGTGGGAGGTAACTACGTAATATTATCAATGAAGGCATTGAGCCGGCTGTCAAGACTAATAATTATTATTAGAATTTATTATAGCTGTTTAAGTTTATGCTATTTACAATACAAGAGAAGAGTTATTGGTAAGCCATGTTGCCAACAATATACCAACAATGACTACGAAGATTGGCAAGCCCAATTCCTGAAAACATCACGTCAAAATGTCACGCCATTCCATCAAGTAACACTCTTTGTATAACGTGATAACCAACTCATAAGAAGCCATAGAACACAAATAAAGACAAACCTCCCACAGTTGAGCAGACACATAACATATCATCTCATTTTCCTTCGAGGGTATTAAATATGGCGGTAATGCAATCCTGACAGCTTGCTTGTTTTATTCATCTCTCGTATCTTAACGGTGTATCAATTCATCCCGGCTATAGAACGTGAGAGTATACATATATGTAAGTACGTCTACATCGGGATAAAGATGAATACAAGGGTCGAGTCTGCCCTTGGAGTATTGATAGAGATGTAGAAGTGTGGGGAGCGAATAACAAGGGACGAACTATTGAATAAAATTGTGATAGCTTGTTGCCGCAGCGATGAAAAGAACGCGTGAATGTTTACTGTTGTGACGTGAGTGACTAATATGATCCTTGGGCTGGATTTATTCGGGAATACCCAATTAAGTAGAAAAAAAACAACGATAATTAATTACTAGATATTTCATATAAGCTTCAAAATATTTACTTTCTTTTTAACAGACTTCAAAAAGGAGGAGGTTCTCAATTCGTCGGAACCATTACTTTTTTATGTATGTTACCTCATATCTTCGTCATTTATGAACCAATTTGAAAAATTATTTTTTTATCTGAAAGGATATACTTCCCGATTGTTCCCATAGAAATTTCATCAAAATCATTATATTATTATTATTAATCATTAGTAGTTTGGTTTTTAAATCAAAATAGCTGGAAAAAATATGTCATTCAAGTAAAAGAAATTGCGAAATTGATATTTGACAAGGATTTGTGTGTGATACGATAGCTAAAAAGAGTAAAATAAAAACTTTTTGCAAAAAAAAACCGACTTCCAAAAAAAAACGAAAAAAAAGTGGAAAATAACTTTACTTTCGGAAGTCGGTGGCAAAAAAGTCAGTGGAACAAACAATAGTCACCGATTTCCGAAAGTAAAGTTATTTTCCACTTTTTTATTGTTTTTTTGGAAGTCGGTTTTTTTGTTGCAAAAAAGTTTTTATGAAAGTGTCACTTCTCAAATTCATACGCAAAGGCTCTTCCCCTTCATCCAATTAATTATCAAAGTACTCACGTTTTTCAAATAGTTGTGTTATTAAAAATCTTTTTATTTCGGTAGCTATTCATTAAGTTAAGATTTATTGGGAGCTAGCGATCCGTCGCGGCTTCGCTCCTAACCAATTTACTTGTGGACGCCATCCAAATTGCTGCAATTATAGGTTTTTTACTCGATGCCCTGCGTCCTGAAAATATAACGAGAAAGTCCGCGATTAAAAAAAAAAGGTTTTGAATGTTGCATGCTTTATTATAATGAGTTTAGTTTTTTATTCTAGCTGAGCGCGCAAACAGACTGACGTACTTATTTTAATTAATTATTCTTTTTATCAGGACGGCTTCAAAGAAAGTTTGGAATTTGTTTCTAAAGGGTACTTTAATTTGATTAGTTTACAACAACTAGGCGTTTTAATTTTCCATCCTTTTTACAGTACGGTTGTTCTCGGCTATTTAAATTTTCTGTCGGTCATTACTTTGGTTAGTCATTTATTCAGTGTTTCATCGATATATAATGGTTTATTGACACGTTTTTCTCTGCGCAGCGTGAAATTTTGTTCACAAGACTTTATTTTCTGAGCGCGAGTTTTATAACAGAGTTTTGAATAAAAATTAATTCTGTATTTTACGTGATGTGAGTGCATAAAGATCAATTTACTTTTTCAACAAAATTCTGGTAACTGCATTTTGTAAAACATATTTCTGGATAATATAGACAAATGAGCTCTCAATTATAATAACTTCAAAAATAAAATTCTACGAATATTTAAACAAATGACATCCGTGAACTATAATTTTTCCGCCCGTTGCGTTTTTTCGTTTCCTGAGAGAGACATATTGGCATAATCGGCAACCCTTCGATGAATAACGAAGCACGTGCCTTTCTAATTACGGCTAATTTAAATAATGAATATGACACGCGGTAAACAACGAGGCAGCTTTAACTTCGACGAGTCGAGAAAGTATATCCCTCGTATAATAAACTTTGTTTATATTAATCAAGCGGAGGGATGTTGCGGGGCGCGAGTGCGATGCGGGCGGCGGGGTACAGGAGGGGTATGTCTCGAGGGTGCACGTTAAATTGAGTTGTCTCCCGCGATGCATTGCACACCTTACGTGTAGGGGGCACACGGCAGGGAAGGGATGCCAACTTAGTAGTTAACAATGTTGACTTAAGTGTCGTGTACCTGTTGCAAGTTTGTAACTTTGCAACGATTCTGTAACGAAACAAACCATCTTGTATAACTGAGGCTTAGAAACTGGTCTTTAAAATTATATTTCATAGAGACAAGTGCTTGAAGTGCTTGTTACCAGGTTAGGCACTAACCACACGATAAAGAAGAAGTGCTCGAAGAGAGATTTTTCTCAGCTAACAGTTGCTCTTAAGTTACCTCACTACTAGTCAAGTTTATTACACTAATTCTCTTTTCGGTAACATTTCATCATTGTTAGATACAAGTTCAAACGCAACTGAAGGCGCCAAACTAGTGGCTCAATTCTGGGCTGACACTATTTAGATTGCCATCGACACGCTAAGTAGCAGAAGACAAGTTCAAAACGTCATGTTCGTGATTAAATCGTTAATGAACTCATCGGGCGAACTATCCACCCGTGTGTATGAGCGCCAGTCGCGGGTTGCATTCTCGGCTCGCGACAAACTGTGCTACAAATAATATATCAGTGTAATTGCGAGCCCTCACACCCACACCTAAAAACCTTTGTGTTAGTACACTACACACACATAAATACCCTATCGTGTAGATAGGAACTATTTTTGTGTGATCACGAGGGGCGGTAAGAGAAGTATTTTGCGATGTTTCAGTTCTTAAATTACCAATTCCTACACTCGATTATTTTATAAACTTAACCTCATCATAAGAACTTGCCTGTATTTTAAGTACGATTATAAATCCAAATCTTACAGACGAGGATGTTGATGTAAAACAGCATTGCCTCATCTCCTATCCTGCCCTTTGTACCTCGCACGCCGAAAAGCGGCCTCTGCGCTGCCATCGACGTTAAGTGGAAGTGGCGAAGTATTGGACCAATGAGATTTAATAGTTTCATCTACACGAAACAGACACACCAGACCAGAATCGACTGTCTACCTAGAACGTGTTTGTATTTGTTCCGTGTGTGAGAATGGAACACGGCTTCATCTCGCGCAAACGCTTAGCCGCTGAACCAACCTTGACGTACTTTCAGACGAAGAACGGTCGACACTACATTTCTAGTTTCTGCATACCTAATCTTGTCAGCACCACAATTTAATTAAGAAATGTTAGTGTACGGAATAATTCAGAGTTCTAAGCTAGCTAACTTGGGTAAACAATTACGTCAGAGTCCACAGTAATTGATTGTCCAAGAGAACATTTTCTAAACAAAACAGAATCTATTTCTAATCGAGCTTCCTCGACAGTAGAACTGGCAACAAAACCTCAGCTATTTGTGTAAAAAGCGGCCGCTGCTCGCTCCACCGCAAGGGGGCGCCGTCGCCGCGGTCGTCGCGACTCGAACAAAAAGCGATCGGCCCCTGTGAGTGAATGAGTGACCGAGTGAACGAGTGAGCGCTGCTGTTGACAGAATGTCACACTACTGAGGACTAGTGCACCTGTGCTGTATTTTGTTGATGTAACTAAATACTATGTACTTGCCAACGGAGTATGTATAAACAACTTAACTGACAATTGGCTAAGTATGGGCGTACAATAATTATATGTATACGTGAACTTCTGCCTAACCTTTTAGAGAATACAGGCAGACGCAGGCAGGAGAATGTTATGACATTGGACATATTTTATATCATTTTTAATGTAAATAACAAAATGCCCATGCTTCTGAATGTTTTAAATCTTCATTTATGCTTGCAAAACTTGGCACTGAATTTTCGAATTACTTGGACCCGTTTCGATACGACCCTACTAAGAATTCCTGGAATCTTATAATCACGGACCATTTAAATGTGTTCCTAGATTCATTAAACATTTTATCTACTGCAACATTTAATTAGTAACGTAAAACATAGTTGCTTCGAGTTATGATGCCGTGCACGTTCAGGTCAGGTGTACCCTACTCGGCGCATTCTGCAGACTATGTGCTCAGTTCTGGCAACGCCACCAAGGTCAAGACCACAACTCGGTGCTCGCAGGTACTTGTGGACTGAAGGTTGGATTTGGCTCACTGTGCTGCAGGTTTACATAACGAAGGTAACTATTGAATGTTCGTCGATGTGGTTAATAATAGCCTTGCTTTATTGCAGCTCTATTTTTGTGGTTTCACGATTCTCTTTGATTCATCATCACACCATCCACGACTTGACTTCTTCCGCTGCTGGACACATACGTTTCTAAGCTTACTAGTCTCATTAAGGCCCCTATCGCGTAGTGAACTAGCTATCAAGCTCGAAATGGATTTGAGGATGAATGCGTTTTAATCTTTTTCGTTCAACCAAGCTTCAAGTTCTTAGCCGATGGTATAAACGGGTCGTATAGAAATCGTGGTGACTTGGTAACAGTCACCGCGACGGTAGAATGTGCATAAAATATAATAACGTACATTATATCAACCACATAGGTGACCCTATAAAAACATAATAACTGACGTTACAGCACCTAAGAACTGCCCCACTTCTGTATAAATAGATACAGGGTGTTTTTCTTCCATCGTCGGCCGGTAAGCAGGTACCTGCGGAAAATACTACATTGCTGTGAACTGACCTGAATAACTTACAACATTATATTGCCAAGTAAATTAATAGTCGTAAATTATTCAGCTCTTGTCTTACATCCCCAGGTATTTATGTAGATAGAACTTTTTTAGCCACACTTGTAAATCTGGACTTATTTTGGATTAATCTCGATGCTTACTAGAGGATTAATGGTCTGGCCTTAGTTCTATTTTGATTACAAAATAAAATAATGATTTGGTTGTTCTGAGTCGGGGATTGGAATGGATTAAAATACAAATTCAAGCAAAGATAAACTGATCTTAGATATTGGGAAAATGACACCACAGATGCATTCACTTTCTTAGAATTCATAGTTTAACGTAAAATTAATTGATTTATCATATCAAGCATTAATTATTCATCCCAGTTGAGAGTCGCGGGGCGCGCGCCACATTGGAAAATGGTAGAACAACGGAATATTAAAAATCTTTTTTACTAATGTCGTTGTCGCACTTTAATTTTTTTGTTAATAGTATAAGAGTGGAACTTTAATATAATGTAGTAATTTTGCTTGAACTAAAATTGGATTTTTTTTTAATACGACAAAGTATCAATTCTAGAAAATGTCTAGTTCAGGTCTGTTCGCTTCAATATTTAAAATTGATTTCTTTCAAAAAATTACGGTAATAGATATAAAGTGTTATACATTTCTGAAAAGCCCATTGTATGTAAATTTTAAAGCAATTATAATGTTGTAGGTTTTATGATTATATTTCTTAAAAAAAAAACTTAACAATAAGTGACCGGAAAAAATACAGTTTTTAACTTCATCGCGACTTTTGACAGTTACTGATGTCTCCCGATGCTTTACATTTGATGTTGTTTTGTAGCGTATATATTCATTAATAACATTCATTAATATTAGCTGCGGATACTTGCGGTTTCTGAAGTTATCGTGATAAGTATGGCACAAGTCAGGGAACAGAAAACCGCTATCTTTTGTGGTTTCTAATGTGAATAGTTCACTAATTAGTTTGCGGGATATTTTATTTAAATATTAACTATTTAGTGATATTAGGGCGTACTATCTACAGTTTGCACTCATTTTGCGGAACAACTTTAATCAACAAAATGAAATCCTTATTTATCAAATAATATTTAAAGAGTCTATTACAAATAAATAAAACTAAACTGACGTTTGACTGTTACGTATCTTCGCTGAATTACAAAATGACTACAACTTTCAAGTGTTTTGAGCGTGAATCATTACTAAGCTATTATTATATTAAATGAAGTAAGATATATCGGTGAAAAAATAAATTTATTTCCTTAATATTTCACATTATTTGAACTTTAAATTCTTATAGAAAGATACCTAAATCAAAAAATGATTTTCGTTAACTATTTTCCTTAGGATCTTAGCAATTGGTTAAAAATAAAAACGAATTAGGTTTGCCAGTGGTTTCCTATAATAAGAGCTTCGAAACTGACGCTGAAAGGGAAATCAAGAAAACCTCTGTTGAGTTATCTTGATAGAATTTACCAATACTCTATTAATTGAAATATTTTTTCTACAACTATTGAGACAACGAAATTTCCCAAAGTTATTAGTAATTATCATTTTTATAAAATAAAGGGTTGATGGTATTAAAGGGTTTGAAAAGTACTGTTTTGGAGTCAAACAGCGCATGGACGGCGTAAACGCTCTTAACTAAAGCCTTATTTAATACTCTATGCCTGTGCAAAAATTCAAGCGTCTTTCTTGAAAAATAAAGAAGTTATCGATTTTTGATGTGCAATAGACCTCGATTTTCCATAGTGGGGCGTAGTAACAATACTAGGGTTATCTCAAAGTATCAGCCTAAAAAGTGACTCGAAATATTTCACGATGAACCTAATAAATGAAGACGAGTAGGTGCAATATTATCAATTATGAAGGGTTTGGAAATATGGAGAAATAAAAAATGAGTGGTTCATACTTCAGAGCATGAGATAGAGCGAAATGAGAGACTATCGTCCCAGGTAACGGTCAACAGCAAATACGACTACGGTACTAATCAACTTAAATGTTCAAATTCCAAGAGAGATAAGATTTGTTTGTAATAAAAAAAAAATACACAAACGGGGGATTGTGCCTTTGTGCTCTTTTGTCTTCATGTATTTTTCCTGTAATTCGTTTTGTGTGTACACAAATAAATAAATAAATAAATTGTGGTACTTACTTATTAATGACAATAAAAATAAATCCACTGTTGCTGTGACGACAGGCAAAGCGAGAGTTTCTAAAAATATACCGTACTACATGAAAATATTAAAATGTAAAGCCAAATTAATACTAAACGTCACATTTGTTTATATAGCCTACAGGTGGCAAATATTTTTGTTTAACGTAGGCTATAACAGCGGATCAGTAACGTTTTCATTGCGTTTACAACCTTGCTCATGTGTATATCTATACAGTTCCCATGTTAATTAATGGACCTTCTACTTTGTCATAATTTTTAACACTGTTTATGTGAAAAATTTGTCGAGGGAATGATTCTCACAGAAAAGAGGCAATCCCAGTAAGAGTCAAGAGTATTTGTTCTGATTCAATTCCCTTGTACTTACATCTGACAATGAAATTGAATTGGGTTATAATATTTAGTCACCAGAAATTAGCATAGAAATAATTAATTGGCGACAAAGTGTAACTATACGTAATTAACTATATTACAATGATGTGCAGCATGTCTTGTCGCCGCGTGACATTCTTCAACACAATCTGGAGCCGGTCGCTGGTCTAGACGATCCCCACACAATTAATACACAGCTAAACACAACACATATTATACTAATTAACATCCCCCGGGACTCGCCCTGCGCGCTCACCCCCGCCCATTATCACGAACATCTTAGGGGATGAAAAAGAAAAATACATTAACATAATGTGGGTAGTTTATCATTTTTTATTACTACCCGCGACCGTTCGCGTACGGAGCCGAGTCTCTTAAAGAAAACCCGGCGATGCGCGGCCGATATCCACACAATACTACGTAATGTGCTCATGTGAGTTCCGTACCTCGGCGCTGCGAGGAAATTTTAAATTTAGTTCCAACTTTGCCTTGAACACAGGGATTTTACATGACATAAATCTTTTAACATTTTCCGGATTTCAAATTCTTCAGTGTACCTATGTACAACTTTTGCAAATCTCCAAAGGTTCTCAGTTATTTTTCCCGAAACAGCGTTTTGCGGTAAATAAGTGAAATAACAACTCCAACGAGAACCATACTCGCAATATTCCGTAAAAAAAGTAAATAGAAACCCTTTCACAAAATACGTACAAGACTTAATGATATAGAAACACAGTATTCGATCGTCGCAACTGGGTCAAGACCCTGCTCCTAGGAGGGCATAGCTTGTCCGAACTTAGCATTTTATGTGAGTTACAAAATATTTGTCAGCCGGACGTAAACGGCAATAAGAGCAATAAGGTCCTGCTCGTAAACCTAGGGAGCCCTAACCCCGGCCGAGTACAGTCGGGGCCAAATGAAAGTGTGCCCCACCGCGCCCCACCTGCGGACTCGCTTAAAGAATTAAATTAGAGATGTGACCTTTTAATTTGTCCGTGGCGATTCGTTGGCGCGCGTAAAAGAAAATAATGAACCTCTTTGCATGGAGTTTACGAGCCCTCTCTAATTAGCTAATGCTGTACGTTGTCTTATAAATAATGCACGTTTAAATTGGGAGATATTTTAATTGTGTATGCCAATTTGTTTCAATTTAACAGTGTTGCTTGTATTTTATTATTTTCTTTGGAGTTTAATTAAATCGTTGTGTTCTTGTTAGTGACTCGATTAATTTATATGTAATTGGATATTTTGTCAAAGAGAGGGTTGAATTACTTTGAGTCAGTTAAAATTAAATCACGAGTTAAAATCAGAGCCGATTTTCTTACAAGTATGTATATTCAAAGTTTTAGTAAGTTCTATTAATATTTTCTCTTCCTCTTCTTGACGTGTCGATGACACTTCAATATTTTCTCTCATCTACTGCATTTCACACCGTTTCACTTTAGTTATAACACGCTACATTTAATAAAACTACGGTAAAGTGGCCTCAAGGAACCCTATTTCGTTACCAGCAGTGTTGCTCTTCAACACTTTTACAACTCGCGTAGAATGGCGGGCAGCAAACACTCGCTGTTTCTTTAATTTTAATCCTGTAACAAGTACTTATAGGATACAGAGCTAAAAGACATAGGAGACATGCTAGCACATTCTGTTTTGGTCTGTCATACTCGTAATTAGGGTTCGTTTCTATGGTTCTGACGAATGGTAAATTTAGTCCATTCAAATTTTGGGGCGTTTAGAACTGACAGTGGCATTGAGAAACTGGGATAAATGATACGCTACCAAATGACCGAGAGCTGTCGTTTACATATAAATCAAACTAGACCATAAGACAGCTGTTCAAATCTGATCTAAAATCTTCCTATCCCGTTCAAACTAATTGCATTCACAATCTAAAAATCTGTTTTTTCCCCCATCCGTGATTTAAGCGGGACTCAGATCTCCCTGGGGCCTTCGTGAGCGATCCCGAGTGTTACGCAAGTGATGTGCCGCATTGCCGAAAATTAGAATAGTACAACCGATCACAGCGGCATAATTCGCGTGATTAGCGCGTGTTGGGGCTCACTGTACTAAGCCGGAAGGTACTCGTGTCATCCGCCAGAATTAAATTAATTTGTACAATTGATTTGTGTGTCATTGTCAAAGCTTTGGGTAATCCCAACAAAAACATTTCATAATTTCGGTGTTGTCTGTACTCAAACATTTGAACAATACACTGTCAATTTTTTGGTATTTGGTTATCCAAATCCAGCGGAATTGTCGGCTGAACGAGAATTAGTAAAGTTTAAAACTTTATTTCGTTTTAAAACATCATTTTTCAAGGGATAACAAAACATTTCATTTTCAATACTAAAACCCGACACAGATTTACGTTCATTGTACGTTGATTTATTAATCCGTGCAAAGGAAAATGCAGTTTCCGAGCTCGTTATGAAGTGAATAAACAGACTGAAGGTACAATATTGTAAGTATTAAAGCTTGTACTTACTACAGCTTTGAAGCTGAATGTCAAAGAAATAGCGCCTTCACGGTTTCCTTGATTTCTTTGATGTTCTCACACGATGCAACGGTGACGTGTGGAGGGTGTTGTAATTGACTGGGAAAAGGGAATTACTTTGGAAGTTAAGTTAGCTTCATACAAGTTAGTGACACCCCGGGGACTTGTACCCCAGTACCCTTACATGTTGCGACACCCCTGCCAATAAGGCCGTTATAGTGTAATCAATACGTTTGGTAGGTGCGTGTAGTAAGTACCTGTATTGAGGAGTACATTTTGGACTATTGCGAATAACCAATGACAACAAATGAAAACATCATGTTAATAGTAAAATTTTAATGTAGTATTACACAGTACTTTAACTTGCATTCTAGATGGACAAAAAGTTGTAATGATTGAATCCGCAATTTGATACATAATGTAAGCGCGGCGCCCACTCGTATACTAACACATCGGATGTTGCATTAGTACCCCACTTAGCGCCCCGCCCTTCCATTTCAACCCTTTTAACCGCAGCCAGGAATTCCATACATTTTTCAAGTACAGCCAGCAAAACAGTAAAGGAATTACCATTAAAAAGACAATTTATACGGACACACATTTTGACGTCACGGGCACAATAAAAACTATGTAAATCGTACGTCGGCATTCACAGGTCGCGTCACTAGTGTCACTCGTGTCGAGGGGAATATGTTAACATTCATGAGTGACCCTTACTTTATTGTCCGTTTTATTTGCGAAAGAAAAAGTTAATTATGTATTCCCGTTTAATTAGGAGTTCGGGGATGTGGCCCTCTCGGATATAATGTATCGCGCCTACTGGGACCTCAAATAATTCGCGGGCTGCGGGGGCCGATGTCACCATGTTATTTTAGCCCACTTCGCTAATAGCCATTCGTATAAAACTAGGTGACATTGTCAATTGATTATTTGGTAGTTTGTGTATATTTGGGTTGAGCCAAAAATTAACAAAATTACTTTGTTGAAAAGGAAAACCACTTTAGGATACAGGCATTTTTCAGAATCGTATGACCTATTCAATTCACGTCCCAGAACCTGAACTGTAATATCATTCCACAAAATGGAGGTGGAAAAATAAAATCGAAACAATATCCCAATGAATGATTAGTTTAAAAAAAGCTTTTTAGGTCAGTTTACAAACCAGCACGCAGCTTAGAATATGTTTTTTTATTTATTTAATGCACAATGTACACAAGCATAGAGTTACAGCTGGGCTTAAAACTAGTGCGTACATGACCCAGTTAGGGCGCAGCAAGATTACTTAAAACTATCAATAATGTAGGTAATGAATATCTATTATTATCTAATATGGCGGATATAAAATATCGGATACAAAACACTTGGTTTTCTCCACGAGTGTTATTCCTGCTACATTTTATATCACAAAATAAACACATCTTTACATGTAGTATAACAATCATTGAGGAAGCTTATCGCCATTTATTTGGCGTTACTCCAATTGTACTGTCGGTCGTGGCTGATTATTTCTACTAGATAAACTCATATTATGCCCATTTTTGAGCTTATAGAAGTCCAAAAAAGGATCACTATTTACTTTTTCCTCTACCCAGGTCTTGAACCCAGGAAATCCCGTCCGTTACCCACTGGAGCAATGACGTGGTTTATATAAAGGTGAACGACAATAATGAGTGGAAACAAAGCCACACAATTAATGACCGCGTGTTGAAATTAATTGAGATTGTGTGTTATTATTGCTTGGTGCGGTCGACTGTACCTACATGCGGGCCGCGCGCGGTTTGCAAATATCTCGATATGAATGAGTGGGTGAAACCATTCTGGATTTGTTTAATTATTTATTAGTTTATTTATGTCGAGGATTGCTGAAGATTACCTCTCAGTAAAGGTGCACAAAGCTGGTAAGCGAAATAGCGACACAACTGTCGTTACTTCTGTTTGATAGAAGTCATCTAGCCTTGCTATATGATGGTTTTAAATATCATCGGGCTTTACTGTAAAGACTAAAAACTCCATCAGAACACTGCTCGCTCGCCCAACCATCTGCAGAGCTAGCGTATCTCTCCCAAATCGTTGTATAGGGCAACCCCATTGTTGGTACGTTACTAGATACCGTTGTGATGTTGCCAGGTATTGTTGGTATGTTACTAGCAGCATTGAAACAACAATGGCGTGTCAATTGAGGCGTTAACTGCCAATCACGGCACACAATGTGAAGCGACAAGAAATTAAATGATGCTCGCATCGCAGTCTAAACGTTCAGAGTAGTTAGAACAAAGATATGGAACCGTTCAACTGTGAGTCTCTTACCTCAGATTTAATGTGAATTAGGTGAGTGTGATAATGGATTTGGTACTTGAAAACCATATAGAAAATGAATGTAGTTCTTAAGTACTTACTCACCCAACCAAAATTAACCTTGCTGTTGAAAATAAAAGCAATTAATTTGATTTGATTTGTAAGAGCATGTTACTTATAAGAACATTCATTTCGACTGAACATAACTTCATGCCTGTTTTCATTGAAGGGTAAGGTAAAAGTGAACTTGTAGATGAGATAAGATAAGTTTTTATTTGCCTTAAACATGATATAAAGTTGTTGCAGTCAGGTATTAATCTAAAGTCCACATGTTTAGCTATACAAGATATGTATCAATTGCATGCAAAATAATGATCATAAATTAATTGATGTTCAACGTCACAGATATGGGTCAATACAATAATATTATAATAGTTTTATCTCAGCATTATCCGTGACAAAAGTCCAGAAAACTATGGTTTATTTTTAAAAAAAATCTTTCATGTTATTAAACATAATTATGTTCTTTCAGCCGAATTAATGATCTGTTTTTAAATGAGTTAATATTAATTAACAATTTTATTTCTTTAGGAATTTTGTTGTATGCGTGACATGACTAGGCAACTTTGCACATACTTGGCTGATTTAGGAGTATCATGCAATGCAAGCCTGCATGGATATCTATTTCGAGAGTTGATTTGATAGGCTTTTTTGAACCTTTATTCATTTATCAGCCCATTTTTTTACATTTTAAAATATTTCTTTAAAAAAAAAGACATAAAAAAGCATTCAACTATAAAAAAATTGTTTTCCGCCGGTATCGGGAGCAGGGTCCAGGCTACCGGTGGCTAGGGCTCCAGAGACAGGAACCTACTCACTATGCGAGCCGTATCGAGGAGTACTGCCTTCTGAATCAGGCCCTTGATTCAACCGCCTAAAGATAGCCTTATTACCTTTATTATTATAAACATAATTCCAAATTTCGTAAATGTAGATTGACGGAAGTGGTAATATACCTAGCTTTTTAAAGAACCGTTTACATGACTCGTCAGGACGGATACCACAAATGGCTCTGATGCATTTCTTTTGCACAATAAATGATCTGCGTCTATCCGTGCTGTTACCCCAAAAAATAAGGCCGTATCGTAAGATGGATTCTATATAGGCGTGATATGCTGTAATTGCTGCTTTTTTGTTGGTTATATTATTCTTTGTTTGTCTGAGAGCATAAACAAACTTTTTAATCCTACTGCACAAACTATCCAGATGTACATACTTTCCAATTCAGATCTTGATCTATGAGTACTCCTAAGAATTTAATTTGTGGAACTTTTTTAATCTGTCAATATGAAGTTTGAAATTGTACTTATTTGGGATGTTTTGAATTATTAAACTGTATATAATTCTGTAACCATTTTATAATGTTATCAATAGTATTATTAATGTCCATCTCATGATCAGATTTAGTTTTATACTTTTTGTAAGATGTCACAATAATTGAAATGTCATCTGCAAATAATACACATTTATGATTAGTCACTAGTGGTAAGTCGTTTATGTATAATAGAAACAATAGGGGTCCTAAAACACTCCCTGGGGGGACGCCGCAATTATTAACTCTATAGTCAGATGAATACGCCTATGTACCACTATTGTACATGAAGTTTAAATAAATAAACAAATAAATAATACGAGGTTAATATATTTTCATTTATTTTATTAATAACAACGTATTGGTTTCGGTTGCTTAAATAAGACGCGATCCACTGCAGTGCTATATTAGTACACCAACATTTCACTAGCTATGGTTAGGATGTAATATCATGGACACATTCCAGCCTCCCTGCTGCTACTGAGACTTAAACCCAAGAAAATTCATGTGTGGAACTTGGAAGTACTATTGCTGACCATAGAGATGCTGAGTCGATAAACGAGGTAGTCGACTATTTTACAAAATTTGTATATTTCGTTCTTGTTTACTAGATAGACAATAATATCCATCGGATCGCCTAAATTCCAATAAGTAATAAGCCAATCCAATGTGCCAATTCAATGTGTCCAAAGTAAAGTAATCCTCACAGCCCGTTCACATGGCTTCCGTCATTGACGATCCGTCATAAAACACGATACGTCATAACGGATGGACGTTGTTCATATTAGTTCCGTGATTTTTCGGGAGCGAATGCATCGACGAATCCGTCACAAAAAATCACGATCCGTTGTTTTTTACGTACGTGATTATTAAAAGACGTTACGTGATTTAAGCCGTGTCCGTCATTTTTCACGATTCGTGATGCGTGTGAACATGGGCATTTAAAAAGCATAGCCGCCGTCAAAAAAATTACGGAACGTGAAAAAAGACGAGATGTCAAAAAAAAAAAAAACGATACGTCGTTGTGTGAACGGGCTGTTACTTGTCAATAGCTGTCGGTTTGTCTAGACTTGTGCTCAGGATCTCATCGTGTCTTATAGTACTTCATGTTCTTATTACTTGCCATCGTCATCGTTCCTATGCAAATGTCCACATTACAGCGTTATTGTTAGGTGTTCCTGTTTGATTTGATTCACGATTATTATTATGACGTAGACTTGTTATATTGGCTCCAGTTTTACGACAGTTCTGACTGGTTTAGACTACTGAGGGGAGTTTGGGGAATGAATCAGTTGTTTGGAGAATTTGTAGATGAGGTCGGAACGGCTATCACAATATTCGCTTCATCTATGATTGTAGTGTTCGCAAAATACGCGCTTAAGACATGGAATTGCGGACACCGGCCCTATATGCAATAGGAAACAATCACATTCTACAGTTATCTTAGAATTAAATATAGGGTATGACCACGGCGAAAGTCAAATAAAAATTCGTATATACAACTTTTAGTAACAAAATTAAGTCCGAATAATTAGGACATTACCCAAAGGATTTTAACCAACCATAAAATTAATAAAAGAATGAAGAACGTTACCCGACTTTGGGAGAGAGAGGCAATGAAGTTAGCGCTGCACAATTTTAGTTATTTACGTGAGCGAGTAAAATTAACGCTTGAATTATGGATGTGCAGTTAAAACGTTACTTAAATATTTACTCTGTTTAAGAGTTTTAGACCTAAGCTGCAATTTCTGTGCTCCAAGAACAATTACTAATCAAAGGAAAGTAAGGCTGCGATGTATTATTTATTTTAGGAAACACTTTGTTTTGTGATTTAGAAAACAGATTTTACCAACAAATGAGTATTGTTAGACTACCAACAAAAATCTTGCAATTTCTAAATCCCCTACGAAGCGCTCTTCGAAACGGCCTTAAATTGTATCAAACGTTTCTTTTCTTTAATAAATTATTGCGAATCGTAACACAAAAAGCCACGGAGTCTAAATAGCACTTTATTTCTCTTTAGTACACAACTTGATCCACACAATTGGAATAATCGCTCTAACACAACACAGCTAGGCAGGCAAATAAAAAAGTCGTCGGCGCGATATTATGGCACGCACATTACGACACCCATCTAAATTGGCAGACTTCGAAGGAACTGCTATCATACATGTCGGAGAAAGCGATAACTTTTAAACATCAAGTTGCTGATTTGACCATTGTAGTAGGGGTAAACGCCGTGACGTCAGATGTTGTTTTAATGGCGGCACGTGGACAGAGTCGTTTTGTAGAGTGGGGATTGTGCCGAGATCACCTTTTGCTCGGAACTCCAACCAAGTCACTCCTTCAGAACGAAACTGTCGGTTTGCCCATTTTGTGGAGATTATTTGTTAGTGTTATTTAATGTAAATTTGTGTTAAATAATAAACTGTGATTTTTGTGTACCGAAACCGAAACTATTATTTTAACATTCCATCATGAACCCGGTACCACCGAACCCTAATGACAACGGCGCTATCGCTCAGCCATCGCTTACGCCGTCATACATAACATAGATGGAAACAGAAGATCAACAGTGATTTTCAAACTATTTATATAATTATGATCATTAGTAACGCGAATTTTAAACTACCGTTTACTTTTCCCTGAAAGAGACGAAGTATTTGTTGCTAAATAAGTTTTCCGATAGCCTCGACCCGAGTGATAACTAAATATTTGTAGTAATTGTTTCGTTGTTCAATAAATAAATGTGCCGACACGTAGGTGCAGGTATTTATCACCCCATTCTGCAAAACTCATAGGAATCACTGCTGTGTGATATTTCAAAACGGAAAATTTTGTATATGCAAGACATATTTCGGTGACATTTCATTCGTTTTTATTCAGGCCAAGTTTTGTGTAAGGTGTGTTTTCTGTATGTGTTTATAGAATGCTCCACCGCGGCCGGCGCCGAGCCACGCTCACACACTTTCTATTAGAATATTTGTTAACTAATGTTGTTCGTCGAACAACTTGTAAAAACTTTGACAAATTTACGCGTTTTATAATTATGTCATTTACATACATGATTTTGTTTGAAGTTGTATTCGAGTATTATGTAAAAGTTAAGTATTTGTTCAGTAAGCAAAATGTTCTGTTAGACAGCTGTAAATTAAAGTCTTATGAATGCTTATGCAATGTATTTACATTGCATAAGCATTCATAAGCGTTTACTCATACATTTCTTTCTCTAAATTTTGTGATGCGTTCACTTGGGCACACATCACACATTACATCTAAGTCACATAAGTATGCTTAAAACTATACTACTACTTACTTTCTATATTCTTACCTGATCAAATATTTATCTGAATTTTTTAGTTGGATACTTACTGAACAAAAAAGTCCAAACTCAAGATTTGCCAGCGGGCAATAGAGCGCAGCATATAGATCGCGTCAGAAACACCACCCTGCGCTTCGTGCCTTAGGTTGTAGATGTTGGAGAAAAACAGCTAAGCTAAAGGAGAGTGCGCTGGTCACGTAGCGCGAATACACTTGGACAGGTGAGCAAAGATCATCACTCACTGGACACCTCACGGAGAAAATTGCCGTAGAGGTAGACTGCGACGAAGTTGGTGTTAAGATCTTGTTTGCGGGGCGGACATGGTCAGATATTGAACAAGATACTGATGGGTAGACATGGAAGGAGAAAGGGGAGCCCTTTGCCCAGCGGTGGGACATTTGACAAACTAACAAACATAAAAGCGGTATCACTAAAGTTAGTGAGCAAAAGTTTCACTTGAAAGCTGTATTTCCAGGAGGCTCGCTAGAGATACTGAAACGTCTACCACTGTGACATGTAACCCGCCTAAATAGAAAAACTTTCGTGGAATCTGTTCAGCGGAAAATCTTATTTATTCTGCTAACAAGGTGAAGTAGTTCTGCGGATCGCTCGGATCTTCTGCTTCGTGAGATTGATCCTAATTAGCTTTCCACTTCATGACAACCCATGACTTCAGCTGAGTATTTTTAATCATTTATCTTCTGAGTGACGTATTTGGAATGTTAGGTCTAAAATTTTATTTTGCATCGCGTGAAGGGTTGGGTCTGGGATTTGGAGACAAGGATAGTATAACAAAAACCTGCAAAATTTCGTTTTTCTTAGTCTTCAAATGTAGGTTTCTCATCTTCGACTTGAAAGTTTCTTATGATCTTAACCTGCTTTTCAATCGATTTTAATAAAAAGGATTTCACTGAATTTAAAACATTCACAGCCTGTATTTCCCCGACCGGTAATTTACTTAGGTATTATTATTATAAATGTAAAGTTATTCACATCATCGTATAATAGGGTTTTGCGTCACCGCTCTGTGTATCCGCAAAGCATCGCGGGATATGACGCCGTAACCCGCGGATATGTTTATGCGTCCGACTACATTTAAACCACTATAAATCTGCGAGATGTTTGTATATTGAACGTTATATATTTATGAATCCGGGGAGTACTGACGTGAATGTGAAGTAGCGTGACATGAGAGTATGAGAATATTTCTGGTGTGTAAATTCTATTCTATTAATGATAATTAAGAGGACTGAAATATAAATAACTGTTGTTAATATTAAAATTCTCGGTACACATCTGTTTATTAATGCTACGACTTATGTCTCAATATAATTAATCGGATAGTTGTGGTCAATCGCGCAATGTATTGCATATAGTTCAGACTAACTTAATACAAGTAATTTCTATGAAAACAAACTAAGCACTATAGAGCATAAGATATTACTTGTAACACTCTAATTAGACGAGATGAGTGCTGCCGCATGCCGTGGCAATCGATCGGTTGCGACTACCAGCTGTTATTAATACCCGTTCACGGTAACTGTCCGGCCCTGTACGGTCCGCTCAGGCGATTATAAATACAATGTCACTGCTATAGTGTGGTTGACAGATGAGATTGCTAGTGATTTGGCTTTTCTTCAAAATAAAACCAAGGCTAGGAAGAGCTGATGTTTTTTAAAAAATGATGGAAAAAAACTTTTGTCGCGGATATTGACAAAACATAAATAACATTTCATCTCTAACTTTAATATCTTCGATCGTCACTTTTAACCCCGTCAATCTTCACTTCCATTCTTCCCCACGTTCGATCCTCACAGTTTCATAGTGTCTGTCAGTGAGTGCGTCAATTATGGATAAAAGCTCTCTCAACACTTTATAATTGAACGACGACTAGCTGACGCTTTATTCGTGTCATGCCGCTGTTTTTTATTTATTTTTGAACTCAGGAGGAGCAGTACTATTCCAGCGAAGAAGATCGTGAATTCCGAGGTGTAAGTTGTAGTTTCGGACTAGTGTGAAACTACTGCCCGACTGGTATCCGGCCAGTGGAACTAGTATTAAGCTAGTATTATATTGTACAGCGGGCTGGTGTCCGTGATTCAACATCCAAAGCGCGTATTTTGCATATCAAGCTTGTACCCGACTAGGTATCGAAATAGTGTAAATTGTAATGTAAGCTACAGCTACTAGTTTCCGACTCTTGGAACTAGTGTCAAACTTGTATCAAAGTAGTCGTCCGTTTCCTATAACTCCCGTAATCCGTTGAAGTCACATCACATCACCCTTGACCCTTGCCTTCGCATTGATCTTGATCTCCATCGCTGTCTGATTAGCTGATTGATGAGATACACACACACACATGCAGCTAGGCTTAATTATCTTTCACACACTAATAATTCATTAATACATGCCCAATGTTTATTCTTTATTCACCTGAGATGGTAAGAAACAGTTTGAGAAATAATAGGGTACATTATAAATTGTGACTCTTGTTAAGCTGTTGGTCCCGCTAGGCTTTCGTTCGGAGATCTTTGATATTGTGACGGGTCGTCAGTGACAAGCCCAGAAGGCTAACAACAAATATTTCTGAGGGGTATCATGTTACGCAGTAACTGGGTTGCTGAGGTCAGACAGGCAATGTTGGCTTCATGTTAAATACTGGTATTAAAGTGCGGTTAGGCTGCGAATCGACTCCAACGTCGTTGGAAAAAGGCTAGACAAAACACAATTATTATTATTTCGTTTCCCAATTACCCGATGACTCAGAGATGTCATTTGTAACAACTAGTAATGCTTTTCGTTAGAATTCACAAATTGTTACCAGGTATATTATCTTTCTCATAAAAGCGTTCCCGTTTATGTATATTTTCGTCGTCTACTTTTTATAAAATTTTCAAACTATTGTAAATGACATCTCTATAATATATATCATGGCGTGACATCAGCGACAACCACTCGTTATCAACATTTATCCTTAGGTAATATGAAGGTTACTCCCACAGATTAAACTGGATAAACATGTTATTGTATGATTGTATTTGATATCGTATTTTTAACAACTATTGTGATGTTAATGACTACTAACTTTTAATACTAAAACTCGCCCTAAAAAGTAATCGTCAAACTACGCCCAGCTTATCAAATTAAAAACCGATCATTTCAAATTTTATTTTGCATCATAGAGTCGCGGTAAAAAACAATTTTCAAATTTTACGAAGAAAGCGATAAGTGTCATAAATACTAAATATATAATACTCCGTGACGGTTGATGCAAACAAAATTGATTAAAAATATAAAACTTTTATGTAAGCATAGATAACGCCGTCCAGCTCAGTGGGGTCGGCAGAGTGCCAGGCTGATTGATTGCGGCGCGGCGGCTGATTGCAAAGCCATTACAGCCGGCATTGCACTCTAATCTCACATTCTTTAGTTTATTTTATTGCTGTGGGTAATGTCTCTATGTCTAATGTATTAATTACAACTTGGCCAGGCATCGCTCCCTCGGGCAAGAGTTTCGTGGGCTAGCGACTATGCTGACCATTAGGGTCACTATGTATCTGCTAACCTCCTTTGGGAACATGGGAGTGATGTCCCATGTGTGATGTGTTATTCATATTATCATCATGATGATCCGAAATGCTCAAATACCCTTTTTAACAAAACTTAATCACCATCAGGACTTGAGTGATCTTGAACTGCATTCAACCAGCTGTTTTCAGTGACCTTCACTAGAACAACTGCCCATCTACAAAAACTTCCAATAATAATAAAAGACCGGTTCTACTCTTGACCCGCATTTTTGTCCAGCACTTGGTCCAGTGAACTAAAAAGGGCAGTGACACACTGTCCCACCGTGCACCGAAGCCAGTGAGCGAGCGAGTGCGGTGGCAAGTTGCCAGGCTATCGCGTGTTTAGTGTAGCTCGCTGTGCTCAGTACTGGCGCCGTTATCTGTTCAGATCACTTGCCTGCCGGCTTTATTTACTGGTCGCCTAAAATTGTGGATAAGGAAATACCACCCACGTCCACGACATTTTTTTAGATGGTCATGCAATTTCGATGTTGATAGTTCTACCCCCAGGGGTTGGTGGTTTACTTCTACTAAAAAGTATCCTATTTAGATTTAGCTAGAAACCAAGTAGGTTTGACTTCGGCATAAGGATTGAATTCAAACTTTTTCAATCACCAGTTCTTAGTTTTGACTTTACTAGAACCTCATCTAAAATCATTAAAAAACCACTTGGATGTCTTTCATCGACTACTCTAAAAGGAGTGTAATGTATTCAATTATCATGTAACAGTTATCATCAAAAATCCTACGCCCTTACTAAGGCAGAAAAACAAGCTAATATCACATTTAAGAAAGAAGGAAAACAAAAGCAGCGCGTATTAGCAGCCATACCATAAAAACAAATGAGTCGAGGCTGAATCAAGTGCAGGAATCAACCGAACCAGATAATTATAGGCGTGTTTATAGACTCGACAGCCTAGGAGCTAGTAAGCTAATCTGTACTCTAGCCACAGCTCTTAACACCTGATATGGACTACCAGTGGCTTTAGGAGATACTTCCAACTAGAGATGACATAGACAATTACACCCGTATCTAAACTAGTGTGTTTACTTGAGTAAATGTCATTTTTTTAAGATACGATGTTTATTATTTAGTTTAAAAAGCCGTGATAGCCTAGTGGTGTGACCGTTGGACTGCCAAGTCATAGGTCTCGAGTTCGAACCCAGGACACGCACCTCTGATTTTTCGGAATCATGTGCGTATTGAATAATTATCACTTGCTTCGGTGAATAAAACATCGTGAAACCAGCATACCTGAGAGATATTTCTCGACGGTATGTAAAGCCAAGTCAGAGGCCCATGGGCGGGATAAAAACTCTGACACCAGGTTAGGCACTAACCACATGATAAAGAAAGAATTTAGTTTAGTAATTGCTTAAAATTAGAACTGTAAAAAGTTAGAATTCCTAGCTTTGCTTTCTTTGACAGTTCTTACTTCGTTTAAATTCTAGTCTATTGCATAAAATAAAATTACGTAGTAATTAATTACTTAAGCTCAAGTAATTACTTTAACTTGACTATAGATACGGGTGTAAGACGCAAGCAGATGTCACAGTACTAGCGCACCTTGCGAAGTGCACTGTCTCATGTCTAGGCAACTCCAGCTAAGAGACCTAAACGCTCAAATAAGTCTAGATTGAATCAAGGAAATCAGACTTTATATTTGAGAATGTTCATTCAAGTAACAGTGAATCAAGCACTTCCGTTACGCTAGTTAGTAACACGTCAAACAATTTAAAATTTTATTAACTCATTCATGTTCGTTCATCCCAGCAAGTTAGGCAGGTACCTGGCACAGGCTATCTTTTCTGTAAACAAATCTTTTTTTAAGTTATACCTAGTTTTTAAATTTAGTTTCCCTTCATTTATACAGCGAATCGTCTTTATTCCATAACATGATTGTAGTGTTTCAGCCACCAGCAGGGCTGCCTACCCCGTAGCGGCAAGTGCGAGCGGCGGCCGGACAATAAAGCGAGTGTCGCAATGCGGGGCGCCGGGACAAGCACCCGCCGTACGTACAGCGGACACACTGCCGAATTGCCACTCATTATATTTAAATATCTGTTCTGTGGCATGCCTCAACTGTAACATAAGAAGTAATACATTTAACTTTACACTTCAAATGAAAGTAGTATGTGTTACCAAGTTTACAAGTCACAGAACTATTTACCCTCACGCTGGCCACCTCTCCGTGGAAAGGGTGCTTGCCCCCAAGCCTGTGTCCCAGCTGTGGGAACGCTATTCCACGAAAAGTGTAGAAATCTGATTAAAAAAAAACTTTCCACTAAAAATTGGTTCAGTAGTTAAGGTACCAATAAAAAACAAGCACACAGTCTTTATTTAATAGGGTATGAAATCGGTAACATGTCGCCTGAATTAACAATTTATATTCCGATGTAACTGAAAAGAGTGACATCTGAAAAAAGGTGCACATTAAATATGAACGCGCGCAGTTTCCCCTGAACGGGTGAACCCTTCATCTGCGCCTGACAAATGAGCTATTATTTCATCCGCTCACTTAATACACGAACACGTGAGAATTTCAGACCGCTCTTTATTTCATTTATATTCGGATTTAAACTTAAATGCCGAAACGATTTTTAGCAGAATTTTATTTTAACTCACATCAGTAAAAACTCAAATGGGTTCCGCCTGCTTCCACTTTTTTAATATTTGAAATATGCTTGATCTTAGCTTTCAGTGTTTTTACAACTTAAGTTTTTTACCACAGTCGGTTTTTTTTATTTCCAGCTTTTTTTTTAAATAAACCTTGCCCCACACTAGGAATTTCTCCTGTATCGTGGGTGCGTTTACAAACATTTAAAGTCACATATACAAACAACCAGACCCGGAACAACTATCTGTAGGCCATACAAATATTTGTTCCGTGCGGGGATCGAACCCGCGACACGCAGCGCAGCAGTCAATCGCTCAGCCACTGCGCCAACCATGTCGTTTTTAGTTTACAAATGTGAAAGATTTCACAGACGATTAGCCAAGCTTACCACCTCCACCGCGTGGAGGTACTGCCAGCTTATGTTGTGTTCTGATTCAAAATTTATACCCGGTGTCACTTTCACAATTAATACGAATCTAACGACACCTTTGAAGATAAAATCCATCGAAACGTGTAGGCTGCAGAGCGAGCCAAACGTATGAATTTGGCGCCAAAAATCCGCCATTTTGTTTTTTTTTTCATTTTGATATACCCAGTGTCACTCTAACAGTAAATACGAATCTAACGACACCTCTCAAGCTAGAATTCATCGAGCCGTTCAGGCCGCAGAGCGTGCCAAACAATTATACACACATACATACCCTCAAAAAACTTAACCCTCCTTCTGGCGCAGTCGGGTAAAAAGTCGTTGCCAATTATAGACAGCATTATAGACAGCTACAAAATCGTCGAGCCTGCCACGAGTTACCGTGTCAAATGGTAAGTACTGATTCCAGTTTTTTGTATCTATAATTATTGTCCTACTGCTGGGCAACGTTCTCCCCCACAACCTTGCGCTCTTCTCTCTGTGCGGCTGGTGGGCAATCTCTCATGAATGCTTCTAAGTTTTTACCCCAGCATTCCCAGTTATCGCAATTATTCATCACCTATTTCACTAACACTAAGAGATATCTATATAAATGATAACACTGGAAACAACTCAATTGTATTGTTGGATTATCAACGATCAGCTCGGAGCCGAGAGTTGAAGTTCAAATAGTACAATTATATTTAAGCATTCATTCAGGTGCCACTTAGTGTTAGTGAAAACGAGCAAAAGATTCTATAAGAAATTGTGTTGATAAACAGACCGCAAGAATGGTATCCACCATCATCATCTGCTTTGCTTTTTCCCAACAATGTTGGGGTTGGTTTCCAGTCTAACCGGATTTAGCTGAATACCAGTATTTTATATGGAGCGACTGCCTATCTGATCTCCACAACCCAGTTAGTGCTGGGTAATATGTTACCCCTTGGTAAGACTGGTTGTCAGACTTTCGGGCCACTGACTACCTGTTACGACTGTCAAACATCTACAAATGACAGCCAGGACCAACTTCTTCAAGTGCTTTCCGAGGCATGGAGGAAACTCGATGCGTTATGGGTGGTCACCCATCCACAGACTAACCTAGGCAAACGCGGTTTAACCTGAAGATTGATCCGAGCAGCTGTTATTACTGAGCCACGAAATCCTTACGATATCAACCCAACTAACCAAAATCACAGTACTAAGTCAGACACGTAATTTCTATGTTGATGCTATGCCAGTTGTGTCAACAAGTATATGAGTGCTCAGCCCACCGTGAAGCACTCTGACAGGATTATACGCACCATGCCACTGCCCCTACGATTGAATCAGATTAAATTAAAACCAATTTTCCGTAAGCAGACATTTCCGCTGTAAAGTTATTATATTCTCAACGGCTTGTTTATCAGTCTTGCCGAGTCTTCGCAGTTGAGATGTAATTCTGCCGGTTGCTCCGCTGTTACTGTCGTTTAACTCTAACCGATGGTTAGACGTAAGCGACGGCTGCTGCACCGACGACCGCCCGTTTATGTGATTTTCTTTGTTATAGCGCCAACTAGCCTTTTATTGGGATCGCCATTACGATTCAAGATGATTTCGGTGGAAACTACGATTTGGAAGGAATGTTTTCTTCGTCTTATGTTTAAAATGT
The DNA here is from genome assembly GCA_964057025.1 of Standfussiana lucernea. Lineage (NCBI taxonomy): Eukaryota > Metazoa > Arthropoda > Insecta > Lepidoptera > Noctuidae > Standfussiana > Standfussiana lucernea. The sequence continues at coordinate 16,023,649 of OZ059802.1, read as the reverse complement.
ACCCATATATTTTTATGTTAACTGAACATTCTCATGCTCATACCACAAATAATCGTTCAAGATGAGAGAAATTCTGTCTTCAATATGTACGGAGGTGTAAGTCCTCACTGATCGGCGATCAATATCAACCTACAGCTAATTTCGCCCACATCTTATTTCTAGTAATTAAGTTTTACATCTGACTGAATTCATAAATTAAGCTACTAACCCACAAGAATACAAAGTGTTATTTAGAAAGAAATAAGAGTTGTGTCGAGATGAGGCACCTTACAGCGCTGCAGCCATTCGGGAGGACTCGGCAGCATTCGGAGCGGTCACATAACTCAGCACTACGGCTTCTTCTTCTTGTCGTTTCGATGTTATTTCTATTTTATACAGTTTGGGCCCAGTAAGTGGCCACGTTTATTGCAACAGCTTTAAACACTCGACCAATAGGGGTCGCGTCACTAAACTGTTTAGTTGAGAAGAATGAAAGTTGTGTAGGTTTTGTATTGAAATATTGCGGTTTATTAATTAGCGAAGTCAAGTTATTATTACCATACCAATAAATTACCATTACAGGTACGTAATTTTAGCTCAGTAGCGAATTAGCTACTATTTTGGTACGTTTCAGAAACATAATTATGATATTTGTGTCAATGTTAAAATCTACTGCAATGATAATTTTAATGTGCATTTACTTAAAATCTACTTATTATACTTACTACTTACTACTAGGAAAATAATTACGCGACGGCGTTGTACTTATTTGAGTACAAATGGAAAAATAGACACTTGCAGGCATCATGACGATTGATCTTTCTAAACGACTATAGAAAACATGAATCAAAAGATACAACCGTAACAAAACTGGTACATAAATAAATGTCTTCCATTCCTTGATCATTAACTAGTCTGTTGGACAGGCAAACTTTTGAAGAAAACAATCGTTTAAAATATCAAAGATAAACATGTCTGGAAGCTCTCCTTTTGTCTGTGTAATGGAATATTTGCATTACAGATATTATAATAACCGCTGCGAGGGAATTATCAACAATTACATGGAATTTCAAATGGTAAACCGTTATGGAGTATAGATGCTTTGCGCTAGAATGCTTTGTAATTGAACTTCCGTTTATATTTCCGAGATTTTGTTCTTGATTCATCATCTGCCTAGCCTTTTCCCAACTATGTTTGGGTCGGCTTCCACTCTAACCGGATGCAGCTGAATATCAGTATTTTACATGGAGCGATTGCCTATCTGACCTCTACCACTCAGTTCGTACTGGGTAATACGATACCCCTTGGTAAGACTGGTCGTCAGACTTTCGGGCCACTGACTACCTATAACGACTACAAATCTACAAATGACAGGCGGGACCAACGGCTTAACGTGCTTTCCGAGGCACGGAGGAAACTCTTTATGTAATGGGTGGTCACTCATCCACGGACCAGCCCAGGCAAGCGCGGCTTAAGGAAGTTATTTTGGGTATTGAATCAAACGGTTGTTGTAGTGACGTCAGAGACATTTGGCATTTGATTTGAAATATCTACCTCTGGTCTTTACAGAACAATAAATTACAAAACAGAACAGCACTTCTGTAATGCCCGAAGGCTTGGGCAGACGTGTATCAACATTTTTTTTTGCAAGGTCTTGCCAAATGCAATCCTCATAAAGATTTGTTTTGGGCTACTGCTGAGAAATTCTTGACTAAAAACTTTTTTTTGCAAAAACGTTTTTATTTTACCCTTTTAGTCATCGCATCATACACAAATCCTTGTCAAGTATAAAATTCGCAATTTCTTTTAATTGGATGACAAAATTTTTCCAGCTATATTGATTTAAAAACCAAACTGCAGAACCGATTTTGATGAAATTTCTATGGGACCAATCGGGTAGTGTATCCATTCAGATAAAAGAAGAATTTTCAAATCGGTTCATAAATGACAAAGATATGAGGGAACAAACACAAAAAAAATACAACCCAATTGAGAACCTCCTCCTTTTTTTGAAGTCGGTTAAAAACCTAACAACTCCTTGCCTATCTTGGCAATGGAACCCAGAATCTCATGCTCAGGAGTAACGTTTGTACCACTACTGGTAGAGTAACAAGGCATTGTATTAAAATACTAAAGTGTTCTATAGAATAAGTAACCAAACACCTTCTGAATACACTCTATACAGCTATCTAAAAACTTTAATTTTGATAAGAACCTCACAAGCAACGCTGCGTATGCTATGGCCTCAGCGACATTGACAAAGGAGTAGCGGCGTGTCCTCTGCGTATCAAACAGGTCGCGATGCGGACCGCACATTGCTAACCGATAGCCCCCATTACACAAAGGAATCCGATTTCTTTACCAGCACCAAGAAAACCGTTCTTGTCGACCTTTGTTGTTTGTTTAGCTTTACAATGCTCGCTTGAGAAGAGGAGCTGAGAATATTGTAGCAAGGAAATCTTCAGTGTACGTCGTCTAAGATGGTCGGAAATGTTATCGTTTATTTCTTGTTCAGCATTATCAATGCTCGGTGCAGACAGAAATACGAGAATTATTTTGATCGCACAGATCCTAATTAAACGTCAAATCAACGTGTTAAGTGGATCCGAGGAAATAAAAGCTCGGAGCGAAAGGAGAAAATATCAATTTGACAGGATTGACCGGGTAGTCAGTCGGTAGTTGCGATCGATCACAGATACCTTCGGAGTAAAAAATGTGGTATTAAAGGTACGGGACGAGTTTGAATGGATATTTTGCGGTCAGTTTGGGTTGTTTGAAAGAAATTGGGCTGCTCACATTGGTCACCTTGCCTTTTATGCCTTTAGGTGGGTTTGTGTGACATCAATTCGTAGAAATACGACAAAATTTTCCACTGAAAACGTTTTCCTCCAAAAATTAGGAATCTTTGATACATACTACGAGTTTGACCTAAATACTAACTTTACTAAAATACTCGAATAATTTTAAATAAAACAATTTTGTTTGTAGTCGCATTAATTAAGTTATAAACAACTCTAGCACAAATTAGGTACCTAATAGTTACTGACAGCATACATAAATTTCACTATTGCTTGCTACCAATGAATAATAATTTAGGTCTAAACAAAACAAAACATGGCCTGTTAGCCGAGCTTAGCTGAAACATTTTAACACTATTTACATATTTTTACAAGTGAAAAGACAAAAAGGGCCCATGTTTTACCTCGTGTATACGTAGCTACGGTAACGGGCTACGGGGCACAAACGTAGTTAGGAGGGACGCTCTCACGCTCGCCACAGTATTACATTTTTGTTCACGTAATACAAATTGTTTTTGTTTTGTGTTCTTTGTGTGAATATATCTGCGTAATAAACACAAACCTCTCGGCCCGCAGTCCGCCCCGGTCCGCACTCGCACAGAATTTTGTTTATACTTTATCGTATTTTCCATCGTCTCTCGCTGACCCCGATTCCTTTAAACCTATCAAAAACACCGGTAAAAAGAACTTGCTTTATTCACATCACGGAACACAAAAATTTCAACAATTATCTGAAGACAGTTCCTAGATCTCACGATATTAATTACAAAAGTTTCATTTGATTACAAAAGTTGCACACTTTGTTTGTAATAAGCAAATAATTTTGACGAATATTGGAAAAGTTGTTTAAATGCAGGTTTTTAATTAATTTTGTTGGTTGTGTCCCGGATACCGGCGTAAAGTGTGGTTACCTATACACGGAGCGATACAAGTAACGAAGGTAATGAGTAACGTTAATGGTTTAGTACTAACATTTTATGGATAATGATGATCATGATTACACCTATGACCATAAACAGGGTGAGTAGAATTCGACTGATGCTCTGTTTATACAAATATAAGAATATGGTACATAAGATTTACGACAGACTGATTTAATATTAATTAAAGGTTAGAAAATTGCTCAACGTTACTCAAATAAATATGCGGCCGCAAATAAAAAAGTACTTGTGTGTACGATGAGGGAAATACGTTAAGCGACATAAACATTCGTCCTATTTATCGACGCGTATTGGGTCCTAAGACAGCTTTCACCCCGGCGGCGCGCGGCGGCAGGAGCGCGACGGATGAGATCATTAATGCTAGCATGCCGCGCAAACTGACCTGCACTCTTACTGCAGGAAGGGCCAAGGTTTCCGAGGCAGTCGACTGCTTCACTACATTGACAGCGACGACGTGGAGCTCCCAGTCGCAGACGTGTAGTGAGACAGAAAGTTGTGCTACCTTGCTAGTGCCTATGTTGGGTGACGGTAGTGCCTGAAGCCGGAGGCTCAGCTCCCACTCACCTACAGCCAGCAGGCGGGCACGCTCAGCAGTATTTACTAACGCATTATTAAGGTTATTCCGCCCCAACCTGCAGAGCGGCTCATCCCACTGTCTCTAGGGAAAACGGGTTCTCGGGCCGATCCGTATCCGGGCAAGCCACTTTCCAGGCATCTTCTGCGTCGGTCATGCACGGCACTTCCGAGTCAACCAGGGAAAGAGTTAAAGATTTCTGGTTACCTTATCAGTGCTGTGGACAGAGGACAAGAGCTTGCACTAGAAATATCGGGAACACCGAGCCCACAAAAACGAATTGGTAGAGTGGCTTGCAGCTACGCTGAGTCATCCAGGGCCACATTAACACTGTCCTGTTGATGGTTAGTGGTGCATCGATGCCGATTCATGCTCATATTCTTGAATGATTATCGGATTATTCAGGTGCCATCTGTTCGGCCGATGGCATAACTCACTTGATCTAGTGGTCGCAAGGCCTACTATTAAGCATGAGATTGTGGGTTCGTTTTTCAGATCGGGTAAAGCTTGGCCATTATAGTTTTTCCATTAGAAATTCTCAGCAAAAGCGCGGAGTCAGGATTTGTGCCTGATTGGTGGCCCGACGGATAACTGGTGAAATGTGGGTACAACTCTGCTTAAACCTTCGGGAAACCAATTCCGCCTTTACACTTAATAGATGATCCACAGGTGAAAACATTTCGCTCCTGATAAGATAGGATGGATGGTGAAACGATTTCCAGAAGTAAATTTTCCACTAATTCTCCCGCTCAGCAGTCGAGTCAACAGGCAGTAAGTACATTATAAAGCAAAATAAAATAAAAACAAACGAGTATCAGTGGTGTGACGTAGGTCGTGAGCGGGGTTGGCGTTATCAGCACGAGTTGATTAGCTGCCTAGCTGCCTACCCCGGGCAAATACTGCGCGACGTTATACGACAGTAATGTACGGCGAGGGTTTGTTTTCAATGGAGTGGGTTTAGATCAACTTGCTGCTGTGTGATATATTGCCGTGATGGGAAACTATGTTCATATATCATATGGAGCTTAAACTAGGCTGTTATAATTATATTAAGGTTTGCGCCGGTTGGGTCATCCTACTTGTAATGTACTCTTTCGGCATACTCAAATGAACACAGACCGAACTCGATGCTCTGAATAGGAGAGTACGTACACTGCTAACCGCAAACCAGATGCATCACCGAGGATCATTGATGATGAGACTGTACATCCCGCGAAAGTGCGGGGGTCGAGGCTTTTTAAACGCGAAGTCCCTCCACAACCGCGAGGTATGCAGCCTCAGGAAATAATTTTTAAAACCCGAGGTATGAGGTGTATCAGGAATGCTTCATTGTCGACTTGTAAAGGGTCCTTTTACACTCTGTATAGACAGCAGTGTCGCACAGGCATTTGTCGCACTAGCGTGACGTCGAGCTTCTGCGTGTCGCACTTGAGTGCATTCGAACTACGGTGAGTTGCAGCATAGTTTTGTCGCACTAACGTTAATCGCACATCTGCTTGTCAACCTCAATTAGTGCACTCCCGAAATCGTGATCGTGGCGTAAGATTTTTAATTAGGTAAGGATTCTTTTATTCAAATTAAAAGTGAGTCACGGGAAAAACATTTCCATAAGAAAACTATGATTTAAACTTCCAAACATAGGAGAAACCTGACAAAATATATGATCAAGTACCAAGATAGCAGAAGCAAGGCGATGGTGACGTCCGTAATTCAATTGAGGCCACGTGCATCGTGCCGTGACCGACGATTTCCGAGAATTGCCGACTCACACTTGTACTAAGTGGACGGCGCAGTTTGCGGCTTACATACTGTCATACGTTATAAATGTACCACATTCCATGACATAAATCAAATTCGTTTCTATCATTGTTATAATTAATTTCGTCCGTGTCTGAGCATTCATTAATTGAAAGAATAAAAACTTTTTAACAAAAAATTTTACCAACGAAAACCGAACCGAGTCGGCGCCAACCAAACAAACATGAAAATTAATTACGTAAACCGTGAAATGATGGTACGACTAGCTTGATTGATCTTCGCTTATTGTTTGTTGGCGCCGCCTCCAAACTTTATTACTTACTTTAACATTGGAACTTAGCTATACTAAAAGGTTTTTTTTTTATTTTTCACTTTTCAGTTTTGGTTTTCGCCGGTTCAATTTTTTGTTAAAAAGTTTTTATTTTTCGGTTTTTAGTTTCCTCTTTCGTTACTGAAATCCTCTTCGTTCTGCTTAATTTTGGGTCGTTATTGAAATTCCAAATTCCTTGTTAGGCGAAGGGTAGCGTTAGGTGAAGAATTTTCCCTACCATCAAACAGGTTGACGAGTACAATGCGAAGATGACTATATTTATATACATAAATATATAGTCCTCCTGACCGTTTTCGGTCACGGTGGCCAATCTTAGAGCGATTAGCAATCGGCCCGGGTGATATTATAGTGCACAAGTGTGCGCGCAGACACAGGAGCACTCTCTGTTGCTTTACTCTCTTAATCCGATGAGACGGTCATCCGACACGCCCGGAGAGAAATCGGGCGCAGGACCAATGGTTTAACGTGCTTCTCGAGGCACGGGGGTATCGTACAACCAAATTCCGAATTCCAGGCTACTATTGAGAAATTTCTAATGGAAAAACTCAATCGCACTTTTGGCCCAACCCGGGAATCGAAGCCAGGACCACGCTTAGCAGTCGCGCTCGTGACCACAAGAGCAACCATGAATTTGAAATACAATTCGTTTCATCGATGAATCTCGCGAAGTAGCTACCTATTGGAAGAGACCTCCAGATATAGTAGTACTGAAAGATGTGAACAATCGTAGTGGCCTTTTATCTATACTACTCGTAATGAAAGCTGAAGAGTTTGTTTGTTTAGTTTAACGCGTTAATCTCAGGAACTCCTGGTTCGAATTGATAGATTCTTATATTGTTGGATAGCCCATTTATCGAGAAAAGCTATAGGCTATAAAACATTATGCTGCAACCAATATGAGTGGAGCATCAATGAAAAATGTTGCAAAAACGGGAAGAATTATTCCTTTTTGAGAGCTTGCGTTGCGTGCGCTGCGTAAACGGTTTAAGTTACGCAAAAATAATGTACGATGGAATTGCTCCTCTTTAAAAGTTCTTAAGAAAGATCAGGCACAGCGTATGTCTATCTTTTAAAATTGACTCACTATAACCTTTTTATGCTAATCAAATTTGTTCGAAATTAATGCATTATTTGCGAAGGAGTTTAATCAACATAATATTAATCCTTATCCAAATAAATATGTTATTAATCACGACTATTTAATTTGTGAACAAAATTGTCCTTGACATCACTTGATTTCAATCAAAATCTTAGGAGACATCATAATTTTAAAATAACTCCGCAACAAAATAGGTATATTCGGGTTCACGCGCATGACGCGCAAGACGCTGGCCGGGGGGCGAGGGGAGGGGCGCTGGCCGGCCGCCGGTAGCTCTGCGAGGTACCATGCCGCGCGGCTCAGGGGGTCTACTCTCTGAGTCCGTCAACGAAGATACGGGCCCGTACGAAAGTAGACCGAAACTTCGAAATTAACCCTACGCCCTGTTATTTTCGGATTCATGAGTTTTGAAAATACATCGGGAGTAGGGACAACTATCCAATCGTGTTGTCATTCGTTTTTAGTTCGGGTCCCTCATTAATCGTATGTCCGTAAGTGTTACGGAGTAGGAAACGCCCGTATCTTCGGCCGAAAGTACGGGTTTCGTGCTTAGAGAGTAGACCTCCAGACGCGAGGTCCTAACGGAACGGTTGAACTCGACGAACTGATTTTTTTTATTTGTTTTTGCGATATTTCATCGTATAATAATACTTTTTAAATACACTTTCGTTTTGTAGTAGTTTCTATTGGGTATTGTTTTGTGAATTCTTTTGAAGGTTGTTTATTTTCTAAAATTTTCACAACGGGACTTACCGCGATTGGTTTTGAATTTCGTCTAATATTTCAGCAACATTGCTTTTGGTTTTTTTTCGATTTAAGAAGGTATAAAATTAGTAAGTGTCAGCTACATATTTATTCATCTTAAGTTTTTGTTTTCTTAATAATACGGTTAGTTTACCTAATTTCCTACGTTCAAGTAACCAAATAATTAAGTAGCCTTTATCTGTTTGGCCGTTTTTCAAATTACCTTTCATTTCAATTATTTTAGTATTAGATAGTCCATTTATCGAGAAAGGCTATATAGGCTATGTGATACGCTGCGACTAATAGGAGCGGAGCATCAATCAAAAATGTTAAGCAGACGAAGTTGCGTGGGTCAGCTAGTCTGAGATAAAATTAGTTACCGAATCCCGTGTTATGCTGAGACATAAATAAATTGCTCTCGATAAAACAGTAATCGACCTAGGAAAGAAAGTTTTTGCTATTTGTGGCACTGAGCAGAGTGAAAACACTCGATAGCATTGCATTATCAGGTTCGGAACCAAATACAGTGTTAAACAACCCACATTATGAACGAGCGCTTTTTCTAAATGGGCCCAAATACGATATAGCTGCTGTAAACTCTGGAGGACCTCTTGCGACTGCCTTTCGTCTCCATCGTCAGACCTTCGATGACAGTCCAGCTAGGTCTAAAGCTCTCACGAAGGGTATGAAATGAGCCCAAACACGATTAAGATGCTGCAAACTGTTGAGGAAGTCTTCCAACTACCTTACGTGTTCATCGTTAGACCTTCGATAACAGTCATACTCCAGTTAGGTCTAAAGTTCTCTTCAAGGTACCTACATGAAATGAGCCTAAACACGATATATCTGCTGTGAACTGTTGAGGACCTCTTGCCTGCTGCCTCTTGCATATACAATCCAGATCTCTATTATTTGTTGTATTGTCAACAAAACTTCATAATGTGTCTCAAATTTAAACGGAATCGGTTCACAATTAAAAAATTCAGTAGGAAAAAAATCAATCAACCCCTGTTTTCCCCCCTTCGGGGTGAATTTTATTTTTCAATTTTAAATGGGACCAACTCTGAGATATACGCTCTCTAATAAAAAAAATAATCATTGAAATCGGACTTCTCAGTAAAAAGTTATGCATGTTCATACATAAAAAAATATATATACGGGTCGAATTGAGAACCTCCTCCTTTTATTTTTCGTCGGTTAAAAAGGCTTTATTTACCTGAAAAGATCAGCGGTAAGTGGTTTTCTTTTGCTGACAAATGCACCTTAAAAGGAAAGTTTCTTTTAAACTTCACTACATCTTCACAATTATTTTCAGGCAGAGGGTTAATATTTTCAAGTAAGTAACGGTATGAGATATAAGTGAATTGCTTAAAATAAAAATATTAGCTAATCAGTTATAGTCAAAGTTTCACTTCACAACAATCATGCAATGAAATCCAGATACTTGTAAAATCTAGACTTGTTTTATAAGGAGTTGTTCCTTAGAAAGTAGTTCTGGATTTTCCAAGTAAATCAAATAGACATCAAAACCAAACCGTTAAAGTTAGAAACAGTTTGAAATTATACATATTTTATTTCCAAACTTAGCACGCCGAGCAGTTTCAACTCTCAGAAATAATTAAAAACAAGTAACTAGTTAGTGAGACTTATTATAACACTTTCTTGAATTTAATTGCTAATATTTTTAGACTGTTTTGCTGAAACTTTGACTAAAACCAGCATTAAGCATGCTGTCGTGTTGTTCAGAAGTTCACTTTACACTTCAATAAATACAAGGAGCTGGTAGAAATTCTGCAAATAATATAAGAAATACGTTCATTTGAAATCAATTTCCATTCGACGTAATTGGTTCGCAGAAGTAGATTTATTTTGTATTTCGTAAAAAGCAATGATGGAAGTATTAAGATTTATAAAGAGATCTCATTATTTCTGTAGTTCCAAGACCAGGTGAATCAAGTTAAAATGTAGATTCTAGCTTTGCGTATTGAAAGCGATGGTGTTAGGTAATTCTTATTTTACAAGTAAACAAAGCGCAACCACTCCACACACTACATCCTACGATATTAACCCACTTTCCCTGCGCTTTTAAAAACTATTGCTCCATAAGGAAGGGGCGGCGTCCTAAATAATCGTCATACATTAGTCTCTGTAGCCTCTCCCCCCACCGCACCGCACGGCACCCCCCTCTATCCACATTTCTACTAAATGTCTGCGTCGTCACTCTTCCCGCGGTCGGGTAGGATGAGTTGAGAATATACTGGCGGAATCCTGTTCAAAAAACCGAAAGTAAGAAAAACGTAAAGTCATATCTATGACTAAGAGTTGTTCAGGGTCATAAAAGTATGTCGATGATCTTAATCCATCTTTCTACTGTGTGCTCTTTTTGTAACACGGCTTTGTTTAAAAACTCGAAGTTTTTATAAGAATAACCCTTCGAGACTGTTTAATTAAATGGGTTATCGAGAGGCTCATACACCCACTTCGCCCATAAAAGTAGCAAAACAGCAGTCCCTAACAAAACGAAAGCACCAGAAAATTGCCGTCGCTAATCAAACCGTCCCAGCATCATGTAATAACGAACAAATCCGTCTATCAGAAGGCCATACAGCCTCTTCTCTCATCTCGTCGGAGGACGAACTCGCCCCACTTTCAAAACAAATAATTAAATTACTGGGGAACAATCTCGTATATTGGCGCCAATTACGCGGACTGTGCCGTCCCGGAACAATGGCTGTACATTACTATGCCGCGAACGCGCTGTTGTGCCACTGAATACGACTGAATTTGTATGTTAATATCATGATCAAGTTTTGAACAGACAATGAATGATTATTTTGTCGACATAGATAGCAAAACTAGATAGTTGGATCGTGTATATCGAGCTGACTATACAAGTCCATCTATCTCAGCGTCTTTATTCAGCTGTTGCTATTTCTGGAAAGAAAGAGAAAGGGGCTTTCTCTGTTGTAGTCACCCCTTCTCTCGCAAAGTATGTACCACCTCACAAAATGTTTATGATTCTGTCCATGATCGTCGAGAATTTAAAATTATTGTTGTGATGAAGTAACAAGAACGGATAAAGTATGGAATGAGTATATTAGAGGAAGTTTGAAAGTGGCGCCTGTTACAGAAAAATTGAAAGGAAGTCGTCTGTCTTGGTATGGACATGTAATGAGGAGGGATAAAACGCATTTTACTAAAAGAGTAATGGATATAAATGTTGATGGACGGAGAGGGAGAGGAAGGCCAAAGAAAAGATGGATGGATTGTGTGAGGAATGATCTGAAAGAGAAAGGAGTAAATGATGCAGTGACGGTTGGCAGGGGAAAATGGAAGAAGAAAACGTGTTGCGCCGACCCCAAGTAGAATGGGACAAGGGTAGAAAGGTGATGATTGTGATGAATCCGTATGAGACCACGAAGACAATTTCACCAAGTGGCCTAGACTCAGAAATGGACCTATGCAGGTTTATCTTACCGTGATTTGATGATTGTCTGTTTTGATAAGTTTACATTTCTGAAATAGAATGTAGGTGTAGAGTGTATAAGAACACATTGTGCTACATAGGCTGTTACTCGAGTTGGTTCCTTAAGTCAAACTCTTTCAGAATAATAAAGGTATAACGTTTAAAGGTATAATGAGGTATTCAAATGACCGTGTTTTAGTCAGTTGTCTTAAACTTAGTGTGTAAATCACCTACGTTTATGATATAATAGGTATATGACTCTAGGTATATTAAACTACAAAACGATATTAAGGATTCACTATTATTAACTAGAACATTTGCCACGACTGTAAGAACTGTCTGAAAATAACCCCAAATGCCACAAAAACCAATTAGTTAGAAGTTCAAGGTCGTTCCTTGAACTTCTAACAACATGACTAACATTTCTTTAAATCTGAGTTCACGAAGATTTTTCTTTAAAACGCGCTTGTGATTGGTCGTCAGGTGTGTCGATCCATCCGACGCGTCGCTGTGAAATATAGCAGTCATTGCAACGGGTGAGCAAGGGGATGAGGCAGGCAGGGAGAGGGGGAAGGGAGGGGGGCAAGGTCCCGCGGCCTGCGGGCTGCAAGGACCTACGAACGGACGCGGATATGATAATGAATGTTTTTACTTATTTATGAAGTTATGTTAAAGGCTTAAAAAACTTTATTAAATCGATTTAGTTGACAGCTGTACTCCAGTGGTGAGGCTGTCGATGCTGCGGCCAACGCCTACGGTTCCGTCAACTTAGGAGAGGTGAGATACTCGTGTCATTATTGCATGATGCTCCTGTAGCAAATGTTTTATCTGCGCATTGTCAAACTATTGTTCTTGACTGTACATATCATTTTATGATCTTTCAAGAGTTTCGACTTAAATCAAAAATCTTTTTCATGTTTCTGAATTACTGGAAAGTTAATTATGACGAACCACAACCGCAAAAAACACTCATTCAATGGCTGACAAACAAAAGTTACGAAGAAATCGAGCCAATCCTACATACGTTCACATAATTCGCAAGATACATACATTGACAAAACCACACACACACTCACTCATATACACCCTGTGCGCACACTTAACTTTGTTAATTTAATTTTGATTATATTAATTTGGATTTCGATTTTAACTTGGGTTTTGATTTTGATTTTAATTTGGTTGGACTTTTGATATTGGACTTAGATTTTTGATTTGAAATATTTTTTTTTATTTTGGTTTGTTTTTAATTATATTTTTCATTTTGGTTTGATTTGAATTATATGTCGCAGATCGCTAATGGAATGTCAAGCGTTTATCATAATTTTAATTTAGTTTAATTTAATTTGATTTTTGGTATGGCAATGCTTGAGTGTGTTTAGTCGATTAAAATTATCGTTGGTCATTTTGACGTTAAATAAAAAGGCGGTAGACTTGTGCAGTTGACACATTCAAATTGAAATCGTGGTGACGAACGGCTAACTTGACTAACCTCACTACATTCCATTTTATTTAAATTCAATCCGATAATATTTCTTCAATCTTTTGTTATTTTTAACCGACTTCAAAAAAAGGAGGAGGTTCTCAATTCGGTTGTATTTTTTTTTGTGTTTGTTACCTCATAACTTTGTCATTTATGAACCGATTTGAAAAATTCTTCTTTTATCTGAATGGATCTACTTCCCGAACCGATTCTGATGAAATTTCTACGGGACCAATCCCGTAGAAATTTTATCAGAATCGGTTCAGCAGTTTGGTTTTTAAATCAAAATAGCTGGAAAAAATATGTCATCCAAGTAAAAGAAATTGCGAAATTGATACTTGATAAAGATTTGTGTGATGCGATAACTAAAAAGGGTAAAATAAAAATGTTTTTGCAAAAAAATAACTGACTATTGTTTGTTTCATTGACTTTTGTTGGCACCGACTTCCGAAAGTAAAGTTAGTTTCCACTTTTTTTGTGTTTTTTTTTTGGAAATCGGTCGGTTATTTTTTTTTATTGTAAAGTGTTTTAAACAGTAAAGTTAGTGTACCGAACAGTGCCTGTGTATCATTTTACGTCGGACTTCACGTTCCATCGTGGACCGACCAACAAGACAGCGAAGACATGCCGCATCTGTCGTCATATATTTAGGATTTGAATTTTGATTGTGATATTAATACTAATTTTATTTTGGTTTTGGATTTTAAATTTAATTTTGGTTTTATTTGAATTTTATTTTTGATTTGAATTTTAATTGTAATTTTAACTTTATTTTAATTTATTGTTTAAATTTCTCACATTTATGTATGTATATGTTACTATAAACCGGAAGAGCGGAAGTACCTATCACAAACAAATTTTTTGCTTAAATTAAACTCCTTTTTAATTTTTGTTGTTTATTAGTTTTACAAGCAATATGTCTTAGAATTAAAATTCAAAGTCATCTACGACTGCATGGGTCCGCATTGCCGTTTGCAGATAGCATTCTGTTACAGGCCTCTGTGTCCTGTGTCTCAGCAGTGGGAACACCGTACACACTACGCAATTCGAATACAAGAAGAGAGAAGGCCTTCGACAGTGTCGAGCATCTCGTGTTCCATGCTCTCCATCGCTGCCATATCGACTCCCGTTACGTGGATGTGCTGCGGGAACTATACTCCTCGGCCACTCTGCAGGTTCACATGCATACCCTGTCTAAACCCGTACAGATCAAGCGGGGAGTGCGACAAGGCGACACCATTTCACAAAAACTTTTCATAGCAGTCCTCGAAGACATCGTGAAATGCTTAAATTGGGACGGTTGCGGTGTTAACATAAATGGTGCTTACCTGTCGCATTTAAGATTTGCAGACAACCTCGTCCTCTTCACTGAAAACTTCGAGGATCTCCAGTATATGCTTCGAGACCTCTAAGATGCCTCCTTTAAAGTAGGACTAAGAATGAATATGGCCAAGACGAAGATTATGGCAAACATCAACAGCTATTGCCTTGTATACCATGTCTTAATATGCAAATAACTCTTATCTTATTCAAATCCTTCTGTAAAAGTTGGAAATGCAGAGTTGGAGATGGTTGACCAGTATGTCTATCTTGGCCATATGCTTTCATTTGGCAAAGAGCATCAACAAAACGAGATATCCCGAAAAATACAGCTTGAGTGGGCCGCGTTATGCAAATTGGACGACATTTTGAGATCAGCTAAAATTCCGTTACGTTTAAAGTCCCGCTTCTACATGGTGTAGTTTTGCATCCTCGTCAAATTCAAGGAGGTAATTATGCTAATGATCCTCGACCCGAATCAATAATAAAATGGGTAGATAATTTTTATATTTTATTCTTAATTTCTGAAATCGGCAAGTGTACGCCCCTCGTATTAAAACGCGGCTGGTCTAAAACTAGCGACTAACTCAGACGTTTATTCGATGAACGGGTGATTCTCCTCTTTTAAGAAGGGTTTCATTCTAAAATAGCGTCAAATTAAAAAATACTAAAAAAAGCAACGTTTATTTTATTATTGAACAGGTACCGTAATTTATATTGATTATTTTTGTCTTCTATGACAACCTCCTGAATTTTGACGAGGATGGAAAACTAAAACTTGTATAACCAGTGTATTCTGAACAACTAAACTAAACATGGACGCTCACGCACGAGGCTGTGTACAGACTTAGAGTTACACAGAGAGCCATAGAGCGTTCCATGCTCGGCATAAAGTTGATAGATCGAGTTCTTAACGTCGAAATCCGAAGACGTACAAAGGTTTTTGATATTGGAAATCGCATTACGGAACTCAAATGGAGTTGGGCAGGACACCTAGCAAGGCGGTGATGACAGGTGGACTAAGGCTATCACCGAATGGCGGCCAAGAACAGTGAAAAGAAATGTGGGTCGTCCGGCGGCGAGATGGGAAGACGACATAGTTGCCATCGGAGGAAAAACCTGAATGATGCTGGCACAGGACCGTGGAGATTATCACAAGAAAAGAGAGGCCTATACCCAGCAGTGGGTGAAATCAGGCTGTGGATGAATTCAATACAAAGCAAAATGTCAAGCACAACTTTCCTCATCGACCCACACAGTCACACACACATGTCCTACTTAGCTCAACTACAACATACTTCATACCAAACTGAATACCTGGGAATCAAAATTACCTCTCTCTTGTAACCCTGCACTCAAACAGCAAAGTTTTTAGAAAACAATTGTACGGAGAAGTTAACCTTACGATGCTCGCGGCACTAAAGTATAGGATTCATTTTAAATTACCTAAAGTTACCTTTAGGTACACCTTCCTTCCACACATCAACATCTGAACGTAGTACGTAAGTACTAAGTTCAGATGTTGATGTGTGGAAGATTTCTTTACGCTCTCCGTGTTTATTTGTTGATTTGAAGTTTCAGGTGAAATTGTTGGTTGTGATGAAACTGGGGTTTACTTTGAAGTTCAAAATGTTTGTCTGTAACTTTTTGTTCATTTGTTTTACTGAATTCATAAATATTTTAAAATAACTGAGTACTACGTCTAAGTGAATTCTTCATGGAAATACCCAGAGCTTTTCCAAACTAATCTTGATTTGTTGAGATATTTACTTCAAAAGAGATTCAAACTGAATACTTTCTATTTAAATATATGAAACTGAGATGTTTCTAAGAACTGCTTGAAGATTGTATTATCCTATAAAAAAAAATACCAAAAAACATCGTCCACCCGTTCTTTGGTCGGGGGCGCTATCAGTGCTACGAGCCCAAGAAAACGATCCAATCAATCAGTTTGACGGCCTCTGATATCCGTTTCTTTTCCGTTATCACCCCCTTATATGTCCCCAATAAATTATTATCACTGTTAAACGTCGAATAAATTATTATGGCAGTGAAATAAATTATTACGATTGTTCAGCATGGCGGTGCTACGCCGTAGGCGCTACGCTCGTAGCGATAGTCTACATGAGTGACGTAACGATTGGCGTGTTTTTGAAATGTGTGCTACGCCTCGCTTCGTATTGTTATGTATGGATTAGCACTCCGTTTGATAGAGAAATACATTTGCGAATACAAATGGTATTTTCAAATCTAATAATGATCCCATTTCGCTTTGTGGTTTAAATTATGCTTTTGTAGATTAGTTAGGCCAGTGTTATTAAACTGTTTCTATCCGTGAGCTATAACTGTGTAATAATCAATTTATTTTCATTTTATTAAAAGCACTATGTATTGAATTATTACCATATCGACTTTGCTATTAATATTGATTAATATAATAACAGCCGCTCGGGTCAATCTTCAGGTTAACCAGCGCTTGCCTAGGTTGGTCCCTGGATGGGTGACCACCAATTACTCACCGAGTTTTGTCCGTGCATCAGAAAGAACGCTAAGCCGTTGCACAGACAGGTATTTGGTCTTAAAAGTTGGCCAAAAATATTTTATGCTCCTAATGGCTGCCTAACAATGTTTTATTTCAGTTTTAGTTTGTAAAAGGTAAAAAAAAGCATACGGCATTTTATACAAGCATTTATTCGTCATTTTCGTCGTCATCTTCAAAACTTACATTTAAAATGTCAGTTTCGAGTAACAAATTTAGAACATCAGCCGAAAGTGGGAGATTTTTTTTATTCTTCCTCCTCTTCATGCCCGTCAGGACAGGGTCAGAGGTTAAAAGAAGCCTGTTAAAAACATCTGCGTTGCAGGCTACCCGGGAAAATTTTTGGGCGCAGTTGAGCCGACAGGCATTCTAATGTTTCTTGCAGGCTTCTGCCGCTTCTTCGGACAGTTGTCCAATGGGAAGAATTGCATCCCTTACTACTTCAGCCCCATGACGCAATACTTTGTGTAATGTCGGAGACATTGGGTAAAACTTGTACAAAGAAACGTATAACTTTCCCGTTTCTAGGCAATATCTTTCAAACACTTCCACGATTATTTTTCACAATGTGGATTTAGTATGCGTAGCAGCATTGCATACTTTTTCATCAATCATAGTGAAAGGATTTTATGCTTGATGGAAAAGCTGTTGACTTCACTTTTAGTGAACGCTTTTATTTGAGATTTAATATAGTCAATCTCTTTCTCTTCATTTGTCACATCTGTGGTTTCTTTTATGAATCGTATTCTTATTGGCCGACAATACCGTGGTGAAGATGGGGTAGGATTTTGCCATAGTATTTTTCATTCCGGTCCGTAAACCAACTGAAGCGATACCATGGAACTTTTTAACTTTGGCCAGAATCGGCTTCATTTCTAAATTTCATTTTATACTGCATCTGTTGAGATCCATCGCTGCCCCTACACTTATTAATACTAATCTGGTCTTTGTGTTGTGAGCAGCTAACCATTTTTGGTTAAATTGATGTCTGATGATCGACAGTTTTTGCTTTACATCAGCAATATTTTGGTAATTTTCTGCATATTGATTGGGTAGTTCCCGCTCCATAAATTCCAATTTTCCACTAAAATTTGAGGTATTTGAGCGTTCCATTATATTAAACAAATCATTTCGAGTCAAAACTCTCATTCCAGAAGAGCCTATAAAAAAATACACAAAATATAAGTAAAACTTCATTTATTGTGTATCGAATGTGCCTACGGAAAAAAATCACCAAAAATAGAGGGGTACTTTGGGGTGGCTGTTTTGAGCTTCATTATATCCTAAAAGGTCTACTCTATAACTTACCATTACAATTTTGGCTTAGAAATGATGAGAAATATATTAAAACTTCCTTTGATCTCCCAAAATGTGTTTTTTTGTAGCAGTTTCTTGGTGTTTACTTCTCAAGGATATAAATGAAGAAAGGCTTTAAATTTGTTGTTAAAACTAAGTGCCAAATAAAATACATACCTGGTTGTGCACAATCCATAGTGAAAACCAACACAAAATCGTTCAGTCACAAGATGGCAAATATTTGAAAAAAACGAAAACTGAGCGCATCGAACAATCACACGAACACTTTTGGCGAACGGTAACTTCCGACTAAGCCCACGGCGTGCTGGAAGGTGCTAGCGCTTTGTTTTTTTTGCTATTGTTTGGAGCAGTTATCCTTGTTTTTGGAAACAATAGCTTAGAGGGAGTAAAACCAATTTAAAAAAAAACGATTTTGGCCAACTTTTAGGACCAAATACCTGTCTGTGCGTTGGTACCAGATGTCATTTGTCGATCTTTAGAGTTGAGTGCAAGTGTAGCAGCGAATTTGTCGAGTCTCATGTTTCGCGAGTGTCATAAATATCGCTAATCAATTATTACATTCCACACTGAGTCTGTATGTGACAGGAGTGAATTATTGACTAAAATATTGAAGTTAACACAAACACTCACACACACCATACGACTTCGGTTTAGTTATCCAACACCTGGGGACCTACAGGCTGGGGCCTGTTTTCGGGTTTGCGTCCTACAGGGCGCAAACATACCGTTAATACTGTAAGGTACGCCTCTGACTAAGCCTTCGGGAAAACCATGAGTTTGTTATGTTCTCATGTTACTAGGAAGTAAATAGAAGATCGTATTCTAGTGCAATACGTAACAGTTATAACACGTATACCATGATATTTTAGGATATCTTAATAGATGCCTAAGTATTATTGCAATTTGCATAGAAAATCCAATGAAGTGGATTTCTTTAGGCATTAGTTTAGGTGTCGCTTAGTGTAAATAAAACGGATACTACGCACTTGGAGAATGCACTTTGTAGCGAATAGAGACAAAATGAAAAGTTAAGTTGTCGAAGCTATAACTTCAGCAGAACATGTAAACAGTTGATTACAATATCGAGGTGTGTGTCTGTGTATGTATGTTATTCAATTTGTGTGAGATGTAGGTAGTAACTGTTAACTTTTGTTACGTCCCCTTAGTATTTTTATTCCCCTCATTTGTCCAGGGAAGGGATAATCGTACTACCCATGCTTCTTATCACGAGTCCCCCATAAACCAGTCCCATACACAAATACATACACACAGTAAAATTGTAATGTTTTATTTTTCCTCGTAAATCCGGGAGTACACGTGCGCTTTACGGATTCCTGTAATAAAAGCAGTTTCTTTTAACAAAATCGGTTCGCGTAGTAAAAGACTCGGTTCGAATGAGATTAGCTAGCGAGTGGCCCAGTGCCCCGCCTCCCGTGACCCCGCACAGACCCTAGTTCTATTGGATATGAAATTAAATCAAGCGCCAGTGTAAGCCACGTGGGCAGTGGCAACGATTGAAATCAGTAGAATCGCCCAACCGCCTCATGAAATGATGACGTTATGTTTTGTTAATTATGACATTCTCATACTTGAATTCATATCATAATTCTATCATTCCACGTTCTTAGTGTACTATAATGTTTCGAGTGACCTGAGAGCATATCTAACGATTTAAATTTTCGGTTGGCGGTATATTCTTTCTCTAACGAAGCTTATGGGTACTCCTGCAATAAGGCGACGCCTAACATATAAAGGTTCGGAATGATTCGGCAAACTTCGTTATTGTTTCGCGGTTCGTTTCGGTTTGCAGTCAGTCGGTTATTTACTTGATACTTTGTTTGAAAGCACGCCTTTTATTGAGGTTTCTTAATTAAATGCCGTGAGTTTAGCGCACGTATTTGTTGTTAAGATTCGTGCAAACTTTTAAAATAAAAAATACCTGCATTGTTTTGCTTTTCTTTTTCACAATTTTATTTATAAGTTTACTTACAAATTGGATTTTACAAAATAAATTTAAGGCATTAGTTTTATGGATGTTGCTTGACCGAAATAAAAGTTATTTTATTTTATTAGTAAATTTATTTTATAGTTCATAATACGAAATAGAAATACATTACGAATAATTAAAATTGTCATATGGTATGCTACTGAACCAGCATTTAAATGAATAAAATTATTCCCAGACGCAGATTTGCATCTTTTTTCAACAAACCAGCACCTAATAATAAAACTATTACCGCAAACACCCATTTGAATACAATCAACAATGCAAACACTGTCGTAACAGCGTAGAACCACTGCTACGCCGTAGCACGTAGCTACGAGCCGCGTAGGTCCTTCGTAGACCACTACACTTTTCTGCATAATTATCTTTATTGTGGACTGGAAGCGGCATAAAGCTTGTGCTTTAAAAATTATTTTCACTTTTACGCGAATAAATTAAAATACTTTAGTGCTACTTCAACAAAAGTAGGCGTAGGAGAGAAATTAAATTCCGTACATTAAAATATGCATTTACCTACTTAGGTTTACGCTTTTTTTCTTCACAATGGAGACCAGTATTCTAGGGACCCTTTTTCTTCAAGACAAGACTATTTCCACTTTTCCGGCTAGAAAAAAAGTAAAGCTAACCGCTTTGGCAGAGTGTAAAAGTGCAAGACTTTAATTAAGATGAACGAGATGGAATAAATTAATGTTGGCACTTAATAACCGTCGGCGAGAGATGTCGGCATTTGCATTCGCGGTGACCGTAACATTTTTGAATGACTTAATCCCGGCTGACGGTATCGCGTGGCTTTACTGCGGTGCCAGGGGCAGAGAGGAAGGGGCGGCAGGGGGTGGGGGTTCATGGTACAAGTATGATAAGTAGTCATCAGACGCGGGGATTGCTCGCCTAATTAACGTTTTTTAGGACAAAGTTTATTTTTTATTTTTGTGACGACACTGGCGACCTTGTAGGGTAAGGGTTTGTAGATTTGACCTTCGATTATCTTCAGAAGACTAGACTAGACTTTTTGACGGTCAAAAGTTTAAAACATCAAGACTAAGCATAATAGTAAGTAAGGTATAAAGTGACAGTGGATTTCGTTAATCCATCGATCAAAGATTTCGTTGTAAAGCGACCAATACTTGCTAACGTCTGAAAATCGAATTCTCATTGTTGATTCACAAAAACCTGTTAAAATGGAAACTTACAGTCTGAATTTCTAACATCCATCTGTGTACAACACAACATTTTCGAACACCACAACTGGATACAAATGCCTCTCACAAACGACAGTGGTGTATTAATATGGGACTATGACGTGAATAATGTTGTTCATATCTCAGGTTGTATGTCGTACAAGACAGCTGTCGCATTCTACACATCGCTGGCCTTTGACCAGACAATTGAGTGTGGCGAGTGACTGGAGCGTGCAAACGTAGCATAAAGCCCCGTTCACATGTGTGTGTTGCTGTGGTCAAGCTATGCTCAATTGATTCCAAGCTTAGCTTTGTGTTGATGCGAAACAATTTGCTTTTGACTCTAGTAATTCCCAGTGCTTTCTATTGCAAAATGGTGCGTCGTTGAAATTATATTTGAAAGCAGATGGTCGTAGTAACAAAATGTATGTATGCCTACCTACATCATTCATTCAATCATGACTAAATTGTGATTGTGGAAAACAGTATTTAAAAAAACTGACATGTTCGCATAAGAATATTAAATAATAGTACAGGCAGTGTGTGAGAAAAGTATCCACCTAGCCAAGTAAAAGTAGTTAATTAGCTAGGTAGGTTAAATACTCTATTCTATATTCTCTGTGCACCGATAGTACCTACCTTAAATTTAATAGTCAATTAGATTTCATAGGTAATAAAAGAAAACCATATTTAACATTAATGTGGATTTACCTTACACAATAAGCTATTACTAGTATTCATTACCAATCAACCATATTAATGCACCTTGCTACTTACACTACGAGTGGGGGGAACGTTCAACATGGTATCAATTCCGCTGCGAATACAAACAGCTTCGACATAACTCAAAGATTAGCGTTCTATTTCAAAGCGAGCTCCAGTCGCGACGCTAACATTCTACGTGCTATCGTACCTTGGTACTTGTGTGTATGATTGAGTTTATGATGAGAAATTGAAGGTAAACTTTAACAACATAATATAATTACCATTTTTAGTATTTTGTTTTCTTTGTTTTTATTAATTGTTTTTAGACAGCTGTCTAGCGCCACCTCTTACCCACTCACGAAATAGTCCTAAAACATTCCTGCACTAACAGATCATGGTAACTCACCAGTGGAATCAATCTCAACAAAAATATTTTTAAGGCTAAAAATCAGCATTAATTGAGTACTCTTACTACCGCAAAAACTTACACAATATTTTCTTTAAGCTAACGCGCGCATTTTCTACTTTGAACCCTGTGAAAAAACTTTAATGCTCCTTTTTTCTCCCTCTGCACTAATATTGGATTTTTGATTAACAGAGGTGAAATTAATTAGGAGCCCCTTGTCCGAGACCAAAATAGGCAATTATGGCAAAACACAAGGTTGCTAAAAATGGAGAATGTGGACATTTTGATCTCAAATAGCATATCTGAATTTATTCGAGGCAAGATGTAAAAATGTTGAGCTCGCTTCGCTTGCTCTTGCAGCCTGATTTCTCTTGATTCTTACCTTTGTTTATGATTCGCCCAAGTAACTCCAGTAGGTCAAAACTCGAAAGAATTCTAACCTGTCCAAGGTAGGTAGGGTGTTAAAATTTTCGACCTCGCTGCGCTCGCCCTTCCTCCTCCTACTTCCTTTTGAATCTTGGCTTTGTCTGTGAATACATCAAGTAAGTCCTGCATGATGGGTCGAAACTATTCTAACCTAGAAGATGGCAAGATATATAATGAACTAAGGGTCAGGAGGCAACTCACACTAGTGATTTATATCTTTAAGATAATTAGAGGGAAGATACACAATGCGGATATATTGCGAAGGATGGAGCTAGTCGCGCCGGACGGGTATGTGGGACGTCGTCGTCAGCCGCGGCTGCTGGCGGAACCGCGCGCGCGCACTAACTTACTGCGAGACGCGCCGCTCAGCAGAGCGCTCCGCACTCTCAATCTCATTGCCGATGACATGGATATATTCTGTTGCTCTTTGGGTGAATTTACAAGAACAGCTACCCATAGAATTTGTTATGTTTGAATAGCGGAACTATGTAATTTTTTTTGTTTTTATTTTTTAAGTATGCTACAATATCGCATTGGGTCTAGCCTGTAAGGATATTTGTATGTTTGAAGTGAATAAATAAATAAATAATAAATAAATATAAAAATTTTCGAGCTCGCTTTGCTTGCTGCTGCAGCTTACTTTCATTTGAATCTTTAAAAAATTAAAATAGTAAACATAACATTGATGGTTATGTTTACTATTGTCATTTTTCAATACAAAGTCGTTTTTACTCGCACCCTTCTGCCCCCCTCCCCTAGCTCAAAAGCTGGCGACGCCCTTGCCAGGAGAGCCTGTTGCCATCAGTTTGGCTCGAATCTAAACTCCGGGTTGTTACTGAGAAATCTCTGATGGAAAACCCCTGGTTTCTGGTTTACTGAAGGTTAACTATATGATTAAAAAAATCATTGTAGGTGTCTGTATTAATCTCTTCAACTTCAAACAGTATGTTGAGAGAATGGGAATAAAAATGAATGCAATAACGAATTTAGATTGTGTGTGTGATTGTGCTCTCATTTAAATTATCAACCCTCAGTAAAATAAAGATACAACCAAACAAACAATTAAATTAACAAGATTATCCTTAATAAAATTACACTAAATCCGTTCCACGTTCCTTTAAAAATAAACACGTAATCAGATCCCCGTATCACAGCGAGCACAATAAAACGCGTGACCCGGTAACATTCATTAGGCTTCATTATACCACATCTACATTCCAAATACATATAAATCAAATTATCTAATTCTAAATCCGTTTGTGTTTCCTTTCTTTCCTCCCAGGAGTGAGTAAGATAGGTGATTTGATTTGATGAAGGGAATATTGCGCCGAAGCCGTAGAAATAAAAAGATAGTGGGCCTAGCGGGAATCCTTAGCAATCGCATTCAATCCAATCACAGCCGTAATGAATCACGAATGTTCTGTATTATAGTGTTATATCGGACGTTATGTGTTTGTAATAGGATATTGCTTTCAATGTCGATTATTGTGACTGGCACGTTTCCATGTGGCATCTTTTTTTGTTTCGCAGTGATTGTTTTGTATCAATCAAACCTAGATGCCGATTTCCCATACATCACAACTAGATTACCTTAAACTGGTACACAAAAAATGCTAAAGGAAACACACACAATTTGCTCAACCTGATTTCACCCGGACCTCACGCTCAGTAGTTCACGCCTCGTTGCAGTTAATCCTCTATAATTTCCGACTTTCCGATTCTACGAAAAACTATTAATTAATTTGATTACACAAAAGATTTCCTCCACATGGAACATTGTCCTTCCTCTTCCGCGTATGTACAGAATAATGTCAACACAGTCCCATTTCTATGAAATTAAAGGAAACTAAAAGCTTTTCCAATAACAAATAGAAAACACAGATAGTCGAGGAAGTAAAGGTATTTATTGCAATGATCGTAACAGTCAATTTCAAAACAGCAATGAAACAAGTATTTGTCTTTTAAATAATTTATAACAAGTAAACTATAAATCAGAACCGTTGTCAATAACTTAATCAATTCAATGTCTAGTGGATTGTTCTCAAAAAAGTGGCTAATAATTTGCGCAATTTCGTTTTAATTAAATAAAATTTTGGATCCATGGAGCTTTCCGGGAGTATTTTTTTTCGAATTTTGAGAAAGTGACTAATTAGTAGTAATCGTTTTTCTCACGCGGTCGTAAAAAGAAATAGTTATTTGTGCAACAAGAGAGCAAAGTCGTTTTTTGCTGCGAGTGCTGATTTAGAATCCTGAGTGTGGCGAGGGATTCAAAGGCACGAGACGAAAAAAACTTTGCTCTCGTGTAACACACATAACTTTTCACTTCAGCAGCGAGAACACTTAGGAGATAAAATAATAAACAGGAATAGGTTGAAATAACTATTTATTGTGAATCAAAATAATTAACATTGTAGGTAGAGGTACCAATTCAATAAAATGGAACATTTTAAAAGTTAAAAGTTAAATTACTGCAATTTTGCAAATTAAAAGTACCAGATTTATTTGGCAACGTTATAGTTGCATTGAGTTGAGTTTGATTATCTGGGGTTAAAGTTTCTGTTTCGGTGGCGGATTGAGAAGGAACAACGGTGAACGTTGGTGACTCTGATCGGCTTTCTGTATAAGTATACTGTGCGTCGTTGGAAGTGGATGGGCGTGGGTGAGACCAAGGATCCGAGGTCGAATTCAGACTTATTGTACGGTCTCATCAACCGTACATTTACTTTGCGAACGCAGCAACCTACTTGGATGTCGTGCGTCACAAATATTACGCTATAATTGTAACTTTTCGCGCTAGGCAGGGCGAGTCAGACAACAACTGTGGAACTAACCACTTGTCAAGAGAAAGAATCACTACCGCTTTAACTGGTACCTTTTACATTTTAATATAACTTTAAACTCAACTTGTGGTTCTTTCTGTGTACTCCATAACTAAACCAACATCAACTAAGTGATAGTGTACGGTGCCTACAACCATTGGCTCCTACACTTATTGTTTCCACTATACGCTTATTGATTTTCGACTTATTTTCTATTGAGTCTTCAATATAGCCTTCTGCAACCGTATTGGAATCCACCCGCCGTGACGTTTTAAAGTGGTGAGATCGGCTCCGGAATCAGCCAAGAGCGTTCAAACTCAAACTCAAAGCATTTATTTCAATTAGACCATTACAGGCACTTTTGAATGTCAAAACACAAAAAATAAACTAAGCTACAGTCCCTGTCACAGGGCATAATAACTTGTGAAAGTACTGTAGTTGCCCATTCGAAAGCGTAGATCCTACGGGGAAGAATGGGCAAGAAACTCCATGGACACTCTTTTAAATCAATATGTTTTTACTAAATCTTGGTTACATCATTCATGTCGAGATTATACATACATGTGAGAACGATGTAGAAAGACGCGAGAGTAAGAGCGTCCAGAGTAAAAAGATAAAATCGACAATTCAAAAATACAATAATCCATGGCAGCTGCGAGATGACCAGTCCCTACTGACAGCGCCCGTTCACGAACATGATGCATGGATCAGCCATCATTCAACTCAACCATTTTGAAGGGAACTAAACGACCCGAGACACGCGCCACCATCAGCGAGACATTTTAGTGAGCATGACATTCTCTCAGCCACCAGGGAAAATGCGAGTCAATAAAAGATGTAAATGGTAGCTTTATCGTACATAGTACTCACACATGTGCTATGCAATTATACAACACTAAGAGATTGAATCTATACAATGCAAAGATATGTTTACAATCTTCTGCAGCTTCCACAATAAATGATAAATGATAAAATAATGATGTTTATTTTGCAAATAGGTTTTTACAAACACTTTTACACGTCTTCTTTTTTAAAACTAGATGAGGCCGGTGTTTCGTATCTGACTACTCTGAGAAGAAACAACCGAAACAAACTCAGAGGTCATAGTCTCTTTTAAGGTCCAGACATAATCTTGATAAACTCACATGAGGACTATGCAGATGAGTGTCTGAGATGGTCTTTTGAAGAAAGAACCACACAGATTTGAGTGGACCTGTCCAGCCAGTGCAAGCATTTGTCAGTTATCATGTAGCTCGACTCATAACTCAAGGAGCTCAACGAAACGACGAACAATGCCAAAGAAAGGACATTTGTGTAGGTCGCTTATAGTACTCAAACTGCCAGACAATAGTAAAAACAAACAAAAAACGTAAAAATTACCCACATTGTCCTCACATTCACACTAATCAAATAAAATCAATAATACTTACAAATTAAATGTTCATAAAAATCATTAAAAGTCACACATAAAAAAAAAAAAATAAGAATAAAAATAGTAAATAAGTATTCATGTCAAATCATTAAATGTCAAAGTGTATAAAAGAAAGGAATAAACAATAAACAAATGAAAAACTTGAAATCTCGACATTCATTGAGCAAATATATTTGGAGCAGATTAATCCCAAGCCTTTTTATCTTCGAGATAGTGATTAACATTATAGTAGGCTTTTAGGCATAGTTTCCGTTTTATAAACGATTTGAATTTATTTAGGCTTAGTGCTTGAATATGGCTCGGAAGTTTATTATAAAAACGTATACATTGGCATCTAAACGTACCCCCTATTTTTTTGAGCCTCGTTGCAGGAACAACAAATTTGTGTTTGTTCCTCGTAACATATACAATAACTTCCCATGGTAACCAATAAGTTTGCCCCTATGGTTGTGGAGCAGGACCAGCATTGAGCCAAGCATTTTTATCATCAATGTAATCTCCCAACTTATAGTATGTTTGCCTACATAGTGTGCGTTTTATACAAGATTTAAATTTCGTCGCATTCAGTTGTAGAATGCCGGGAAGAATTTTATTGTAACATTTTAAACAGTACCCCATGAAAGATGAGTCTACTTTAGCTAGCCTTGTAGCCTAGTTGCCGAAGTTCTCCGAAAGCAGTCACCCGTGTATAGCTGAGGCTCTTCCAGTTTTAAGAAAGTGGCAATTTCTCGCGGTATGCACCTATTTTATTTACTCCCATAGGCTGTCTTGAGCATTTATTATTATGGTATTGTATGAAAAATCGGTCGGTTTTTATATTGGCTGGACGTAAATTTTGATATTTTTCTGCAATATTCTTCGCGTACGACAAAAGACCTGTCAAGGTTTGTCTTCGTATTTTTCAATTTTACTAACAGTAATTTAGCTGAATGCTTTTCGATATTATTAACTGTTAGCTGTAATAGCTCGTTATTGCGGCACGCTCCACTAATTCCTATGATCAGTACAACCTGTAATGAAAATATTACATAATTGATATGCATAATTTAACATTTACAGCATCTTTTACATATCGTAATAAATATTTTAACATTATTGCTCAGCCAGACTAGGATTCATTGCGCCTCCAAAAATTAGTAGTAGGCAGTAAGTAGGTACCTTTATACATAACAGTCTACACACAAATTTTAATAACTAACAACATAGATTTATAGGTACCACTTACTTTAGCGGCAAGAAAATTGCAGTCCGGAGCTTCATTAACAAATTTTTCTATGTTAAGGCCCGTGAAAATTTTGGACTTGTGCCTGGGCCTTATGCCCAACTGACATTCTTTTTAGAAAAGATACGAGTTTTGCGTATGTTTCAATATGCACGTTATGTTTTGTTTTTAAAGTAGCTTTCAACAGTGTCTGGAGTAAATACTCCACATTGTAGATGATCGCCTCGTCTGTGATAAATCTAAAAAATAAGATAGCAACACCGTCTCCGAAAAACTGCTTGCGCCCTTTTTAAGTCTCCATTCATTGAAGACATGGTATGCTTTCAGATATTTCTCGCGAGACTTCTCAGGTAGGAAACTTAATTCTGCGTTGATAACTTGTTGTTTTAACTCTTCCGGTGTTAAAATACTGTTCTCGTCGCTAGTTTCACTCATATTTTACGATTATTTTAATATTTTTTAACTTATTCAACTCTTTACGCCAGCCACGAAATTTTATTCCCGCTCTTTTATTTAAATTAAGGCGTGTTCGGAAATAGCATCCATGATATTTTATTATTCAAAATATATCACGTAACATTATTGAAACTAGAAATAAACATTTACAGATTAAATATCAGTTTTATTTGCAGTAAATATTTATTTTCGTTTAAATACAACAATAAGTTAAAAATTCAATAAATTACATTAAAAGACATAATTATCTTTTTGCAAAATTTCTTTAGTTAGTACGAAATTCCGAACGTGTTTGTCTTTGAGGTCGAATTCAAAATCGGAACTTCGAAAGGGCTGGTCTCTCTCTCTCTTTCTAATGGCGGAAAAGAGATAGAGTGTGAATGTTTCGAATTGTATGATTAACCCAAGGCTGAATAAGATATTCGTGGCTTTCTGAAAACAAAAATTAAAAAGTTACTTTGTCTCACTCAGTGAGCAAAATCGCATTTTGCTCACTGATTCCAGCCAGCAAAACCTAGATGTTTGAGCTACTGAAGCGAAAATGTATGTTATTGATTGCGCGTTACAATACAGATAAAATAGCGATTTTATAACGTATCATTGGTTAAAAATCTTGGTAGAAAAAGCAACCGCTGACGTAACGGACATGATTTTATTTGGGTAGTTTTTCTACAGTTGACGTGAAACTACACGATCAATTATTGTATGTGTGTATGTATGTGTGTGAGAGAGAGACGGATTTTGAGTGTATATTTGCACATGTGTGTCACTTGCAAAATGTTAATTAATATCTCATTAGTAATAAAAAACTTTTGGTAAGACTGCTGCTCATCCGAGAGACATTACGTGCTAAGTTAAGCGACTGAAACAAGTATAAACTAATTAAGCTATTTATTACATAGCATATATAAAAACATTGTACACGGCACTTCAACTACCTTTCACTAGCTTATCCCTATTCGAGGCGTTGATGTTATGGTATTTCGATCGGAGAGGATAGTTTCACAGAAATAATAATTATAAAGTTAATCTCTCGACTTGAAGCGATGCTGATCCTGTGCATTACTTCAACACACGTGTGCGCTGAGCTTCATACTTTAGTTTCGCTGCCGAGTTGCATTCCTCTGTTCCAATTATTTTATTAGCTTGGTTTCACATCGAGTTTATGATACTATATTTAAACCTGTCTTTGACTATTTTCTATATCATTAAATTCAAATCTGTTTTAGAACTGCTGAATTAAGGTCAGTTATTTTCACAGTAATTTAAGGTTCATTATAATTTATCATCTACCTTTCAAAACTTAGTTGAACGAACATAAATTCGCCACCCGATGCTCGATATCAGCCCACGCTTTAACTTTGATTCTCTCGCGTTCGCTGCGTCCCTGGTAGCCGCGGCGGCGGCGGCCCAATCCCGGCGCGACTTCCTGCGCGCCCGCCGTCCATCAACGTGGCGTGTGTGGGATGATCTGGGTGCGCTTGTTAGCTTGTCACTCAGACGGAACATTATCTTCATTTGCTCCTCTATAATGAACATTCACTATGTTCTGGTTACGTTTGGAGAGAGATTGTTGTGGGTAATTATTATTAAATTTTAACGTCACAGGATAGAAATTGTGAATTATATTTGAATTTCTAAAGCTACATTGAGATTAAACTTACTATACAAACAAGTACATATTTATACAATGCTGTGACCAGATCATTGCAGCTTTAGTAGAAAGACGGCTAAAACATTCGATACGAAAATATTTGTAATAAATATAACGATACCTTGCGGATTCCTTTACAATCAGAATAAATTATAAATAAATATTTGAATTTTTAGACAGAATACTCTCGCCCACAAATGGAGCAGGACCTTCACCGCTTCATATTTATTCAACGTAGATATATTCGCACAAAATAATATAGCACGTCCATTTTTAATTAACAAATACATTTGCAATTGAAATAACATAATAAAAAAAATCGGTTTCACAGAAATCGCTTTCATGTATTTCAATTGGGGAATTCGTTTGGAAAAAAATCGTTGAATTGAGAACCTCCTCCTTTTTTTTCGTCGGTTAACAAATGAAGTGGCTTGCGGCGTCATTTCGGGGGAACAACTCATTTATAAAATATTTTTGAATGATGAATTGAGTGCAGACGCATTCGTCTGATTTTTGAGAATTTTGTTACATATGACCAAATATTTATTGTGTGATTTAACTTGTTGATTTTATGTGTTTAATAGTTAAATAAGTATATTTCATGTCAATACTAACAATATAGACTCAAGGTCTACAAATAAAAGATTATTTATTATTTATTTACATGGCAAGAAATGTGGGTGAGAAACGAGTAAGTACCGTGTGTAACGTGTACAGTCACGACCACCAAAAAAATTTTGTCGTAAGGAAGTCTACACTTGTCGTTTCTGTTCCTTAAACTTTCGGCATATTAGCTCTACCTATTCCAATCACTCAATTGATTATTTAAATCAAATGTATTCAGATAATGAATCAAAAGAAAGAAAATTAGTCTTCCTAGCAACCGAAAGTAGGCTTTTGCCAAGTCAATCAATCAACTGACTCTGGCAATCGCAGCCCTCTGCTTACCTTGTTTTGCACTTTCCGCTTCCAATCTGTCTCAGCCACCTTTATGGGCACTATCATAATAGTACTACGCAAGCTATGATAAGATAAGATCATATTTATGAAAGCTTCTCATTCATCATTCACTGTCAATCCAACAACCGCTCCCAATAGCTTTTGTAGCACTCTGGAGGCTATCACTATAATGAGCACGCGGGCAATCTAGTGCGCCATATAGCCCGCGCCGCGTCGAGCTAATTGCTCGGTAATCTGTCTGTGTGCGCAATTGCGATTGTCTGTGCGACGGCCATGATGCGGCATGATGGGGCACGTTCGTAATGCCGGCTGGAAATAATAATATCATGAGCATAGTCTGGGTTGGGGAGGTTAGATAGGCAGCCAATCCATGGAAAATACTGGTTATCAGCTGCTTTCAGTTAGACTGGAAGCCGACCCCAACATGGTTTGGGAAAAGGCTAGATATGAGGCTAGTCTCGAATACGTTGGACTAGACAACATTACAGCATATTACTCAACATTCTAATGCGTAACAGATATTTTGGTTCCTTCATTTATTCATTGGCAGCTCAGTGCTGAAGGTAGACCTCCCTATTGTGCCACGCTGCCTTGGTCTGCGCGAATCTCGACCAGATGTTTTTTAATTAAGTACCAAAAAAATAAATGTTTCATCCGTCCAGTACCAAATTGGCTGAGACAGACAAACGAGTATCCATGGGATTCCGCACATCTGAATTAAAAAACGGAACCGTAAACACAATGTTTTTCACAGCATATAATATGAACCCTACAGTGTAAAGTTTCGTTAATACCAAACTATAGCCTTCCATATATCTAGAGCGTTCTCCTATTATGTTAATATTACTCATACCCAAGTGACCCGCAGTGACCCTGCTAAGTACATCCGGACCCACCAATCCAGCCAATCAGGATTTTACTTGTGTTAAAGTTAATCTCCTGATTAGAGGCCTCACAAGTCCCGGACAGCACTTGATGTTCTGTACAATTACTATCTATTAACATTCACATCAAGAATTAAAAACTCATTGTGTTTTTGACGCTACATGACATTAAGGATCTTAAACCCTCTTAAGATTGATGGATTGTATGAAGAAGAAAGCAAGTTCTGGGATAGGCGCATGTGGAAGAAGAGGTGGTGGTGCGCTGAAATCAAATAAATTAGAATAAACGCGGATGTGTACCTGAATATTTATGAATGATCAAGCTGTTTGAAAGCGAGATGTTTCACATCACTGACCTGCCCCATAAAAGGGTATCCGCACAGATAACTGTCACCACAATATCATAATTCTTCGCAGCATACTGCAGATGTGACCACTAATGGCCACGAAACTCCATTGTATTTTAATTATATCCCATTTAATGAACAGATTACCGACCGGCCGTATTTGCAAACCATAGCAATTTTCAATCGCACCCTCTGCGCATTATTGTGATCAATATTTAACTTAATATTCGATGGAAATAAGGATTTAATTGGAAGTTTTATTGTGTTATTATTGCAAATTAAGTTATTGTATCGAGTCAAATTAATCAACAAAAGCCCTGACTTGAAAAGAATTGACAGATCACGGACTTTTGTTTCCTGGAAAAAACATGAGTCTTTGTAAATGACAGAAAAATTAAACAGTTTTACTAATATTTTGGTTTATACCAAGAAACCACATTATGATGCCAGTGGTCTAGCCAAGAACAACTATCCGTTTCTCAAGCAAAGCGTTAAAATGTTTCCTAAATCGAGCCCGCATTGTATTGCGCCGTCGTCGGTCCACGCTACAGCTGGATTTGTTGAAAGCCTCTGTCTATACCAAGACCATCACATTGAAAACGTTATTTCTATGTAAATTGTATATTTAAAAAGGTCTATTCCAATGAACAAGCAGCGAGGGTTCAGATTGGATGGGGTTTTATGTCGCTACTGAGAAAAAGTGTATTTGCGTTAACGCTTCGAACCTTGATGTAAACTTCAGAACCTAGCCTAGACCGGCGAATTAAAACAAATGCTGTCCTATACTTAATAGGACTACTCCTATAGCGGGGGTGTCAGACACAAATCATTCGTTTCTTGAAATCCAGATCTAGATTGTAATATGAACAGCTAATTATGGATTTATGTCTGTATTCAATACGTAATCATTCTGTATATCGTCTGTATAATTAACGCTGGTGGTTTTTGGTGAATAAGTTTGCGTGTGGCTAAGAAAATAATGTAATTAAGGATTTAAAACATTAGATGTCACCGTACTTAGGAGATGCGAAGAAGTTTCGACAGTGAAAATACAGTATTTTCTATATTAGTAAGAGAGTGAATACTAATATAATATTCGGCTAAACAGAAACATGACCATCTTTTGATGCGGTAGGCAATATTTTAGTTTTTTTTTTTTCGTCTACACGAAACAGTTCTAGCTTCCTTCCTAGCATGTAGAGCAACAAAGCGCCAAGGTCTCCGCTACCCATCCTCGTAATACGTAGTTTACGAGTTGCGTTTCATTTAAGCGCACGTATTCAACATATTACTAGGATATTGAAGCAAGTATGCGTTCTAGGCTACGCCCTGCATATATGGGTTAATTAGCTAAGTCGTGTACCGAGTACATATAGTACGTGGTGCACGCTTTAATTAACTTGTATTATTTTAATTAAATAATGGCTGAGATGTGTGTTTAGGAGATAGTGTCCTGCGGCTACACTGTAGTTCGGAACGTATCACGTGATGTGGCTGAGCGGGGATTTTGTTTTGCAACTGCAATATTATTTCGTTTTGTCTCTGTTTTACTAAAATTTTATTATTTGAGAAGGGGATTGCGGTTTGAGCTGGACTATTTCTTAAAGGGTTGGCCTACAATCGCACTAGATCGTGAAAAGTGGAAGGAGGGAAAGGTGGCCCTCGCCCTGCAGTGGGACAACACAGGCTTATAATAAATTATTATTATTCGAGCGTTTATCTCAAAATTATGACCATAGAGAAATAAAATTATTACTTAGAAGCAGATTGTAAGCCGTGAGTCAAAAGCGAAAACACAAACTTGCACACGTGTTCTGCACAGGAACGCAGTACCTAAGCTGCACTAGTTCAAGAATTCAACACATACCACTTAAACGGATGTCAATGTATAAGGAATTACTTACTTTGCTCTCTGACATGACTCATATTATATTCCTAGCAGGTGCCACTATGTTATATTGCCACAACCCAAGATTAAAGCGACACAATGCAAGATTCTCCATAGCCGTGTTGACTTGAGGCAGCTTTAGATGTAGTCCTGTCAAAAACACTCCAAAGACGAAGGCCAAACCAATGAGTTAAACTTGTGCTCGCAATGACTTGCAAATATGCGTTTAGTGAATTTCGTTGTGGTCATACCAATCATAGGGCGAGCAAGGCAGTACAAACAAGCGAATGCCTCGGTGCGCACTGCCGTGGACGTGGGCGTCGACGTCCCACATGTTGGAAGTAGAGGCTATTCGCTGAGTACAGTATTATAGGAAATAACATAGACAAATCCAATTACCCTGCACTAGACTAAGGGATGGAAATGGGTTCTTTGGATCAACTAATTAATACATTAACGAAGGCTGAAATAATCGAAAGAGAAATTCCTCGAAATAAAGCGAAATAATAATTATTAAAGCAAAAAAAGAAACCACAAAACATAGCCTCGTTTTTCCGAAGGCATCTTACGAATCCAGATTCCGCGCTGCTACTGACAAATGCCCGTGGATACACCCAGTCACGTGATGCTTGACCTGGGAATCGATACCAGGTCCCACGAACATCTGTGCCATTCTGTGTCAAAGACTTAATACGTTTGCTTCAAAAATATGAAAACACCGTTTGATGAAATAACTAAATAATTTAGATCAGATTTTGCTGAAGTAAAACTGTGTTCCCACACTCAGCTTGATAAATAATCTGAACGATATAATGAGTAACTTAATATAATGCACACGACCTCTCGGTATCGCTTCCCTGTATCCGCAACGTATCGGTTCCTTGGTCGTGTGATTAGTTAAGATTTCTTTTGATCAGTTTCTAGAATAACTGTCTCGTTAGTATTTCTTGTTAGATGATGTCTTTCATTTCTGCCGAGAAACGTGTGGGTGTCGACGTGAAGGACATTGTGAGAAACCGACTAATATGTAGAAAGTGAGTGGTGTCGTGTGGTGTGATGTGTTAACGTAGTTATAGGTATTAGCAACTTAAAAATTCACCGTATTATCGGCCACATACGTGTTCATACGTGTTCTTGTCGGCACATTCGGTTCAGCAGTATCTGTTGAACAACAAATATGACCCGAAGCAATTTCCACACATTCGACTTTTGTTCGCCGATACCGATGGGTAAAGACCCATCGGTATCTACCATCGTTGAACCATGTTTCGGGTCAGCTCAATTTGAGCTTCTTCATACATTTTGAACTTGACGCCTAGTAACAGATTTATTAAATTAGGTCGATATTGTTATATTTTATTTTGGGTAAGTGTAATATATGAAACAAATCTTATAAACAGACGCCATTACAGTTCACATAAATCTGTCACCACGGAGCTCAACCCGAATCAGAACAATAGGAAGCGTCTTGTCTTGTGTCAGATATGACATCGAAGGTCTCTACCCATCCTCTGCTGATAACAGCCGTAACGTACTTAATGTTGTTGTTCGACATAATATGATTTTGATTCCGGTTCGTTGGCTACCTTTATTATTACTTAATGTGGATCAGGCAGATTAAATAAGGTTTCTATGTCCCTACAGACTCCGCGAGGGTACTTTCAACCAGAAACTTTGGCACACGTATAGGAAATTTTGCCAGCTCAGTGGCAGTTTGCCATGTAGGGGCAATAAGATGTGTTATGTAGTAGAAATGTAAATATTAGTGGCGTAATGGCGATACTGCTCACGAGTATATCGCCCATTGTACCTACTTTGCTTTGATGAAAATGATGTGTAAAGTGAATTCGGAGGATTGAATTTGTTAGTGATCGATTGGGACTTTTATTTAATTTCAGAGATTGACAAAACCAATCTAATAAATTGAAAAATATAGGAAATATTTTTGTTCAAAACATTCAAGGATTCTCGACTGTACTCGAGAACTTCAGCTGTTTCGACAAACATAACGAAATCTTCAGCAATATTAAAATAAATAATTAATTCTTCCTCCACACTAAACCGTAACCTTGCTCTGTACTTCCGAAACAAAAACGTTACACTACATCCACAGTAGAACCGCTACATCGAAGGCCCGAACATTTTAATCCAGATAAACTTACCTTAGCCGCCCATAACGGGCAAAATTCGCCCGCAAAATTACCCGTCCGTCATGACAAAAACGCCCGGAGAACGGAGCGAAGGTTCTGTACAAAAGTAATGTGGCATTAGGGGCCCGTAAGTGAACCGCAGGGCTGCCGGCTGAATTGTAAAGTTAAGAATATTGAGTTATTTCAGCGAGCGCACTCGGGTAAGTCGAGTGGTCGAGTGTGCGCAGCCAGTGCTCGAGCGAATCCGTGCTTCGTTTACATTCATTGATGAGTTCGTGCGTGTTTTACGTTTTATAGACTGATCAGCTGATTTTTAGAGCGTTTTTATGAAGTAACAATGAAATTCGGTTTTCAGTTGCTTGATTTTGTGGCTGTATAACAAGATTCAGAGATTTTTGTTACTGTGGGCTAGTTTTATTGACTTTAGCTTGATTGGACGTAAGGTTTGTATTTTTTAGGAGCTGTAAAATGAAGCTAGAATTTTTCGTCCTTGATTTTGTGTCAGATTCTATGAATTTTTCATAGGTCGTAGTCATCCTTATTCGTTTTTTTATTTAGTAGGGTCAAGGTTTTCTTTTGGGTGTGGTAATATTCATATTCTTTCAAACAATTTTACTGACCCTTCATTTGGCCTTTGAAAAACGCTCTTATTTTTTTTGTACAGTCTCTCAAACACTTTGTTTTAAAAGAATACAATTATTTTGCTATCTTTAACTTATTTAAGTACGCTACGCCATTAAACTAGATTATATTCATTGAAGAAAGTTCAAGAGTAGCTATAATTAGAACAGAAAACTTACAAGTACAACAACTTGAGAGCAAAACGACCAAGAGGAGTAGACTCTTGGATGTTAATTAGTATAGAACAAAAAAGAACCCGATACCTTCCACCTACTTTATGTGGAAAAAGGTTCTATTTCGATCACAAACATCGTCATCACAACCGTCTTCATACCATTTTGATATAAAAAAAGTGATTTCCATTTCACCCTATTCTCTGTTAATCATTTTTACTCAGAGTTTGTTGGTATTTCTGCTTCATGTGGCGGAAATAGATCGATTTCGTGTTACAAGCTAAAAATATAGGTTTTTCTAAGTATTTCCTTGTGGGCGTGGATCGAGAAAATGATTGGATTACCAATTAATGTACCAACTCCGTAGGATTATCGTAATCCTTTGTAGATGTTGGTGAGTAGTGAAGGATTATTCCAAGTAAACAAGAGCATTATTCTTGTTTTTATTTAGTACCAATAAATAATAATTATTAGATATACTTAATACGAAAAGAAGTTCACAATGACACATAACGCTACTCAACTGAGAGTTGGTAATGTCGTGGTAAAAATATTATTCAGTCGACAAGGGGCTAACTGCCCAAGATTCGATGGATGTATAGTCGGGGAAAATGCTCTATTTATAGTATCCATATATACAAGTACAATACCTAGTAAAGCAATTAATCATATGAAAGGTCTTTATCTGGCAAAGTTACTAAACGGTGTAAGAAAATTCGAGGCACAAAATTTTGCCATGAAAAAATCAAAGCTAGTGGTTTTGAAATCATGTTTCGATATTTCTTAAACTGTTTATTCAAGTACATATACCATCCATGGAGGCTGATTTAACTAAATGATTAGGGACAAACGTCGTTTCCAAGGCATCTAATACCCAACATATTGCGTGTTCTACTTTCCAAAGCCAAATCGCGCACAGCCCTAGGAAAGCCATAGTTGGCGCAATTACACTAAATTAACTAAGTCAGAACATCGGAGGTTATCGCGCGTGTTTATGTACTCACTGATAAAGGTTTAGTGTTATGTGTCGACAAGATATGGCCGCACTAATATTAATGGTACGACAAGTTAAAATCACTTGAGTTTGTGGCCTATTGCGGGCGAGTTATGGCCGGGTTTGGAGTGTATGGATACGGTCTGGACTGAAATATAGATTGGTGTTTAGGAAGCGAATCGTTGCTGTAATAAGATAATTAATTGGTAAATGGATGCTGGCGCCCTAGTGCCCATTCTCTTACATCCGTATCTATAAACAAGTCAAAGTGATTACTTTAGTAAATGTCATTATTTAAGATACGATTTTTAATTATGTAGTTTAGTAATTGCTTGATGTTAGAACTGTAAAAAGCTATAATTCTTAGCTTTGCTTTCTTTGACGGTTCTTACTTCGTTTAAATTCTTGCCTATTGCATAAAAAAAAATAACAAGTAATTACTTTAACTTGACTATAGATACGGGTGTTAGTATCATTGCTTGATATCACTTTCGTAGATGTTGTATGTAACATCTTCAATAAACTGTTGCTGAAAGAAGCCTGGCATATCTGACGAATGATGTATCAGTTCACTGGTGACCATTTTTAAAAACATTGGTGATCTGTGGGAGTGCAACAATTATAGAGGGATAAAGCTAATGTCACATGGTATGAAAGTTTGGTTATTGAAAGGCAACTGAGAAAAGAGAGCGAAATCTCACAGAGCCAATTCAGTTTTATGCCTGGTCGAGGAACGACGGATGCCATTTTCGCCATCGGTCAACTGTGCGAGAAATACAGAGGTGCACATAAAAACTTGCACATGGTGTTTGTTGACCTCGAAAGGCATACCGATCCGCTCCGACTGCCGGCACCTCGGGTCGCTTGTCTAAGGGGATGCCGAAGTAGACCGGGACGTAATGCACCGGATTAGCTTAGGATGGATGAAATAGCGACAGGTCACTGGAAGTTAAAGGGGAAAATATACAAGTCCGTGATTAGGCATGTCGTACTGTATGGATCAGAATGCTGGGCTTTGAAGAAGAGGGATGAAAAACGACGAGATGAGAATGTTGAGATGGATGTGTGGAGTAACAAAATTGGATAAAGTAAGTAATGAGCATATTAGAGGTTGTTTGAAAGTGGCGCCTGTTACAGAAAAATTTAAAGGAAGTCGTCTGTCTTGGTATGGACACATGTCCATACCAAGACAGACAGATGTGGAGGGATAAACCACATGTTACTAAAAGAGTAATGGATGTAAATGATGATGGATGGAGAGGGAGAGGAAGGCCAAAGAAAAGATGGATGGATTGTGTGAGAAATGATATGAACGAAAAGGAGTAAATGATGCCGTGACGTCTTACAGGGGAGAATGGAAGAAGAAAACGTGTTGCGCCGACCCCAAGTAGAATGGGACAAGGGCAGGAAGATGATGACACGTTGTATGTAACATCGCAAGCTACAGGTGAGCCGCACTGCACTTTTTTATTTAAATGCGAATCCGCATGGGACTTTTACGTCAAAGTGCAGCAGTTACTTTGCTTTTCATTAAATACTATGAAAACCAAAAATTGTTTTGCTGTTCCGTGTAAATTTACATACCAATGGGCGCTAAAATATATTAGTAATAAAGGACAATATAGATGAACTAGCGGAACCTTTAAGCATTTT
The DNA here is from genome assembly GCA_964057025.1 of Standfussiana lucernea. NCBI lineage: Eukaryota > Metazoa > Arthropoda > Insecta > Lepidoptera > Noctuidae > Standfussiana > Standfussiana lucernea. The sequence continues at coordinate 15,983,330 of OZ059802.1, read as the reverse complement.
TATAATAAGTGTTTTGAAGAAGGAATTTTTCCAAATCAATTGAAGATAGCCAAAATAATACCTGTACACAAAAAAGGTTCTAAAACAGACCCAAAGATGTACAGACCAATCTCATTACTACCTATCCACTCAAAAATTCTTGAAAAACTAATTAAAACTAGATTACTCAGACATTTCAACCAAAATAGAGACGAAGAAGAGAAGAAGAAGAAGTTGGGACACAAGACGCAATATCGACTCTAGTTAAAGACGTACATAGTGGGCAGATTGGACGACAAACAGAAAGTAGCTGGGCTTTTCCTAGATTTCAGTTCAGCATTTGACACGGTGGATCATAAACTCCTGCTAGAAAAACTTGAGCACTACGGTGTCAGGGGTAAAGTATTGGTACTTCTCACGTCATATTTAAAGAACAGGAAGATGTTCGTAGAGATCAAAGCTGTGGTGTCACGGACAAATTCCTCAGGTAAAAATTGTCCAAGTGAAGAAACATACAGGTCCCAATTGTCTCCTGTGCACACTGGCGTACCACAAGGCTCCATATTGGGTCCGATATTATTGCGTTTGTAAATGACCTTATACAACAAATGACGAAAAAAGTTGCGGGATCTATCCAGCTTGTGATGTTTGCCGATGATACTAATGCCGTTTTTTCGGCTGGCAATATACGCGCTCTTAATTCTATGGTTAATCAAACCTTAGATATCTTCCACAGCTGATTTGCTGTTAACGGTCTTAAAGTGAATGCCAGTAAAACCAATGTAATGCTTTTTCGTTCCACTACCAATAATAAAGATAGCATTAACTGCGCCATAAATGGAGAAACTGTGAACGCGGTCCAGGTGGTTAAGTTTTTGGAAGTTCATATCGATAGCCAGTTAAAGTGGAAACAAGAGCTAACATGCCTGGAGAAGGCAATCAGCTCTGCCTGTTACTTACTAAGAAGTCTAAGAAACGAGGTAACCATAAAACATTTGAAAATGGTTTACTATCCACTAAACCCGCACTAAAGCCGCGCGAAAATTTCTACTCTCATCTGTCCAGCAATAAATACCACTTATTTAAAATATAAATAAAAATCGTTATTGAATAAATGAATTGAATTGAAATATTGTTTGGTGCTACGGAACCCTTTGTGTGTGAATTTTACTCGCACTTGGCTGGTTTTTTTGTTAGTAGGAGACATTTTCTTTAATGGAACCGTGACATGTTACCCTTGGAAACCCACTGGTTTGATAAAAAACTACATTTCTTTTTCAAACTAACATGAACAATTGAGTACATTTTCAGTTTCAAAAATAGGTTTCAGAATTATCAGTTTGGTATACGTTTTCAATGGGCACAATTATCAATAGGTATATTTCTCGAGCACACATTGTATGAGAAAGACTCCATTGTTGTCACATTTAAATTCACAAACCTGATATTTTCGACAATTCTGCGAGTCTTATCGAAGCCGTTTATACGAATTCATGTACTTTTGTATTGAATACTGAAGGAGAATTGAATTCAAAGATACCTTTTTATAATGGGCTCTGTTCTAGTGGTATTTGTCTCGAGTCCATCAATACTTCGCTTACCAATGACAGAATGTTTGTTTAAGTGTTTGTTTGTTGCTATTTTCCTCAATAACTACTTGACCGATTTATTTGAAACAATACGGCTGTTATTACTACACACATCAAAAGTGTCTAGGGATCAAGCATTTTTATGCGGATTTCTTGAGATTGAGATGTGGCTTTGTAATAAATTTATGATTTTATAAATTTATATGGATCCTTTTTGGTGCATTTCATAATTTGAATCAGGAACTCTCAATCAAATTCGAGTAAAAGATGAAAATAAGCTGTCAATATTTTCCCTATAAAAACATACAACGCATTGAAGACATTATTAGTGCTACTGTTTCCCTACTACTGATTAAAACCAACGTTATTATGGAGCGGCGACGTCATTTAAGCAGGGAAGAAATGCTCAGAGCCGTGGGAATGATAGAAGCTGGTTCCCGGCAACGTACTGTGGCTTTAGCTCTGAATACAAGTCAGAGTGTTATCAGTCGACTTTGGACACGTTACCGAAGCACTGGTACCGTGGCTGAGCGCCATGGAGGACGGTATCGCTGCACCACACGGAGACAAGACCGATACATTCAAATCTTAACTCGAAGAGCTCCAACAATAACCGCCATGATGTTAGCCGTGAGGCTTCATCACTCTTCAGGGAACTTAATTAGCGACCAAACAGTCAGAAACCGCTTGCATGAAGTGAACCTTCATTCCCGAAGACCGCTACGGGTACCACCTATAGCAATGCACAATCGTAGGATTCGATATCAATGGGCTCTTGAACACAGAAATTGGGCAGAAGAACAATGGCGTTTCGTGTGCTTTTCTGATGAGTCTCATTTTGGTATGAGACCGGATACAAGACGTATACGACACTGGAGAACCCCTGGACGCCAACAGCGATTAAAATCCTGCCAGGAAGTCCATCCTTATAGTGGTGGAACCATCATGGTATGGGCGGGTATTTGGATCGGCGGAAGAACTGAGTTGATTTGGATCAGAGGCAACCTCAACGCTCAAATTTATGCTGAGACGATTGTATCAGACGTCGTCGTTCCTCTACAAGTGCAAATCGGTCCCTTATTTCAGTTAATGCATGATAATGCACGACCGCACACCGCAAGAGTTGTAAGACAGACTCTCGCCGCAGCTAACATCAATGTCCTGCCCTGGCCTGCTCAGTCGCCAGACTTGAACCCGATTGAGCATGCATGGGATATGCTACAGAGAAGAGCTCTGCCGAATATGGAGGGTATCCAGTCGCAAGAAGACCTTTTTTTGTTGTTGCAACGAACATGGGCGGCCATTCCACAGCGTGATTTGGATGAACTCATTTTGAGTATGCCAAACCGATGTTCTTGTGTTGTTAGTGTTCGCGGTAGAAACACGGATTATTAATTGTTTAAGTTACCCAATAAAATTTTAAAGAAAACTGTTATTTCAGTCTTTTTTTCGAACTTTAATGTTAGTGGTTCAAATGTCAAAAATCCCTTTATTAGGAAAATGGCAAATTTCTTTATTAATGCAAAGGTGACTTGGTTTATCGTTACTGTGACAAACGAAAACACTTTATTTGATGAATCCTTAAAGAAAATTTTAATTAATATCAATCAGGAGAAAAGTTATTGCAAAAATATATGTTGATCCCTAGATACTTTTGATGTGTGTATTTCATAACATGTAGTATATAGTAAACATTTTAAAGTTAGCTTTTAAATTAAAGAGAACATAGATGATAATAAGCATTTTTAATTAATTTGATTGCCTTCAAGCGTGACTAGTTGTATATGAATAATATACACTTTAATAAATATTAACTTAACCCCTCACTCACACACGTACATGTCACAGCAATTCAATAAGATTAGATCCTAAAAAGGACGCAGATAGATGACCTAAAATAAATGCTAGGTATTCTATTTGAAAGCTAAACTATTCTCCAATTGTGGCTGGACCTGTAAGTGGACATAAAAGTGATACGTGGTCAATATCGGGCATAAAGCGGGGGTTATACTTGTTACACTTGAACATGAGAACCACTGAGTACGTACGAGCAGCTAGTATGTTCTGCTGCCGTTACAGTAAATCTTACACGAATGAGACGAGACAGGGCTGTCACATTGGCAAAATTATCAATTTTGAAAGTTTTGGTACAAAGGTCAAAGTTTTAATTATTTTTTCAAAAATCGTTAGTGTGCAATATTGGGGCAAAAAAAACAATGTTCACAAAAACTCGATAAAAGCCTAACTCCATTGCTCTATATCTTGAAAAGAGAAATTGCAATACTAAAACGAATAGTAAAAATAGAATTAAGGTAAAAAATAAGCACCTATGTACATATATTTCTAGCAACACGAAAACCGCCTCCCATGCTAACCCTACCATACGAACTACCGCCAGCTCCGCCACAAACTCTCCGGGCCGTTAACGGTCAGTGCGGGGTTCTTACGTTCCTTGTTTAGCGTATAAGCCGGCGCCGGAGTCCCCAGGGGTCGCCGGACCCCCGCCCCGCATCCCGCAGAATTTAGGCCACGACTTCCAGCAAAGCTGAGATGAGCGGAGTGGTGCGGAGATGTGTTAGATTCGACCAACAACAGAAGAAACGAGATATTCGATGTGGATATCAACCAACGTGATTGGTCTATTCCCGCATATCTCCCCTCCGCTTCGCTCATCTCCACTTTGATAGAAAACGGGCTTTAAGGTCGTCTTGAGCAAACATTGAAGGGACGGACGAAAGAGCTAGGTAAGGTGGTAAGCGTGGCCAAACTGAGAAGCTTAATTTTTACGGGTTCAATAAACGAAAAAGTTTTTTAAGTTTATTTTACTCTTGTTGAAAGGATAATGTTACGTCGGACCCGCTGTTATCGTTCTGTTTTTATAACTTGTTATAAAAATATCGTGGATAAAGTAAAACTACGTATTTTAAGATAGTGAGATTCAATATTGAGCAGTAGCGTCTGGTCCAGTTCACTCATTTCATAAAACAAAAGTATTCCTTACGTAGTAAAAAACGATAACTTATCATACGAAAAAAAAACTAGTTAAAAAGTCTAAAGAGTTCTAGCTATTTTAATCCTGTATGTAGTATTTTTTCTTACTCTAAGCTCCCGTACTTTAGCCGTACGCTTACGCTTAGGATTCAGCTGGCATCCTTGATTACCTCGTCCTGAAGGTATCTCTGGTAGGTACAGTTTACGACGTCCATCGACATACTCGTTCCGCTTCGGACGAATAACTCAGAGGCTGCATAAAAATGTTAGCGCACTCTTACGTCATAAACAGCTTAGTTTCTGAGCAGCTTGTTTGTGTAGAATGAAACGCAGGTAACAATGGAAAATAATTCATATAAACTGCAGTATAAAAGCAATGTGACAAGTTATATAATTATGTAGTGTGAGAAAATTAATTTGATGACCTTTTTTAAAATGAATGAAGAGTCTCAACACACCGCCTAGAAAGGCTAAATTAATGCCATAAATCCATTCAACACATCAATTTTATAAAAATATATCAAAATTGTAATTTGTAATCAAAATATTGAATACAAAACTTAACCGACCAATATAATCTCATCTGAAAACGCTTTACTGTGGATGGATTGAAATTTTCCCTATCTCTTAAAAGATACAAGTAAAAGAAATCTTCGTGTATCCACAGAAAATATTCATTTGCAAGGAAAGATAGGCCACCACTGAGGAAGGCTTCACAAATAGAATTGTACAACGAAGTGTGTAAGATAAGAGTATGGTAAAAGGGGATTGATAAGAAATCAGTTTTGTAAGAAATACGTGATAACAATCGAAAGTCTCAAGAATTGTGTAGTCGGTATTGAATTAAATATTTACGTTGACACAATAGAGGGATTTTGCGATAAGATTTATCATTGAAAATGTTTCTGAGAATCGAAAGGCACATCGTTTCTCAACTTCATGTAAAACGACTCAAATCTCGACTCGACGAGTTGCAACGCTTTTTGCATAGACTGGCTCTGTATGTTCACAGCAACGCTAGCAAACATTTTAGGTAATCAAGAAAACCGTACTAACAGACTTGACTGAAATATTTATGCTGCTCGAATAAAACTACCAGCTTCACTCACTCACTCACTCACTCTAATAACTAAAAGTTAAAACGCAACAGTGCACAGACTTAAAAACCTTTCATAAAAATATTCAAGATTTAACTCGTGTTAAGCCAGCCTTATTTTAACGCTCAGTGTCGCCTTAAACAGGTCACTGAACTCAATTTTTATAACCTATTTCGTACAAGAGGTGCCTTTCAGAAGCTTTGCTTTAGTTTTATGCCTTCAAAATGTGTTGCTCTAAACTAAACAATATCTATTATATCAATTTCTAGAAAAGCTAAAATATTTTTTGTGAATATGAAAATATTTTTGTTCGTTTAATATGATAAAGAAAAGTTTTAATGAAGCATCAAAATAAATGCATTGGGTTCAGAACAAATCAAATATTTTTTTAAATACAGTTATGTAGATTTTTCTTTGTTCAAATGATTATAATAGAATTATTCTGTTTAACAATTTCAGAATAGAATTTCACTAAGAATTAGAAGATACTGATAAACGGTTGTAGGCTATTTGAATGCGGCTCAAATCACCGCCACAGATTATCTGACGCAGTCTAATTTAACCGAAACGTAAAGAGGTTGATTACATAAGCATTCTTCTACGTAATTGGCATATACTAAAACAACACCAAAGGTATTAGAATTTCTAGACACATAAGCAAAATGACCAAATAAATAACCTCCCATTAAACACAGGCTAACTTAGCTAGAATAAAAACACAAACACATAAATGTACCTGCCCTGTGAATTTCTAAACACATTAGATTAACGATTATTTTTGCTAAAATGCCGTGACTTTGGTAAAGGTTCACACCCACTAAGGCGTACCTAACATGACATATTATTAAACCCATTCAACATTGATGTGTGAAAAAAAAAAACAAATAAATGTTGAGGGCTAATATTTGACATAATTATTATAAAAGAAGGTAAAACCTTCGTCGTGTTCCCATTTGTGGGTTTCCAATCACTGCAAGTTGTTGGTTATGGTGTTTCTGGTAGCATTAGTCAGTGGTTGTTATACAGGCTGATATTATTCAAAGACACGACCCTATTCCATCACCACTAAAGAGCAGTAAAAACATAAAACAGAAGCAATTGCCTCAAACTCAACAAAAGTTAAGACAAATTCTTTTACGACTCTTATTCCAACGCCTACTTTTAGTTAGAAACTTAATTGAGTCAGGAATTCTTACTTACTCTCAAATAATTTCACACTTCAACCCTTTATTGGCGCTCCTGAGAGGTACTTATATAAAGTGTTTTGATAGCCGAGTTGAGCTTTGAACTCGATATTAAAAGAAGGAATCAAGTTAAATCGTTTATTGGGTTGGTAATGGCCGGTAGATTTACGGAAATCCTGGCTGGCTGCCTCCCAGCGATGCTAAAATTAGCTTCGGATAATTTCTTAAGCCAGACATCTCGGCGATCGTTATGATAGCAGGAGCTTCTATAACGTTAGATAAGTGCCTTATAAAATTGAATCTTTGCCATGTTTGACGTTTTTTAAAGGTTAACTGAATTGTGGATATTTTGTCAAAAACTGTAATTTATTGATATCGAAATAAATACTAGTGCCGTCTGGTGGCAACACCATGTAACTAGCTTTGTAATTGAAAACAATATTTGTATAAGTCTATGACTAGATAATTTCTACTTGTCTGTGGAATCTCTTCCTGTAACTCACTTTTGTGAGAATTAAAGCAACGTGCTAGAACAAAACAACTGTGTTTCTATTAATAATAGGTTATGGGCCCAGCTTGGCAATATTTTAGCTAGGGACAGTCGTAATTATTAGTTTAGCTCAGTTTTTAGCGTAGGTCGCGAGTGATAAACAAAAATTATCATGTCGACAAACTACTTGGTGAATGTACCAAAGCTAAAAGGGCGGGAAAATTACACGGAGTGGTGCTTCGCCGCGGAGAATTTTCTGATCCTGGAGAACATGGAGCATTGCATAAAAGCTGTTGCCGGGAAGACTTCAGAAGCCGCTGATGATGCGAGGACCAAGGCAAAATTGATTCTCACAATCGACTCCAGTTTGTACGTGCACGTAAAGGATGTCAAAACGTCGTTGGAGCTGTGGAATAAGCTGAAAGCTTTATTCGATGATTCCGGTTTTACCAGACGGATCAGTTTATTGAGAAATCTTATCTCGATTCGTCTCGAAAATTGGAGTTCCATGACAAGTTATGTGACACAGCTAGTGGAGACTGGACAAAAGCTAAGCGGAACTGGATTTCAGATCAGTGACGAGTGGATCGGTTGTTTATTGTTAGCTGGTTTAACGGAGAAATATTCGCCGATGATAATGGCGATCGAGCATTCGGGAATCGTCATCACCACCGACGCCATTAACCTCTAGAGCACCGTCGTAGAGCTTCGTCTTAAACGATTTTAAGACTTATTTTACTACAAATAGAGTTTTAATTCGGTCGGGGTTTGGTGGTACATTTTTGTACCAGCGGCGCTCTAGCGTTAAGTCAAAGTTGATGGATTTAGACGAAAACAATGGCGGCGACGCTAGCGGGGCATTTGCAAGTTTTAGAAAAAATAAGGTTGGTAGCACTGGTCACGGCGGAACCAAAGACAACGGACATTCGCAAACGTCAAAGTCAAAAAGGGTACAGAGGTGTTATAGATGTAAACAAACCGGGCACTACCGGAATCAATGTACTGTTGATAAGGATTCTTCAAATACCAAATCGAGTGAACGTAAACAAACAAACGCGTTCAATGCCGTCTTCCTAAATGGCAGTTTTTCGAAAAACGATTGGTATGTTGACTCAGGAGCGAGCGCTCACTTAACTTCAAACGAAAGTTTGATTGAAAATGTCTCAACCGAACATCCTATCAAAGAAATTATTGTTGCTAACCAAGAAAAGCTTAGCGTGAAGTGCTCGGGTGACGTGCAAATTGCGACGGTTACTGACGACAGTGAATACGACGTGATTGTCAAAGGAGTGTTGTGTGTGCCAAAGTTAACCACAAACTTATTGTCTGTCAGTCAGTTGGTCAGAAACGGTAACCGAGTGGTGTTTACTACCAGTGGATGCAACATTTATAATAAAAATGAGCAGTTGGTCGCCGTGGCGTCATTGACAAATGGCGTTTACAAGTTGAGAACTCCTGAGAGCACACAGGCTACAACGTTTGCATCTGTGGCTACATGGCATCGTAGATTAGGCCATGTAAACAGCATGTACTTAAACAAGATGCCTGATGCAGTAAGTGGCATGGAACTTGAGAAGAAAAGTGACATTTCTCAAACGTCATGTGTTGTTTGTTGTGAAGGCAAGCAGTCACGCCTTCCTTTTGGAAATGCTGGTTCGAGAAGTGGTGAATTACTGGGCATAGTTCACAGTGATGTGTGTGGTCCAATGGAAAATGCTTCGATTGGTGGGTCCAGGTACTTCATTTTGTTCATTGATGATTACAGTCGGATGACCTACATATATTTCATGAAGCAGAAAAGTGAAGCATTTGAACACTTCCAGAATTATAAGGCCAAAGTAGAGAACCAGTTGAACAGGAAAATTAAAACACTTCGCACCGATAATGGGAAGGAATTTTGTAACAGAAGTTTTGATGATTATTTGAAAAAGAATGGCATTTTGCACCAGAAGTCGAATCCTTACACGCCGGAGCAAAATGGCCTGGCAGAGCGTTTTAACCGCACAATTATTGAGAAGGCGAAGTGTTTATTATTTGATGCCAAGCTAGGGAAAGAATTTTGGGCTGAGGCATCAAATACAGCAGTCTACCTGCATAACCGTATTGCCCTTCCAGCGTTGAATGATAAAACATCTTATGAAGTTTGGAAAGGATATAAGCCAGACATAAGTCATTTGCGAATTTTTGGCAGCCGTGTCATGGTGCATGTGGCAAAGGAAAAGCGCAAAAAATGGGACAAGAAGTCAGAGGAGCAGATACTTGTGGGCTATCCAGAAGACATAAAAGGATATAGAGTTTATTGTCCCATCACTAAGAAGGTCAGCACCAGTAGAGATGTTATTATAATGGAAGAAGTATCTATGCCTGTGACAGAAAGCAAGGAAAGCAATGAAGAGAGCCTAGGTTCAGTGGGGGACATATCTTCAGGTGACTTAGAAGATACTATGATTGAGAGTTATGTTGACAAGTCTGATGAGACATATATCCCGAGTGAGTATGAAGATGCTGAATCAACTGAATCAGGTAAATCAAAGTATGATGAAAGAGCCGTCAGGTTGCGGAAGAAACCAGAGTGGTATGGATATTCGAACATGTGTGCTGATTCTACTGTGGAAGCGTGGGACGATGCTGGTGATCTAACTCTGCAGGAAGCATTGGCAGCGCCAGAGAAGGAACAGTGGTTAAGTGCAATTAGGGAAGAACTGGACTGTTTTAGTGAAAATGATGCATGGGAGTTAGTAGATGTTCCAAGTGCAGGCACGGTAGTGAAGTGTAAATGGGTTCTTAAAAAGAAATATTGTGACAAACAAGTGAGATATCGTGCACGGTTAGTTGCGAAGGGATTTACGCAAAGACCTGGTGTGGACTATGATGAGACATTCTCTCCTGTGATAAGACATTCTACTTTGCGTTATCTATTTGCATTAAGTGTACAGTTAGATATGGACATAACTCATCTGGATGTCACTACGGCATTTCTCAATGGTCATTTAAAAGAAACTATATTTATGCAGTTACCTGAGTGTTTCCCTATTGTTGATTGTAACAAGGTTCTTAGATTAAAAAAGGCCATTTATGGTCTAAAACAGGCTTCTCTAGCCTGGTATGATAGAGTCAATGAAACTTTATGTAATTTAGGTTATGTTAAGAGTAAAAGTGAGCCTTGTGTATTTTTAAAAGATTGTCATAATGAAAAAAAGGTGATAGTTGGTCTTTATGTAGACGATTTCCTTATTTTTTCAAATGTAAAGTCTGAAACTGATAAATTAATTAAAGCTTTAAGTGCTAAATTTAAAATTAAAAATCTTGGTGATGTCAAACAGTACCTAGGTATGAGAGTTAATGTTGATAGAAAAAACTGTGTTGTAACCCTTGATCAGGAGCATTATATAGAGCAGTTAATGCAAAAATTTAAGATGTCAGATTGTCACACAGCGGAAACACCTATTGAGTGTAAATTAAATGTTGAAAAATCTAGTGTGTGTAAAGAAAATATTCCATATCAAAGGTTAATAGGATGTTTAATGTATCTTGCTGTGTTGACTAGGCCAGACATAGCATACTCTGTCAGTTATTTATCGCAGTTCAATAATTCTTATTCAGATGTTCATTTTTCTTATGGTAAAAGGGTTCTAAGATACTTGTATAAGACTAAAGATTACTGTTTGAAGTACTCCCAAGGAACAGCGGATTTGGTTGGTTTTGTTGACGCCGATTGGGCAAGTGACGCGCTAGATAGACGGTCATATACTGGTTTTAGTTTCTTGAAAAGTGGGTCTGCTATTTCTTGGGAAAGCAGAAAACAACGCACAGTGGCATTGAGTAGCTGTGAAGCAGAATACATGGCTTTATCGGAAGCGTGTCGCGAGGCCATATATTTGCGTAGATTGGAAACAGAAATAGTTGGGTTTTGTAATAAAATAATTTTATTTAATGATAGCCAAAGTGCGTTAAAACTTGCCAATAGTCATCAGTCACACAAGAGGTCCAAACACATAGATGTGCGTTACAATTTTATAAAGGAAGTTATTGATGATGAGATTGTTGAAACTAAATATGTTGGGACTTCTCAGATGCCTGCTGATTTGTTGACAAAAGGTTTGTCCAGGGCAAAACATTATAAATTCATGGAGACTTTGGGACTCGTTAAAATTTAGTTCTGTTTTATATACATTTGGGTTGTAATGTTTGGAAGTTAAGTCTGTTTATTTTATTATTTCGATATAGTGGGGGTGTAATTTATTGATATCGAAATAAATACTAGTGCCGTCTGGTGGCAACACCATGTAACTAGCTTTGTAATTGAAAACAATATTTGTATAAGTCTATGACTAGATAATTTCTACTTGTCTGTGGAATCTCTTCCTGTAACTCACTTTTGTGAGAATTAAAGCAACGTGCTAGAACAAAACAACTGTGTTTCTATTAATAATAAAAACAAACAGCATTTAACATTTCTCACATAATCTTTGAGTTTTTAAATACTTCTTCCTAATTTGACTTAACCCGAACTCTACAGTTAACTTCCTCTACATACATATTTGTATTATTATTTTAAGTTTCAGTACAATAAATGAAACTATCCACTGTGTAAAAATGTTATCTTTCACCAATTCAAGAACCATAATAGCTGAACATCAAACAACACGCAATACACCATCAGTAACAACTCAGTAGCACACTCCATTTAATATCAATCCATTGCGTATTATCGACGGTCACAACTCACTCGCTCGCAGATGAAATTACTCCAAAATTACTAGCGCATAATGTCTCATCTCCGTGCACACACATACGTGGGAGGGACATGGAGTAGTGAACAAATGGAATGCTGTTATGTAGAAGAAGAAGGTGGCTGGTGCTGGTATGTTGAAGTCTCCTGAAATAATATTATACTCTTATTACGTGGCGATAATAATAAGAATAAATTATGAGTATCGCTAACTAGTTTCATTTTGTCAAAATTTGGAAAGAGTTAACCCCAAACTAGACTGCGCTTGTATCTTAAGTACAACAAGTAATCGTCTCTGCCACATGGCTCATTTGCTGCCGTCGGTGGATAGAGACTTTCCGAAATCGAAATCGAATTGAAGCGTTGTGAATACGGCGGCAGATGACAATATTCTTATAATAGACTACCATCACACATTGACATTATGTCGCGGTTTCAAGCCGTGTGTTATTGAATCTTGCATCCACGTGTTTACTCCATTTATTGGCTAATCCATATCAGTGGTACAGTACATGATTCGGCTGGCTGGGTATGATTGAATGGATGATGACCGCTTATCGTGTTAGTTGTGGTGAACTCATTAACTTGTTAGGCCTGCTTCGTTGAAACCTATGTTACTGAATGGTATATTAAAGTTTTATTAAACCCATTTTGTGACAATATTAAAGCGTTTCATGACACAATCGGTCCGATTTTAAATTAGTTTTATTAATTTGGATAAGCAATAAAATTGTTGACGATAAACTAAACTGCTGCTGTCTGTTTATTATCAATAATAAACAATTATTAGTAACACGTTTAATAATGTAATTAATAATGATTACATTTGTAAAATATAATAGGAAGTATCCGCAATGCTACTAATCCAATATTTTGACCTACTTTCGCCGATACGTGACCAACGGGATCAGAATGTAATATTATAAGGTAACACATACAAGGAAAACGATATTCTTCTATACATACGTAATTGTAATATGACTTCTGTTATATAATTAATTTTCTCCTACTTGTAATAGTGTATGAAAAAAAGCGTAAGATATATATTAAGAAAACTAGATTGAAATAAGTTATAAACTGCTATTGTACAAAACAAAAAACAGCGAACCTTTCCTGGCCTCTCAATAGTTTTCTTCTTTTTTCTCTTCGTTCACTAGCCTCTGAGTATCTTATTTAATGCGATAATATTTCACCAATCGATCGAATTCAAAGAATTGTCTGTTTAAATCAACTTCTTTCCTTCTTGGTTTTTAAGAATAAGGTCATAGTCGCATTCTGGATCACAGAGGTCTAACTTAGAACACAGCAAAGACTCTTTATGTTCTTGTAAACTATTTTATACTGCGGTCCCTACAAAGTAAACACCGCAGTACTGTTGGTGTCATATCATGTCTAAAGCAGGTGTAAACAAAGCCAAACACGACACTTTCCGTGTTTAAACCTCCTTAAATTACAAATAATTCCTTGCTTGTCTTTTTTCTAGGTGCTATCAGAAAACAAAACAAGAGTTCTCCAAAATGTCTGTGTTTACAAGAGAAATCGGTAGAACTCTGAGCCTAAATGAAAAGATAAAAGTAGGTTTATAGTTGACATTAATAATATTGGCCTAGTAAAGAAAATACAGCTCTTTTAAAATCATGTGTCAAACGCAAAAACAGAAAAGTTGATTGAGTTGTGAGAAAAAAGTTTTTTGTTACTATCTAGTCAGCATCGGCCCTAATTTCTTAGCATTCAAATGCGAGCCCCTCTCGATACCTCGTAACGAAGGCCTCACAGTCTAGAGGTCACGCTGACCTTCCACACTCGATATCTACCAGACCCTTACATCTAATCGTCGATATAATACCGCACATTTTAATAGCCGTGTTTTCAGAGAAAAAAATATGATATATACTTTCACGTTAGTGACGAGGGAATGTCAAAGGAAATGTAAAGAGTTTAGAGAAATTGAAATTATTCAATTTTTACATTGAATATAGACGGTTAGACATGAGAAGGCCGTAAGTTGATGTTTAGATTCTGTGATGCGGTGTCAAAATAGTGCTTAAATATACTTTAGGTACTTGCAAGTAACGGTGATTGATTTGCCTTGACTTCGACTTGCCAAGTATGTAAGGGCTCATACACACGAAGACGATTCGTTTTTATTTTTTTTGACGAATCGTCTTTTTTCACGATTCGTCAATTTTTTAACGGTGGCAATGGTTTTTAAATGCCCGTGTTCATACGCATCACGAATCGTGGAAAATGACAGACACGTCTTAAATAACGTATCGTCTTTTAAAAATCAGGTTCGTCAAAAAACACGAATCGTGATTTTTTTTGACGAAACGTACGTTTCACGAAACTAATGTGAACACCTATTCGGATGATGTGCCGAATCGTGATAAAACACGATTCCGTATGCAATGTGAACGTCCATCCGTCATGACGTATCATGTTTTTTGACGAATGATCAATGACAGAACCCGTGTGGATGAGCCCTAACCCCTACATTTTTCATGGTTGCGGTCATCAACCGGCTATACTAGAAAATGGTTGCAGCTGATGTGATGTTAATGATTCAATTGTTTTAGAACTATGGTTGAAGAGAATTATACACCGTTAAATTTTGATCGTTTTAATCCCGTGGAAGGTCGATCCAGTGCATGAAACACTATCGATTTGTAAAGATAAAATTAAATTACTTTTCCTTGTAATCTCGAATCAATTCTCGCATTAGTGAAAAAGCAATGCGAACCATTAGTTAGGAAAAGTAGGTACTATTCGAAACTCATGTTGTACCATATGATGTGTGTGTGTGGTAGATAACATTCACAGAAACAACACTAAGTCGACCCATTTTACCAAAGACGCGCGCGCGCAGTCCACGTTGACTCATAAAAATTAGCCAATGCTAGATCAGACTCCGCCCCCACACCCCATTTGATTGGCAATGCGAAAGCTGAATGCCCCGCGCGCCCCTGGCTAAGGGCTGCACTTGTAAACACATCAGTTTCTCTAAGACGTCATCGATGTATCATTGTTTCTTTGTCGCGCGAAAATAATTTCGTCTCGTAATAACGTGTACTCCAACCTGGAACATAGATTATCTGGAGTTTGTTGCTGTTTTTTTGTTTGTGTTTGTTTATTAATGGTGCAATTATACGCGATCGTGACTCGCCGTCTCTACAGCGAACCAAACCACATGCAGTCTTTACGACTGCATGTGGTACCATACCCATCCCGCCATCCGGCTTCGCAGCGGTTGTTATTGATCACGGACAATTCCATTCACCTTCAAACGCTCAGGGCCGCGGTCGCCAACCACACCCGAACTAGACGAAGACATCCTAGACTACTTGAACGAGATCCCAGGCGTAGTATAACTACAAATTTGCTAACATGAACATCAGCTGAGCGATCAATTACCTTAGTAGGTACGCACCGAGGCACGAGCCATTGTAGGTAAATAAACTCGTGGTAGGTAAATAAACTCGTTTCATGCATTCTGCAAATATTACGTTGTCCCTTCCTTTTTTTTAAATTATAAGCAGTGGACGGAATAGGTAGAGCTAATTTACCTAAAGTTCAAGGAACAGAAACGAAAATTGGGGACTTCCTTACGACTAAAAATTTATTTCCGAATATTTTTTTCTGAAACTCGGAAATGTCTCGGAATCAGTTAAGTACGTTTAATAATAATGTTATTTATTAATCAGTACAGTACAGTACTCCCAAATTAATAATGCGCATAGAAATCTTCGTCACTGTTCGGCAACGGTCGTATTCCCCGAGCGTCGGAAGACGATATGTATATAGAGTGGTTAAGTGCATTTTCTTCATGCATAATTTAGTAGAATTATGTGTTTTGTGCTAAAAGAGATAAATATTGATTTATCAGTAACGAAATTGATTCGATAATTCGATGTAAGTAAATAGCGAGGAAAACGACACAATTGTGAATATGCTACAATCTTTGTTGAATTGATTTACTTCTTCATGCTGAAGCTGGTGTAATGATGGAAGAAAAGAAGGTTTAAATAACACAAGGTTTATATTAGAAGAAGAAAAAATGGTTTTCAAACACAGGTTTACATTAAAATCTAATCATTAAAATCTCAGTTCAAAAGTAACTATTATATATACTATACATAACTATTATATAAATATTATATATACTATATACTATTTCAATTTGAGTAAGATAATTAAAGTTGAAATTAAATTTACCTTTGAAAACAAAACCAAGAAGGGTGTGTATTAGCAGCTCTATATAATTCCACACAGAGAGAACATGTGCAGTCACTACCAATATATAAAGACGACTGACGGACCTTTGACTGACCGGCGACAACCGCCGACCGCCCGAATTGTTTTCAATTGTTTCACATGATTTGATATATGACATTGACTCCTGCTTCTTTCGAACAAGGTGCAAAATGCAAGTGCATTGTTTAGGGCTCTCTCCGATTCAATGATTCTGGTGTTTCCGGGAATACGACAATTAGCGAAGATTTGCATGCGCATTATTAATTTGGGAGTACTGTAAACTAATTGAACTCATTATTATTCCTTTTTAACCGACTTCGACAACAATGAGAACGTTCTCAAAAAGCCAGTAGATACGTTTTCTATTGTTATTAATTCAGGTAAAGAAGCTGGTATGGATATTAAATTAGCTTCCGCACTTACTTAAGAAGATAAGGAGATTACCTTTATTTTTACTTTATTAATTTTAGTTGTACTTAAGTAATGTTCCGACATTCGGAACAAATAATCCGAAAAAAAAAATATCGTAAGGAAGTCTCCACTTTTCGTTTCTGTTCCTTGAACTGTAGGCACATTAGCTCTACCTATTCCGATCCCTGATTATAAGAGATACAATGCTGTGAACTTGTTGATGAATAGTATTTTGTATGTTAAACCACCTGTCCAAGGAATTAAAACGATCAGAATTTAACGGTGTATAGTTTGGTCTTATAAAAAATAATAAAAAAAACACATCTAAATTGTTGAACTTATCTTTTCAGAGGTCTTGCGCAACGTGTCACCTCAGTTCACCGAAGTTTATAATAATATCTTCGAACAGCAAGCTCTCTATAATTCAAAGAATTGCATTATTTTACATTTCATCAAAATTAATATTATTATATTTAAAAAAGGTCCCATTCGCATTCAATGGTAATTTAATTTTCATTGTAATTCCACGAAAGCATCTGTTGATCTTCCCACGTAAAGGGAAGGGTGCAAGCAGAGGGGATGGTGTGCCTTGAGGCAATTGCTATGCAATTATTAAGCCTAATGATAAAATCCATCGCCATGTTTTGGCAAAAGAAATGCCGCCCGTTTCTCTCTTTGATGGCTTTGGTAAAAAAAACTTTTGTTGCAAAAAAAAACCGACTTCCAAAAAACACACTAAAAAAGTGGAAAATAACTTTACTTTCGGAAGTCGGTGACTATTGTTTGTTTCATTGATTTTTTTGCCACCGACTTCCGAAAGTAAAGTTATTTTCCACTTTTTTTGTTTTTGTTTTTGGAAGTCGGTTTTTTTTTGCAAAAAAGTTTTTATTTTACCCTTTTTAGTTATCGTATCACACACAAATCCTTGTCAAGTATCAATTTCGCAATTTCTTTTACTTGGATGACATTTTTTCCAGCTATTTTGATTTCAAAACCAAACTGCTGAACCGATTTTTATGAAATTTCTATGGGACCAATCGGGAAGTAGATTCATTCAGATAAAAGAAGAATTTTTCAAATCGGTTCATAAATGACGGAGATATGAGGTAACAAACAAAAACATACAACCGAATTGAGAACTCCTCCTTTTTTTGAAGTCGGTTAAAAACGTGGATTTTCAAAGGAAGAAGAAAAAAATGAATATGGCAATCTTGGGAAGTGTGACTCCTTGGTTGACTTTCAAGTACTGATATTATAAATGAGCAAGTCACTCTGTCTCTCTGCTAACTATCGATGCACAGTGGATTTCAATTATTAGCAGACGTGGAGGGTCGGACATGAGATATTGTTTATTCCGGTAGTATGTTCCGATGGTATAATTTCCGACGCACATGCGAGTGGAAGCTTGTAACTAATAATAATGATCGAAATAAATCTCATATAGGACGCTGGTTAACGGCAAAAAAAACGGGTTAGTCCCTGAGTACCCCGATCCCTGAGGCACCCGTACCGGAGGACCCCGAATTCTATAAATATGATTACATTTCTTTCTTTTGTTTTTTCTATTGTTTTCAACTTGTACGGTCGACATGAGCATGCCCAAAAAACAATTACAATTCAATTGGTACTACATACGTGATGGTTTACAGGCAACGTCCTCAGAGAGACCTTAGCCCAGCCAATGAAATAATAACAAATATCTTTCCCACAACAAGTCCAGTAATTGTAAATCAGTATCAGATCGAGTCGATATTAAACATGTCCCGGCGCGATCCTACATGAATATTAATATAGTTCCACTGGCCGAACATCAAAACAAAAAGTTGACCTATTTAGATCGCCCTTAGGTCTCGTTTCAAAGTCCTACGTTGTTGGGTCACTTGATACTGTTATTCTAGTTTAATCAAACATTGTCTTTACAAGAACAACTGATAGGATAGCTCTTATTGTTCTACTGCTAACAGTGTTTCATTTTCCAGTGTTCAGAAGTCTATGATGAAACAAATTGGACAGAAAATTCCAACTATAGTTGTAGGCATCGAGTTTGATGCTGTACTGTATTGTTCGTTTTTGTTCAAACTAATATCTTCATGAGTAGAACAAGACGGAATTATACCAATAACTAGATTCTGGGGCTTTAACAGAATATAATAATTGTCAGCGACTTTATGTTCATGGTCAGGTTGTTTTAATATTATATACTAACATTAGAAAAGAGCAGAATATGGAAATATAATATTCTTATGGAAAAACAAATGATGATGTTATTCTTACAACTTCTTTAATAGCGCCATCAACAAAAAAAAATCTCAAGAACAAGCGCCAATAATACTAAAAATTAACGAGCACGGTAAGCTAAAATAATAAAAAAAACGGTCCACTATTAAAAGTGATTCGTATTCGGGCCAGTGCTCGTCCCACATCGATTAGGTCAGTCGATAGGAGCGATCTAATCGCGCTCGCAAATCGATACGTTTGGACTCGTCTCAAACAATGTATGTGCCGCTGCTTTGAATAAACAGAACCGGCCGAACTGAGCCGCATCAAGCTGTTTGCTTGAGTTATAGAGGTTTGGAGCTCGAAATAGATTTCCGAATCAAAATTGTACGCTTCATTTTGTTACAGAATAAGGAAATACTATGTGAAGGACAACTAATATGGATGACTGAGTGTTACATGATGTGGAGAACACATGATTTGCGTGTCACGCCTTTCTCCAGTCCCGCATTTACAGTGGATTCAGATGTCAATTTCTTAAAAACCAGAAAATCGAGAAATTAAATTCAACTCTATGAGATTAAACGTAGACCGTAATTTGGATTAAACCTATTGAAACATCGAATACAATATCCTAAATCAACGGCAACCCTATCAATACCTACCTTTTGATATAAAGGACACTTCTAATCTCGTAAATCAAAATATCGCCAGCAATAAACCAGGCAGTGGGTGTAAAAATGGCAGTAAAACAATTTATTGCCCGCAGTGACAGATCGCTAGCCCATCCTATCACCTAAAAGCCTCAGTTCAACCTATCTGCAGAACAATCTGGCGAATGGCGAGATAAATATGTGATTCCTTTGAATATTTTTGTTAGAGTCATCATTCGGTTTGGGCGGCGAATAGATTGCCCATCGCTAACCATGGCATTGTGAGAGATGACTATGTTAGGGGAAACGTTGTGAGGACAACTACCTTCATCTAATATAGTTTTAGTGTTATTGGATCACCGACACGATCATCAAGCGTGTTGATTTTACTCGTAATAACTTTTGGAAAGTAATCTCTGCTGAACATTTTTACAAGCCCAAGAACAATTAAATTATGTGAATGCTTGTGCATGCAGTCACCGATGATAAAACAAGTGAAATATCACCAATGAAAGAAATTACGAAAATCTTACCGTTTTATTAAAAAACCAAGTGCAATGAAGACAGGTAACAGAGAACAAAAGAAGAAAACTTAATAAAAACTCATATTATTTGGTCAAATCCAATAAAAACCCACTTCCCCAACTCCCACCGCTGAAGCATCGTAACAAGCCATAAACAAGTCACCCAATATTAGGAAAATTGTGCGAAATAAATCCAAATCCCTATAACACGGTTTTATTGTTTTATTTTTTACAAACAACTCGTTGAGTTTTCATATTTACTCACCCCCGCTCGGCAGCTAGAGTTGGGACATGTTGTGTACAATGTGACCCCGGATGTATCGATATTATTACTTTTTATGCTTTATTCAAATATAATTATATTTATTTTAGACAGGGGCACGGGTTTTGTAGTTGGAGTTTTTGTTTGTACGAAATAAATTGTGTGTTAAATCACATTCCATCCATATAAATATAGAATTTTATCGTGAGGCTTGCATGCTCCCAATATCCCAGTTTAAAGCTGAACGAAAAGCGACTACAAAATGCACAATTTTCCTTGTCTTTGTTTTTTAATCGTGACAGTTAAATCATTTTCTACTATCTTCATTTGACATAAAAGTCACGAAAACGTTTCTACAAAAGGAAAAACTTCATTCTCCAAAAATGTCGCCAAGCGTATGCCCCATCTCTGGTCAGCATTACAGGCGGGTGCGAACATGAAACAATATATCAAGCGAATTTCAACGCCAGATGCGTTGGCTCCCAGGGACCGATGCGTCCGGCCACCTTTGCACGTCATGATAAAAATATACACCAACTTACTAATACACCCTACACAATCAAACAACAACCTTATGTAAAAGGCACAAGCAGGACGACCAAAGCTTAGGATAACACTGTAAAATTTTAAGTAGCAAACAAAATTGAACTTTATCGTATCGGAATAAGGGCGTTACAAAGTTGTTGTAGGTGAGTAAATCGAGGGCGGCACCCCAGTGAAAGAAATCGGGTAATGACACTGATTATCGGTGCTGATCCTAAATAATAAATGTCCGCCATTGTATGTGAAGCGCGTAGTTTTAACGTGCCAAGCTGGAGATATCGTAAGATTTGTCGCCGGGACGTAAGACGGCTCCCACATGGGTGCTTCGATACGAAAATAGTAGCGTTTTGTTTGTTAAACTGTTGAAATATACTTTTATTTTAAGTAGTTGATTTTGTTTTCTTATTTCCATGAATCATCATCTTCCTGCCCTTGTCCCACTCTGCTCGGGGTCGGCGCAACACGTTTTCTTCTTCCATTCTCCCCTGTCAGACATCACGGCATCATTTACTCCTTTCTCTTTCATATCATTTCCATGAATGATACTTAGTATAAGGGACTGATATTTTGAAAAAGTGATTGTTTTTTTTTTGGGTTTTCTAATAAAACTGCTTTCAAATGAGCCAATTCTGATAAGATAAAGCTTCTAGAAAAATCCTCAGTAGTTTTCTTGTTTGTGGGACTTACAGTAGTTCGTTCTTATAAGTTCTGACGAATGAGCCTTGAAATTGAAAAAGCAATAGAAGATTAGTCTTTGAATCAAACGGCAGTGAATTTCCACGCAATAAGATATTGCGATCTACTCCGTCAGTACTGCGGCGAGATATTCTGCGAAGGAAGTATATTATAGTTTCATGCTTCTTAGTAAAACAGTCCTATTAAGAATTTATAAAGTGAAATAAATACTTTTCTTTATTTATTTTTCTAACTTATTTTAATATTTTTAAATATCCCTATACAAAATCAATATAAAAAAACATTTAAAAATAAATAAATAATAAATACTTTTTTTTCTTTATTTATTTTTCTTACTTACTAATTACATTTTTAAATATTCCTATAAAAAAAAAAAAACATTTAAAAATATGACGGCGTAAGCGATGGCTGAGCGATAGCGCCGTTGTCATTAGGGTTCGGTGGTACCGGGTTCATGATGAAATGTTAAAATAATAGTTTCGGTTTCGGTACACAAAAATCACAGTTTATTATTTAACACAAATTTACATTAAATAACACTAACAAATAATCTCCACAAAATGGGCAAACCGACAGTTTCGTTCTGAAGGAGTGACTTGGTTGGAGTTCCGAGCAAAAGTGATCTCGGCACAATCCCCACTCTACAAAATGACTCTGTCCACGTGCCGCCATTAAAACAACATCTGACGTCACGGCGTTTACCCCTGCTATAATGGTCAAATCAGCAACTTGATGTTTAAAAGTTATCGCTTTCTCCGACACGGCCAGCCTGACAAGTTACACGTCCTCGTGAGTACCTGTAACCAAACAGTCAAATTTGGAGCAACAGTACAGGCTCGGTCAACCTGACCACATCTTTATGGAATAGCATAACTTGAAAATAACAGTTGTCAAACAAAAGGTTCCTCTAAGTCTCAATCATATTTACTCAGCAACTAAATCAACTTCGATCACATACAACGCTCATGGCCCAGCTGCCGCAGCTGCTAGTGACACTTATGCCACCCATATCGTCATCACCTCATGTGATACGACCACACACATCACATAGAGTCTGCGACTCCCAGGTCAGTACAAGACCAAAACAACAATAGTCTCCATTGAGACCCAGGTCCCCGCCGTACCACCAGCTGCCCATCGCCCCCTGAACAGCTCACAAGTGAGCTGCAGTTACGACTACAGACTAGTGCGTACGGTGCGACCAAATAGCCATGGTATGTGTCTACTACCCGGTGGAGGTACTTTCATCACCGTCCTCTACGTTTAACTCATTAGGAACACTACTTAGAGGCATCTTTCGTATACGATCGTGAGCGTACTTGTAGGTTCTATTACCATTCAGTGATTTTAAAACATAGCGATCGTTTTCAAGCAACTCTTAAATTTTGAAAGGACCTTTAAATTTGGGTTTAGTTTGGTTTCTTTTTTTTTCATTTTTGATTAATTAATACCAAATCACCAACACTGAAATTAACTACTTTGGCCTTATTTTTGTCAAAACGGGCTTTTTCATAAGCCGCACTCTTCTTAATACCGTCCACCGCGTGTTCTCTCGCCTCTGTTAGGTCAATTCCGGTTTCATCATCGTCGTTATAAGCCATTGATAAAAGCATTCGAATACTCATTCAAAAGGGACGTCAACCGGTCCTTGTTTTCGTTTGAAATATCAGAATCAACATTGTAAAGATCAATTACGGGAGGTAAATCGCAACAACCTACATTTGTGACTTTCGAAATACGTAGGGTAGATTCAGTTAAATGTACGGTACATTTCATAGCCAAGTGTCAAAATATCGCGTCCGATCATAACATCGTATTTCATACAATCAGTCAGTGCTAAAAACATTCGAATTATTACCGATGCCAATTACTTGCACGGTTGAAAGTGAACGTTTGCCCGAGAATTTATAAGCTACACTTTGTTTAACGAGAGAACACTCGGCGCCGGAATCAAAACAAAATGAAAACGACTCACCGGATTGTTCCAATTGCCCGCAAACACCTGCTATTTCGCAGCTATCGACGCGTCGCTCCGCCGTTGCGTTGGCAGCGCTGCCCGCCGACGATGACGCGCCACCCGCACTGCCGCGTTGGCAGTTCGTAGAGATGTGTCCGGCTTCTCCACAACGGAAACACGTTATTCTTTTGCTGGAACCCGACGAAGTCGCCGCCGGTGTAGTTTTCTGGGCGTTAGCTCCAGCAGGCTGCGTAAACTTCGAACGACAGTTCACCGCTTTGTGTCCCGGTTTTCCGCACTTATGGCACGTGAACATAGTGGAAGTTGGTGGCTTTAAACGCTTTGCATCAGTGTCGCCATCACCGGTACTGCGATCGAACTTCCGCTTCAGACTTGCACTCGCCTTAATCTCCTGCAGTAACTTGTTGCGTGACGTTATTTCGCTAGTAAACGCCAAGCGATTAAGCCGAGAGTCGAACTGAGAGACATGAGCGAGCACATACGACGTGGCTATTTCTTCATGGCTTCGATTCTTCCATCGAGCCAACAGGGTAGTCATTAGGCGGCTGGCGTACGCTGCGAGACATTCGCCCTCCTTCGGCCGGCCGTTGTGGATGTTAACAAGCGATGCAGCAAGAGTTTCAGTGGATGCATAACGCGCAAGGAATAAGTCGCGGAAATGCTGCCACGTCATGCCTGCATGCGAAATCTGCGACAGCCACGATGACGCATTACCTTTCAGGGCTTTGCTCAGAGCTATAATAAGCGATGCACCCTCCAGTGGACGTTCGTCGAGGCAAATATCGATAGTATCGCACCAAGCACGTGGATCGGTATCTGGTAGCTCCGGATTAATTTCTGGCAGCATGATCTGAGGTGCCACTGTTGGTGTTGTAGCTGCAAGTCAAGTCATACATCCGTCCGCTGCCGCCGCCAACCGTGTACTGGAGCCCTAAGCGCTACAGTGTCCTGATGGCTTCGATCAGCTGCATCATATTTTTCTGCTGCATCTCGAACATAGCACGCCAGTGGGAATCGAGTCCAGATCCCACTTCTGATGACGGCGTAAGCGATGGCTGAGCGATAGCGCCGTTGTCATTAGGGTTCGGTGGTACCGGGTTCATGATGAAATGTTAAAATAATACACACATCAAAAGTGTCTAGGGATCAAGCATTTTTATGCGGATTTCTTGAGATTGAGATGTGGCTTTGTAGTAAATTTATGATTTTATAAATTTATATGGATCCTTTTTGGTGCATTTCATAATTTGAATCAGGAACTCTCAATCAAATTCGAGTAAAAGATGAAAATAAGCTGTCAATATTTTCCCTATAAAAACATACAACGCATTGAAGACATTATTAGTGCTACTGTTTCCCTACTACTGATTAAAACCAACGTTATTATGGAGCGGCGACGTCATTTAAGCAGGGAAGAAATGCTCAGAGCCGTGGGAATGATAGAAGCTGGTTCCCGGCAACGTACTGTGGCTTTAGCTCTGAATACAAGTCAGAGTGTTATCAGTCGACTTTGGACACGTTACCGAAGCACTGGTACCGTGGCTGAGCGCCATAGAGGACGGTATCGCTGCACCACACGGAGACAAGACCGATACATTCAAATCTTAACTCGAAGAGCTCCAACAATAACCGCCATGATGTTAGCCGTGAGGCTTCATCACTCTTCAGGGACCTTAATTAGCGACCAAACAGTCAGAAACCGCTTGTATGAAGTGAACCTTCATTCCCGAAGACCGCTACGGGTACCACCTATAGCAATGCACAATCGTAGGATTCGATATCAATGGGCTCTTGAACACAGAAATTGGGCAGAAGAACAATGGCGTTTCGTGTGCTTTTCTGATGAGTCTCGTTTTGGTATGAGACCGGATACAAGACGTATACGACACTGGAGAACCCCTGGACGCCAACAGCGATTAAAATCCTGCCAGGAAGTCCATCCTTATAGTAGTGGAACCATCATGGTATGGGCGGGTATTTGGATCGGCGGAAGAACTGAGTTGATTTGGATCAGAGGCAACCTCAACGCTCAAATTTATGCTGAGACGATTGTATCAGACGTCATCGTTCCTCTACAAGTGCAAATCGGTCCCTTATTTCAGTTAATGCATGATAATGCACGACCGCACACCGCAAGAGTTGTAAGACAGACTCTCGCCGCAGCTAACATCAATGTCCTGCCCTGGCCTGCTCAGTCGCCAGACTTGAACCCGATTGAGCATGCATGGGATATGCTACAGAGAAGAGCTCTGCCGAATATGGAGGGTATCCAGTCGCAAGAAGACCTTTTTTTGTTGTTGCAACGAACATGGGCGGCCATTCCACAGCGTGATTTGGATGAACTCATTTTGAGTATGCCAAACCGATGTTCTTGTGTTGTTAGTGTTCGCGGTAGAAACACGGATTATTAATTGTTTAAGTTACCCAATAAAATTTTAAAGAAAACTGTTATTTCAGTCTTTTTTTCGAACTTTAATGTTAGTGGTTCAAATGTCAAAAATCCCTTTATTAGGAAAATGGCAAATTTCTTTATTAATGCAAAGGTGACTTGGTTTATCGTTACTGTGACAAACGAAAACACTTTATTTGATGAATCCTTAAAGAAAATTTTAATTAATATCAATCAGGAGAAAAGTTATTGCAAAAATATATGTTGATCCCTAGATACTTTTGATGTGTGTAGTTTCGGTTTCGGTACACAAAAATCACAGTTTATTATTTAACACAAATTTACATTAAATAACACTAACAAACAATCTCCACAAAATGGGGAAACCGACAGTTTCGTTCTGAAGGAGTGACTTGGTTGGAGTTCCGAGCAAAAGTGATCTCGGCACAATCCCCACTCTACAAAACGACTCTGTCCACGTGCCGCCATTAAAACAACATCTGACGTCACGGCGTTTACCCCTACTACAATGGTCAAATCAGCAACTTGATGTTTAAAAGTTATCGCTTTCTCCGACAAATATAAAAAATAGTAGCCCACCGGTATCGGGAACAGGGTCCAAGCTACCGGCGGTCAGGGCTCCAGAGAGAGGAACCTCCTAACAATACGAGCCGTGTCCAGGAGTACCGCTTTCTGAATCAAGCCCTTGATCCAGCCGCCTAACGAGAGCCTCCTCAGGTATTGGTCGAGGCTCTTGGCAATTAAGCCATGGGCTGAAACGACTATCGGCACAATGATCGCCGTGTCCACTTCCTACATGTCGACAACCTGGCGAGCCAAGTCAAGATACTTGATTTGTTTATCTTTCTCGGCTTTCACGAGGTTCCCATCATGCGGGACCGTTATGTCAACAATCATTGCGCGCCGCTCTGATCGATCCACCACCACTATGTCAGCCTTGTTGGCCACAATGGTCCTGTCAGTGATGATGGATTGATCCCAGTACAGTGTGATATTGCCATTTTCGAGAACTGGGTCGGGCACATACCTATAGTACGGCACTTCCGATTCCACAAGGTTGGCACTTCCGATTCCACAAGGTTGGCACTTCCGATTCCACAAGGTTGTAATAATAAATAATAATAAATACTTTTATTATTATACATTGAAGGAATTGTTCAAATCAATATTATGTGAATTTCGTGGGTTAAGTTATCGATAAAACTTAAATAGAAAATGTTAGACCACAATAAAGTCAACAAAAAAAAAAAAAATTTGTAGGTACACTGTCAAAAATTAAGAAAGTCATCAGCTTTATTTTCCTGACTTTGGGACCATATTTCAGTAACTGCGACATGAACTGAACAGCAGTCACAATTTAAAACCGAACAGATTTATCGACTTCCAAATGAGTCCAATTATTCATTCGAAATGACGTCCATTGCACACTGCATTACAACTGTATCACACACCAACCGGTGCGGCTCCGTGTGTTGACACTACATCTCTGTGCTCGTTTGTTTGCTCGACGGAAAAGCACTGTTGGAAAACGTGGAACATTGCCTGTCCACAACACGCGGTCGGTATTTATTTTCCTATCAAGCTATCTGATTTGCATATTTTTTGTACAAAAGGACAACTCCTGTTGAAATGTTAACATAGCTATGGGAAGTAAAGGAGCTTTTGTTGAGATACTTAACCTCCATCTTTGTTGAAGATTTTTCTGGTTTCTTGATCATTATTTTTTAGCTTGTGATAAAAATAGAAAAAGGGTGAAATTGTTCTCATTCTGCCTTGGATCTGATCGGAAATAAAACAATAATAGGATCTGTAAAATCTGATGAAATCATGATTATTTGTTACATATCGCTCTGAACTTGACTCGAATAGAACCATTGCAATTCCATCCACTTCGTGAATGCAAATTTATGTTAAGGTATTAAATGAAGCTATATTCAATGCTGCTCATTTGACAGTCTGACTGGGTTTATAGTCAGAATAATATTCATATATCCAATATAATAAGAACACATAAGGGTGGAAACACATCGGTACGATACAACGCACCGGCGAAGAAGAAGGCGATAAGTCTTATGTAATTTTTGAAGTTCCAAAAGAGCTTATTCTCAGCATAGTTTGAAGAAATGACTTTTGATTTTGAATTTAACGTTGTATTGGAAACGAGATTTTAATTATGGTGCATATTTGCAAGTGCAATTTTACGCCCTGACATCGCTCTACTATATTTTGCGATTGCCCTTACGAAATTACAGCGTAATGCAATACGATACAAGCTTTGCAGGTTATATTATATTCTATTCAGTGAAGTATTGTAACTGTTTCATCTGTTTGAGAATCGGAACCGTCGCTTTATAGATATTCAATTGGATTGCAGCTAGGTATTGCTTTGTTTGTTTAGGTAGTAACATATGTATTTGCACGTGGTTACAAGATTTAAATAGCAATATATTCTTTGATAATTATTATTAGATTTCGATCAAAACAACTGAACATCCATGGGGTGGTTCATATGCTTTGTAATAACAGTTGCTTTTGTCAGAAAACTAGGTGATTGTTGAACTTTGATAATATTATCACTTGTCAAACATAACATCACGCCTGTAATCCCCGAAGGGTAAGACAGAGGGGTACCCAATTATAGTAAACCCACATTTATTTTTAGGTCTTATGTATAAGGGGGCGAGTACGATCAATTACTAGTCATGATAATAATTTTATTCCCTACTTAATCGCCTTACCCGCCAATGACAAGAATAAATGTAAAATACGATGAAACACTGCGATCTACACCAGCGTCCCAATCAGCAACCATTCATAATACTTATACATCAATCACGATACTATTTGCAGCTTTATAACAATAACGAGCGAAATAATCCGCTCACTAACAAGTTTGACGTCTCCGCAACACCGCCGCCGCCGCCGCAACACTCCGCACCGCGACCGACCGTAATGTATTTATTTTCCTTTTATTCGCAGCGTTTAAGATTTTATTCCGACTCAATTACTTCACAGCGAGTCGCAGCGCTTAACGCTAGTTCTCCATATTTTCCTCGCGCATTACTTTGTTTAAGTATATAAAAACGTGGAGCTTATCATCCGGTTATCTATGCGTCGTAAACTTGACTCGAGGGGATATAATTGTACTCACTACTCACAGCCTTTACGTTTATTGCTTTCCGTTTTAATCTTAACAAGTAGAGTATAAAGATTGTGGAGCTCTTAGGAATTTTGTTTGTCATTTCTTTAGACGACTTTTGTCAATTTTCTTTAATACTAGGTGATACTTATACGAATGCCTAAAAAAGCACTTAGTTGGATGTTCAACGCTACACATAGTTACAACAGTGTATTTAGGCATTCATTTTGTTCTTCTTTTTCTGTAAGTTGGTTTGGCTTTATTTTTGGACTCTGTTACAGGCCACGTTAATTGCGAAATCAGTCAGAGGTCATTTTTAATTTATTTAGGTTTAAATTGTCGTTCTCATTAAAATTAGGCTATAGTGAAAACGTCATTTGAATATTCTAACACTTCTTGATATAACTCTCCCAAACCAAGTTCACCGACCTCAAACGGCTACACCCTTTTACCTGACATCATCCCTGACCATAAACTAAAAGTGTTTCTCTGAATATATTACCTGTACCAACATTACCCCAGTAAACCCGAACTTTACCAACAAAAATGATCCACGACATGGATCAGATCGCAAATAAGTCGGGATATACAGGGTGTTTTGTACAAGGACAGACACTTTTTGAGGGATTGGGGATGTCACTTACTAGCTCAGAGCTTAACTCAATTGTAAGGATGTTAGAAGCACATATGTACAATATTTCTTGGAAAAAAATGTACATTGTTGAAAATACCATACAATATTTCGATCTTAGAAATAATGAGTCTCAAATAAAAAAGTTGAAATAAAGAAAATATTGTCCCAATTATTGTGACACATAAGACTTAAGATTCTGTAGACAAAACCATAGAGACGAATTGATAACCTCCTCTTTTTGGATATCGCTTAAAAACTAGGATATGCCTTCCCCTACTCCTAAGAAAATTGTGCTAGTCCGTCTTCTAAACAGCCTGTATAATTCTAGCATCAACGAAGCGCGTAGGGTTTTGGAAAAAACTAGATTGTAAC
Source organism: Standfussiana lucernea (assembly GCA_964057025.1). Classification (NCBI taxonomy): domain Eukaryota; kingdom Metazoa; phylum Arthropoda; class Insecta; order Lepidoptera; family Noctuidae; genus Standfussiana; species Standfussiana lucernea. Next base: position 15,953,178 of record OZ059802.1, on the reverse strand, counting down.
GTTGTACCGTTCTTTGTGGCGACGTCACGCGTCAGTATCAGGTGCTGTCTGACGTGGTGTGGTGGTGTGGCATGCTACAGCGCCTCCTTTGTGCTCTGCGTGCGGCTAGGCTAGTTTACAGGCCGTTTTGAGGTGGTGTCAAAAATAACTAGATTTAAAAAAAATGCTAACACTCTTTTTGATACATCTTGTATTATACTGCCGTAAGCAAGCCGTTGGGGCTACCATACATGAATTGAAACCGTGTATAAATTGGTCACAGTCACCCCTTGAATGCAGGACTTTAAGCCATCTAGTTACTCTTTGTAGAGACTAAGATAAAAAGGTAGTTCTTTAAAGGTTCGGTCAAACAGTTGAGGACAATGAGAATACTCTGCGGATGCCGCGCTGGACACGGACACATGCAAAAATATCTGTCAGTGTGTCCACAAACGGTCCGCAACTTCTCCGTATAACTGATTCTTTAATAAGGCTAACAAAGTAAAAAAGGCGCCTCCGCATAACATCAAAAAGTAAATGCCAATGTTCGCCGAAAAGATGTAGGTACAAGGAAAGTTTTGATATTCAATCAGAAACACGAATAGAGGTCGCATACGTCTGATCTAGAAAGGTCAGGCCTATACTTACTTTGGGACCGAAATAATATTGTATTCACCAATATGGAGATACCTACTTATGTAATATGGAAAGAGTTGTATTATAACTTCTGCAACTTGAGTTTGTTAGAGACAATTTGCTAGCATTGGAAGGCGTTACATTTGTCTATTAATGTTCATGTGAGGCAGCTGTTAAGGGGCAGTTTATGCACTGCTACGTCCACGTACAAGTGTGCCTCATCACCAGAAACTGTTGTCCAGTCACCATTTCTTCTATCCATTATCACCTGCCTGCCTTTACCTACTATATTGGGATTGGCTTCCAGTCTAGCTGGATTTTACGAGTACATAGAGCAACTGTTTATTTGACCTCCCCAACCCACTTACCGATTAATATGAATGGTCACCCATCCACGGATCACCCTCCGCAAGCTGCTTAGCCTTGTAAATTAACCCGTGCAGCTGTTATTATTTAGCCACGAGCCCCTCTGAATCCGTGTATTGAAAGTCCAGTGGAAGGTAGTTCTCGTTTACGCACTGACACAATGATAAAGCAGATTCTCAGAGCAACGTGTCCGAAACTAATTACGTGAGCTCTTTGTTTTAAACCGAACATTGTTCAACGAAATAAAGCTAATTGTTCTGAAACACAAACTACCGTAGTTTCAATCTCGGTCTTTGCATAACTTTCACATTCTGTGGCCGTTCTACCCAACGCAGTGTTTTCTACACAAACTTTTATCCATTAAAATTCCACTATAAAATCGATATGATCAAACATTTTATTTCTACTACTCGGTTTAATAGACACGTTACTCTGAAAGGGTTTCGCGATATAAAATAAATCCTTTAATGCATCGAGAAAAAAAAAACCAGTGGAAGGTTCGAGAGAGTTCAACTGTCAACACTTGTTTACGTCGTTTAAGTGAGACTTGTACACTACATTCCTCTCCATTAGGCATCGGGATGAGGTGTGCGGGGGACAGAGACGGGGCTATAGGTGCATTATTAGTGCGAGAGGGAAGGATAATGGCGATATTTATCGTAGGTCAAACATTCGACAGGCAATATTGTCTTATTCGCATTCCCCTTGCGAGCAGGCTTCTGTTATAAGACGCCACAGAGTAAAAGCAAGAGTAATTTTATTAGTGCGCAACAGTCTGTATTGTGATTTTGTCTGCAATAAAGACTGGGTGGGTCATTAACCTTATTTTAGGAACCATTTTGGTCCGACCATCGCATACAAGTACATTTCAAACTCGCGGATGGGTAAAGTAATTGGATTTTGTCCTTACAAGTAAATAGTTCGTTCAACTTTTATCTTAAAACGTACTGAAGCTATTGTTGGTCTCAGATTTCATCAGGTAACGTACATATTACCCAATTGTTGCCATAATATTTTGAGAGGTAAACGTACCTACTGTACAGAAGAGAGAGTTTCAGAAGTAGATAAGTACTAACTAACTTCAAAATATTGCGAGATCTCGTACTGAAGTTTTCGTAAAAACCAAAAACGAACAATTGAAATCATAAAAATTGATCATTTATGGATTTACAATATTCTTAAAAAATATATCCTACTGGCATTCCCTACGCTGTGGTCGTTAATGTGTTCTTCCACCCGAGCTGTACAATACTCGGTATATAATAAAGAGGTAAAGTTTGTTTGTAAATTTGTGTTTAGGGGGTAATCTTCGGAACTACTGATCCGATTCAAAAATTTTTTTCACTGGTAGTAAGCTACATTATTTGTGGGTGCTAAAAATTATATTTAAATCATGCTTATTAGCCGAGATATCACAATTTTTACGGACGAAGTCGCAGGCGAACGCTTTCGTGACGTGCGCTGCCTAAATAGAACAAGTTACACAAAAATAATGTAAAAGAGATTATTATTCTTCTTAAAAAGTTAAAAAAGTAGCATATGTCTATCTTATAAGATTGACATACAATAATCTTTTTTTTTTTATTTTAAATTTTGGTCAAAGTTAATACTTTATCTGCGAAGGTTTTTTTTACTGACATAGTATTAATTCTTATCAAAATAAATATATTAGCCGTCTCTAGCGTTTAATTGTGACCGCAAAATTGCGTTTTGCACCATTTAATTTAGATGAATATCTTAGGAAATATCACAGAATGAAAATAAGTCGCGCAACAAAATAATTCTTAACAACGACGAGGGTTCATTAGAAGATGACTCTCAATGAGAAAATGAGCTGAAGCTGCCATATGATGTACAGCCAACCAACAACATGTTATGTTACTGTATAACAAACATTTCGCCTGTATTTCCGAGAAGGGTTAGGCAGAGGTGTACCATTAATAGTGCACCCACATTTTACCAGTAATGTTTAAGTCCCATGTAATAGGGGACGAGCCTATTACCATCAACCAGACACATCCAAGCTCTTGACTTTGACTAAACAAGGTCAATGCATCTTTGAATTTATTGATAACAAAACTGGTACTTGAAACTATTACGAGAATTCCTGCCTGGCAAGACAATATACGATTTGGCAATGAATTACTTTAATTACGGACTGGCGAATCACGAGCAAGGTCATCATCCATTTGCCTGCATTTTCCAGCTATATGGGGGTCGGCTTGTAGTTTCAGGTGCAGTGAATGAGAGTATGTTACCTCGAGCCTATCTGACTTCCTCAACCCAGTTACTGCGTAATACGATACGCTTTGATACGTTTGATAATGGTTGTCAGATACTTACGGGCCTGTAATTACTGTTAAAGATCTTCAAAAGCCAGCTGAGACCAACAGCGTGATGTACTTTCCGAGAAACGGAGGGACCTCGATACGAAATGTATTATATTATGCCACCCATCCAAGGACCGCATCTCATAAATCGTTGCTTACTTTCGAAGATCGACCTGTGCGCCCTGCCCACCCTATAGATATCTGCTAAAACTTTGTCACATGACAGTCCCCATCCATCTTCCAGAAGTCATCAGCATACATAGATTAGTGCTACCCGTGCGAAGCCAGGGCGGGTCACTAGTATTTTATAAATCTGCATGTACCGACCAGTCTTTTTCTATTACCAGTCTGATCTATTGGGAAATTACTAGTTCGATGTTATGTTTTGGTAAGAAAATATTGGTTTAATCTGGTTTCGAAACTGATAATATTATTTTACTTTGAATTTCATTGGAACTATTATATTGAAAGTAAGTTATAATATTATTTTTCTTTGGTAAAACGTATATTAAACCACAATATTATTTATGTTGCTGGAGAGTTTGAAGTGGCAAAGGACGGGCGATTTGGAAACTGTCTTGTCATTTTGACGTTCAAAAAGTGCTAATATTTAGCAAAGTTGTAGTGTTTAAATATCTTTTAATTTTTATCATTTTTAAGCTGGTCATATCTTTGAAATATTATTCTTATGCCTTTAACAATCACGATACTTTGGTTTTTTAAAGGAATATTTAAAAAATTTAAGGAATAAGTAATATAAATGAATAAACGAAGACAATACTTTGAAGGGACTAGATACCTGAAATATAAATGATCTCTTCGTCCTAGCATCATAACCATTACAAGCAGATATTCATTACGATTACAACGTGTATTGTGTATCTTAACACAAGTTAGCTTCATTACAGTCCGCGGCACGATTACCAGCGGAACATTACTCGGTTAAATATCAATCACGTGTGACAGCCGAGTTACTGGCGCGAGTAGTACTGGAGATAGCGGAATTATTATTAGTAGTTTAGATAGAGATTATTACTACATTTAGCAGCAGTGATAGCTTAGTGGTATGACCTTCGGACTATGGATTTATAGGTCTCGAGTTCGAACCCAAGACATACCACCTCTGATTTGAGGATTAATGTGCTTATCCGAAACAAAACACCGAGAGGAAACCAAACCAGCATGCCTGAGAGCAATTTCTCGACGGCATGGTATAAAGCCAAGTCCGTCACATACAAAAAGAAAGAAGATATCTTAAGGGTTTATTTATTTCATGAGACCTATGAATCCGTGCCTCAGAAAGCACGCTATACATTTCGCTCAGGGTGCAGAATGATAACTCTCATTGATAATTATCTTGATAATAATAAAAATCATAATCAATGTCACTTCATGTGTATCTGAACATGATTTGCCGCTTCCAAGCGTATTGAAAGGTGCTAAGTGTCAACTTAAAAAAAAAACAGTCTAATGCATAGTTATGTTTCATCTGGCTGTTACCTTAAAAAAAAAACCAATTTACCAAGCAAAACAGAAGCAGAAAAGGTTGTTAATCCCAAAGCACAAAAATCAGTCACCGATCCCAACATAATAACCGTAAAACAGTTGCTCTAAAAAAACTCTTTGCCAAAAAACAGAAGCGATAGTCCTATCAGATCGAGCGTGCGACTAGCTTCGAAAAATAAGGCATAAATCACACTGAACAGCTAAGAGTACCCTCGATAAATATAAATAGCGTATTGATACCGTAAGAATGGCTCCCAGTCTGCACCTTGCCAACTTCGGCCCTAAACGAACTATCGCAAGATATTTTTGAGCCGATAGTTGTGGCCTATTTTGTGCGATTGTCGAATGGGGAATAAGATGTGATTCTTATTTCCAAGGAGCTTTTTTAGTAAGGTTTGGGGTGTGAAATATTGTATTTTAATGTGTTTTCTGGCTGTAACATTATGTTGTACTTGAAGACTTTTCGATTTTTATTTACCTTTATTGTCTCACTGCTGTTCAAAGGTCTCTCCCATAACCTTCCACTCTTCTCTCTGATGGGATTTTTCTGGCCAATCTCTCGCAAACGAGTCGTCACGCCAGCGTTTTCTAGGCCTCCCTCGCCCGTCTTCAGGCATCCTTTTGATTTAAGATCAGTTAATTACCTTGGTATATTGGTTCTGCCAGCTCTTGGGTCAAACTGCCCTGGGCCAAGGCAGGTGTTATAACACACCTAACTAGATGTAGTAACGTAGATGAAGCAAAAGAAGTATTTGGATCCCCATATTGTTCTTTTGCGACGTAGCATGAGAAAATGTCATGAGTTTCTGTACGTACGCATGTTCTCAGATTGAATCTAAAAATCAGTCTTCTTTTTATCACAAAACCAGTTATTAAAAAATTGACACACACATCTTTCTCCAACCATTTACCTAAAATACTTGGCAGTAAATACATAACCCTGTAATAAGCGTGGCAATAACACGAGTGTGAGTAATTCAAGCTGAGCGGCGATTTGTCGCGAGTCTCCCGGGGCCCGCAATAACACGGCGACACGCTCTAATGACTCGCTGCAGGGTTAAGTATTCAGCAGAGTTCTTAGACGGAGTCCGAGAGACCGGGCTTAGGGGGTTATGTAGGGTTGTGTCTAGAAAGTGTTTTATTTAGTTTAGCAGTAGTGTCGAGTGTGTTTACGTTGAGTTATTTTAAACCTTGGTGATTGTGTTTCATCAACATTGCAGGGTAAAATAAGTTCGTCTGCTTCCTCTCATAGACGGGAGGCCTATATCCCAGCAGTAGGAACATTATAGGCTGGTTGTGCTGTGGTGTTATCTTTTACGTTATGGTTAAAAATAGTACGAATTTGATGCTAAATTCTAAATTCCACACAGTAAAACTTTGCACAAATTATTAGAATTAAACAAGCATTCTCGATTTGACTTCAAGCGTCCAATCCCATTGTAAACTCAAAGTTAACAGTAACATATCTAAAGTTGGCTCTATCCAGACTTTTCCAATACTGATGGAGTTGCCAACTTGCTAAAATTAATCCACTTTAATTACAATATTTGCAACACTTCTTGCAATTTAAAAGGCGAATTGAATCAAATCTAAAACTTAAATCATTCAGACGACTCTGTCCTGCTCGTCGGACTGAAAACTCGAATAATAAATTGAAATGGAAAATTACTGAAAATGTAAATGAATATTCATTTGGAAAATGGCTGGGTTAAGGCAAATTAAAAAAGTTAGTTAGTAGTGTCGCAGAGCACTCCGTGACTCAAAAAGCACGTTAAGCCGTTGCTCTCGGCTTTCATTCGTGTATTTTGGTACCTAGTCGTGACGGGCAGTCAGAATCCCGTAGGCTCGAATAGCAGTCTCACCAAGGGGTATGGCGATACTGAGTTGTGAATGAGGAGGTCAGATAGGCAGGTATAATCATCAATTTCCTGTCTCTGTTAAAAGAGAAGGGTGATTTCCTCACAAAATATTGGTTGGGATTCAGGCTAACCAGAACAGAAGTAGCAAGTTGCAAAAGGCGAAGTAGTTTGAATAAGTATTCGGCACTCACCAACTGCCCGAGTAATATGTTTAAATAAAACAATTTGTTCCAAACAAGTACCAAAAAAAGTTCATTTATCAAAACATATCAGAGGAGAATCTTAATACCGCGATTCAGCGAGATACCCACATGGTACAACGCCATCTATCGCCTTACAGCGACGCGGGGAAGCTCGCGATCGAACAATAAGTCAATGTCAAAATGTTTAATATCAAGTGTAATCTGTAAATAAAAACTTCTGACTAGTTTCTAGTGAATTGTATTAACAGCTACAACAAAATACTTGACTATGGATTATGACAAAACATCGACAAAAAGTCGTCCCTGAAACGAGCATACGTGTAACTGTTTTGAAAATCACTAAGCATTTCTATTACCTACTATCATTGTCATCACTTGAGCCCAACACACATCTTCTGTCAGACAAAGGCATCTTCGATAGATTACAAAACTAATTAATTCAGAGGCCCTTGATAGCCAATTATTATGAACTTATGTACTAGCTGTTGCCCGTGACTTCGTTCGTGTGAAAATTTTTACACAAACTTTCAAACCCAGATTTGACCGATTAGGGGATGAATTTCCAAAAATCACTTCTTAGTGCACGCTTTCGTCATATAAGGAACGTTTGTGCAAAATGTCATGCTTCTAGATCCAGCGGTTTAAGCTGTTCGTAAATCGATCAGTCTGTGAATCAGTCAGCGAGTCAGTTTCTTACTTTATACAGGCTGTGCGCCGACAATACTACAATAAATTAAATTGTGTATACCTCATCACGTTCCCAGTCTGTAGTTTAGTCACAGGAGTTTATTTTTCATTTTCGGTATTTTCTACATGATGTAGATTAATAGGCTAGCACCGACAGGTTAGCGACCCCCGCATCGGTATAAACACTAAACACATGTTGCTAACTAGCTAGTTCAAAATCCTTTGTCAATTCAAATTCGTGCCTTAAATTATCAAATTTTTTAATTTTTCCCAGATGCGAATTTGTGCAAATTTTAACTTATGTAAGTGAACCAATATTTATAGAAGGTGTTCTATTTCTTTAATATTTTATGCTATTTAGTTTGTTTGGAACATTTTATTTTTTATTTCGATTTTAGGATTTTTTTGATAGTTTTATAAATATTTCTATTACTAACTAGTATTACCGGTGTTTTCATTTATTGTCTAACTGTCGGCGCCACGTTGTAAATGTCGGAACGCGCATAGAGTCCTCGACAGAACCGGCATCAGGGGGGGTTGCCCGCTTCAGACTCTGACATGGCGTAGGTGTTCGAGCAAGAAAACCACACACACTCAATCAATCTTGTATTGCGTTTAACTAAATCACACGTGCACGAAATACGTTAAGGCGGAATTAGGTGAAGAGACAGTTTCAGAGTGGTGCTGTCGCTTCGGCGGTTCGTCTAAGACTGCCCGCCCAAAATGGCGTCGAGCCCACTATGACTCTGCCCACGTGACCTAGCCTCGTGCTTCACTAACCACCGTGACAATTCAAATTAACAACTTTGAATTAAAAATCAACCGGATATACGACATATGTATATATAAAAGAAGATAGTTGGTATAAGGCTAGGCAGACGATAAGATTACGTAACTCACAATTTTGAGATACAGAAAAAAAGTATTACCTAACATTTTTTCTCAGAGCAAAACGAGTCGGTGTTTTAGGTCATATTAAATGGAATACAATATCGTAATATGAAAGGCTGGAGAGACGAGATTAATAATCTTCGTGGCTCCTGAATTCAATCTCCAGGTTAGGATCTTTGCACACGAGGCGACTTTGAAACTTACGATTGTAGACGCGATTTCACGTAAGGATTGTGTTCAGTTTTCATCTTTATCGTTAATTTTGTATGAATGTCCTTATACATCTATTGTTGAATCTTACTTTAAGAATAATGAATAAAACTATAGGCCAGTGATTGCAAATCCAAGCAACTTACTCGTAACTTGTAACAAGTGCATCCTTTTCTTCAGCAGTAGTTTTGTTTTGTCATTAGGTAGTGTGTTTTAAGATATTCCTTGATTAATACCAGTTTTGCTTTAGAAACCTTGTCGTATCTTTCCAACTTCACCTCCTTAACCGTGTCCGAATATGGACTTGGTTCATGCCTTTGCTGGACAGACTTTTTTCTTTATGACGTGTACTTAAATGCTTTGACTACACAAAAACACCCATTACAGCCATGTCCTTTTAGGCATGCCGGTTATCAGAACAGAGGACGCGGCCGCGAGCCAGCAGCCTCTCGATACATAACTCCTTACAATAGCAATTTCACGCGTCTTGTCTTCTGATTTATATGAAGTCGTGACTTATTGCTGTTTCATTTGGTTATGTGCCATTTTACCTGCTGTGTCATTTTGAAAATTTGATGTATATAACATGTTTTAGGAGGATTAAGTTTATTCGATCTCGTTGTTTAATGGTGATGATTTATATACACCCATATTTCGCTAGATCTATTCGAGTACCATTTAATAGGGGTGAGCCTATTGCCATCGACCGGGTACAAATCCAGACTTCGGGCTGATACTGAGGTATAACTTAATACATAAATTGTTGATTTTCTTGTTTTTTTTTATCTGACGTTTTTTGGTGTATTTTGCAAAAGCAAATGTTTGCAAGTCCCATTGTATACAAATAAAAGTAATAAAAGTCTCAATATTTAAAAAAAAATATAATGCAAATAAGACCGTCTATAATGTCGGTGACTCGGTAATGTTTAGGTCCACATGTGTCCAATTCAGCTCTAGCCTCGGGGTTGCCTAAATACAGTAAGTACACTTTATTAAAGGCATTTGGCTTAGAAATGTACAAACAACAAATAGGTATAATTATAATTACCAACACGAAAATTTAAAATACAAAATTCATTGCTGAGTTTGCTGATCAAAATATTGCTGCCAGTCCTTCGAAACGCGCAATGTGTTTCGTAGCCAAACAAAAATATATTTCTGTGTGAAACTGTTTCATAAAGTCTATATTTGGGCTTCTAAAATATAATTCAGGTACAAAGTAACGTATTCAGTAGAATGTAGGGCGGCACTCAAACTGTTTCTCTTTGATTTACACAGCTATTTTGTTTTTGAGCCGTGTAAGACCCAAGTTATTTTAGTTTATACTATGTTCTATTTACGAACGCTTTTCAGAAATTCGATGAAATTCTCAGCAGTTTCAGAATTATTCGAATTTATAATCGGTTATTTAAATCTTGCCTACTATATATTTGATCGTTGTCGAGACCCAAAAACATATTTGTGTATTATTATTATTACCTTCTGTGCCCTTTCTCTTCAGGTAGTATCTATTCTGAGCTTCAGTGTGCACGTGCATTCTAAAGGCATTAATATAACAGAACCTACACTATCACTTTCGGGATATCTTCCGCGATTAAGAGGAACCGCGAGGAGGGCTACAAATTGTCAAGTACTTGGAATCCAGTGTTGAGTATGCTCAAAAGTAACAGCCGGCGTCGGAATAAGGACTCCACAAAACCTAGCAATATTGTGAGTGTGTTTTACCGGAACTTTGTACAGAGTTCCAGTAGTGCGCGTAGCAAAATACAAAGAAAGAGGGTAGACAGATTTGTCTGCTCCTAACAAGTTTTTACCATCCACCCGCATTCTTCAGTCATCTCGTGATCATGGCGTTTGCAACAGCGTCGAAATATCGGGAGCTCAATATAAACATTAATCGCGGAAGATATGCCGTAAGTGATAGTGTAAGTTCAGTTATAAACCTGAAAGCTGTGTGAAAGCTTAAAACAGTGTTTGATTAATGTAACAGCTTGACATGTTGAGCTCGTTGAGTTACAATGAAAATAAAGCCAAACTTTTTTTAAATCTATGTGCTAATTTTCCACCTTACAAATATTTTCATAATATACAAGTACACGTCGTAGAGTTTCTTTTTCCTGGCATAGTTTGTGAAGCGCTTCGTTATCAAGAGACTAATTTTAAAAGCTGCTCTCTTAGAGTTTACGTATTTGAGTTCTCGTCCAGACTGGATACCATATTGTAAATTTTTAAAATTTTATTGGACATATTGCAGCTGAGCTGCTTTCAAAAACCAGCAGTTCCACAATGAGTCAAACATTCACGAGCCAAGATGTTAAAACAATATAGTCATTTATTCTACTTTAACAAGTGCATAAAATAAACAAAAAATCAACTTCCTTTTCTCTGTGTTTGCATGCAGGTGTAATTAAGCGTCCTGTCTGAACAAAGTAGTTAATTGAGATGTGTTCCATGCAGATGTGACGATGAGATGAGCGCAGATAGGACGAGCCTTTGAGTCGAGCGTCTTTGGACGCCGGCTAACGAATCCTGTAGGCACGGAGATTATGCGGGTACTCAAGATCGAAGGAAGATAGGGTATTTTGTATTAAGCGATTGTTTGATGAGGGGCTATTGGTTTACTTTTTATGTATAGACATATTCTTAGAAAATATTGTAGGTAATATAACCGTCTTACTTGTGGGCAGTCAGGCAGGATAGGACCGGAAATACCCTTTATTTTGTTTCTTTTTACAAAACTTTGCCCCCACACTAGAAATGTCTTCTGTATCGTGTGCGTTAAGAAATATTTATAGTCACATATACAAACAGCCAGACCTGGAACGTAACGTAACGTGCGGGAATCATACCCACGACAGGCAGCGCAGTAGCCAATCGCTTAACCACTGCGCATTCCGTTAATATCGCCAATCGATACTAAGATAAGGCTTCTCTGTACACATACAGACAGACATCACATCACATTATTCTTTATTTTTAACCGACTTCAAAAAAAAAAACTTTTTTGCAAAAAAAAACCGACTTCCAAAAAAACACTAAAAAAGTGGATAATTACTTTCGGAAGTCGGTGACTATTGTTTGGTTCATTGAATTTTTTGCCACCGACTTCCGAAAGTAAAGTTATTTCCCACTTTTTTAGTGTTTTTTTTGGAAGTCGGTTTTTTTTTGCAAAAAAGTTTTTATTTTACCCTTTTTAGTTATCGTATCACACACAAATCCTTCTCAAGTATCAATTTCGCAATTTCTTTTACTTGGATGACATTTTTTCCAGCTATTTTGGTTTCAAAACCAAACTGATGAACCTATTTTGATGAAATTTCTATGGGACCAATCGAGAAGGATCTACTTCTCGATTGGTCCCATAGAAATTTTCAGATTCAGATAAAAGAAGAATTTTTCAAATCGGTTCATAAATGACGAAGATATGAGGTAACAAACACAAAAATTTCCAGCTATTTTGATTTCAAAACCAAACTGCTGAACCGATTTTGATGAAATTTCTATGGGACCAATCGAGAAGTAGATCCATTCAGATAAAAGAAGAATTTTTCAAATCGGTTCTAAAATGACGGAGATATGAGGTAACAAACACAAAAAAAAAAAAAAAAAAACATACAACCTAATTGAGAACCTCCTCCTTTTTTAGAAGTCGGTTAAAAAGGTAGGTTACAATTATATTTAAAAATAAGTGGCATGTCATTGGAGTTACAATAAAAATATAAATATAAAATAAAACTGTCAACCTGCTTTATGTAATAAAAAATACTATCAATAATATCACTAACGTTAACGTTTTGTTGCCATTTAATAACATTTACATCAGTAATAGGTATACAGCTTTCTTAAGGTTTTTCAAGGTAAACCAATACAAAGACATTTTCATATTCAAAACCTCGACAAACGTCTCAAACCCTTCCTTAGACCAAAACCCGGCGTACAAATTTGACAATATTTCGCTACCTGAAGGTACCGTCGGCAGTAAATCGCGCGATAATTGTATCGCCCGCAATAAATACCGGTGATAGGGCGACGCCTGTCCCCGCCCTTATCGCGCTTTTGTGCTGACGCTACTAGATTAGCAGGAAGCTACAGGGCTAGGGTGCCTACTGATTTGGAGGCTAGGCGTTTGTGTTTGATAGTTTATTTTAGGAAAATAGACGGTAGAAATTTTGATTGGCGTTAGGGACATTGAGCGTGCTATTGGATTTTAAACTTTCGGCGCCGAGTTGAACGTTGAAAATCCAACATTAGAATTAGTGACAGACTGGCTTCCTCGCAACATTTAAAAATGACAAATTTTATACTGTTTTATTATTGCAAAACTTACAAGTATTAAATTACTCTTCATAAAATAATTCCACCATTTAATGACCAAGTAGACATACGCTTTTCTAGAAAGAAAAGTCTTTCAAAAAACTTCTTCCAATTAAATATCAGTACGCATCATGTACGTCTGATAGAGTATGCTTTTATTACCGGTAAAGAAAAAAGACATCATACATTTCTGTTAGGTTCTGCTAAGACATCATACATTTCTGTTAGGTTCTGCTAAGACATCATACATTTCTGTTAGGTTCTGCTAAGACATCATACATTTCTGTTAGGTTCTGCTAAGACATCATACATTTCTGTTAGGTTCTGCTAAGACATCATACATTTCTGTTAGGTTCTGTTAAGACATCATACATTTCTGTTAGGTTCTGCTAAGACATCATACATTTCTGTTAGGTTCTGCTAAGACATCATACATTTCTGTTAGGTTCTGCTAAGACATCATACATTTCTGTTAGGTTCTGTTAAGACATCATACATTTCTGTTAGGTTCTGCTAAGACATCATACATTTCTGTTAGGTTCTGTTAAGACATCATACATTTCTGTTAGGTTCTGCTAAGACATCATACATTTCTGTTAGGTTCTGCTAAGACATCATACATTTCTGTTAGGTTCTGCTAAGACATCATACATTTCTGTTAGGTTCTGTTAAGACATCATACATTTCTGTTAGGTTCTGCTAAGACATCATACATTTCTGTTAGGTTCTGTTAAGACATCATACATTTTTGTTAGGTATGCTATCAGTCATCATCATCATCTGCTTAGCCTTTTCCCAACTATGTTTGACTCAGTTCCACACTAACCGGATGCAACTGCCTATCTGACCTCCTCAACCCAGTTAGTACCTACTGGGTAATAATACTATACCCCTTGATAAAACTGGTTACCTAAGTTACTGGTTAACCTGGCTACCGACTACCTGTAACGACTGTCAAAGATCTACAAATGACAGCCGGGACCAACGGCTTTACGTGCTTTCCGAAGCATAAAGAAAACTCGGTATGTAATGGGTGGTCACCCATCCACGGATCAACCTAGGCAAGCGTGGTTTTACTTAAGATCGACCCGAGCGGCTGTTATTATTTAGCCACGAGCTCCTCATTATGCTATCAGTATGAAAGTTTAATAGATGAGCTTCGCATGCAAATTGTATAACAGTAAGTCAGCAATGCAAGTAAAGCAACTACACTTAGCCAAACTTGTAAACTTGCATGACGCATACACTCGAGCCAATTTCAAACCAGTCTACTTTGACCCATTTCGCTTGATAGCGAGTTGGGGCTAATTCTGAACACACCCATTATTATTACAACTGCTGACAACTAATGTATGTTGTACTCTGCGTTTGAAGTGGGACAGGAATGAATGCCATCGTCATCAAATGATAGAATGTTATTAACATCCCGTCTGTATTCCCCAGAGAGTTGATCATGAGTAAATAAGTGAGTACACAGTCAAGTGATTCTTAGGGAATGGCCCTTCGTTCGATACCTGGATCGGGCAAGTGTTATTAGATTTTTCCGGGTATTTCTCGGTAACACCTCGGAGTATGGGTTTGAGCTCAGTTGATGGCAATAGACGCAGGCGAGCTACACGGGACTTAAACATACCTGGCGAAATGTGTGTGGATAAGATACCCTTTGCGGAATATCGGCATGTTATTATGTGAATGTTAATCAAAATATGATAGCTTAACTTTGACTTGCAATGTGGCGGTAATTTACATTGTCCTTTGGGTGTCAATGCATTTCATATTCAATCCAGAAATATTGCGGAAATTCCGAAATTATGTCAAACATTTCGTCTCTAAAACACGGACAATCGCATGACAGCGTCGTTTTAAACAACGTGCTAGTACGTGTAACAAGACACAACAATAAACTAAAAAAAAAGCGGTAAATAGGAAAACCGCGGAGATGATTGTTGGATAACATGACAGGCTCAGCGTGATGGTTTAATATAAATGCAGATAGTGTCGCAGGCAATGACGGCGAGGTAAACAATTGGTCTTTCGGACGGTGAATTATTCATCAGCCGTGAATTACAGGCATACGGCGATGCGAGAGAGTATGCGGCGCAGATGCGGTCTGGAACTATGTATTTATTATAAAAAAATATTATTTGGTTTTTTTTATTGGCTGTATGTGATTTATAAAGTTTTGGGATATCCCTGAACAAAAATATTCATAAAATTAAAAGAATACACTGATTTGCAAGGAGACGTGAATGAGTTTATGATCATTATGGCCACATGAAAGCCCTTTCATCTGGCCATAAGACCCGATGACATTGACATTTTTTAAGAAAGTAGGAGCCCTTTTTTAGAATACAGTTATACCTACTTGAGATGAAAACATGGAAGAAAAAGACATGCTTCGCAGACCCCGGATAAGTTGGGATTATGGCAGTGGAAAGATTTGATCTGTCTATGTACATAAGTTTAAGAATTGGTTTCTGTAGTCGTTTTTGCAAAACGAAAACTTTTACCTTAACTATCTCACTGTATATTTTGGAAGCAATCCACACTGGGCCCGCGTGCTGGGTTACGGCCCTCTTCCTGTAATCTGTCACAGAGGAGGCCTTTGTCCCAGCAGATAACCAAGCTGCGGATGATAAATATGGAGTCTGAATGAGATTAAGATGGATCTTCTCACGTCATATTATCTATCTTCAACATAGTTCAAAGCTGTGCACCATCTGCAACATTAGTGTCGGGCCACTGTGTACACACGTGCAGCGAGCGATTGTTTGTCCGTCGTGACGGTAAGAGAATCACAATCATACACAACTGCCTCATTATCGCCATTTGTTGCCGCTAAATATAACAGCCATGTAAATCAATAATATTTGTAAAAATGTTCTGGGTTCAATACAAAAGTACTTCGAATAGTTTTGTTCACAGTAAAAGTATATAAAATGTGGTTTTCTAAAGACTCTCTAGAGTCTAGTATGTGCGATTCGGTAAGTTGTAATGCTTTCCATGTTGTATATTATAGTAAAATATTAAGGTATTTTGTACTTGTGTAGCAAGATTGCATTGATAAAATATTCCTTCATTTTTAACCTGTGATATTAGTCTAGGAAAAAATAATCTTCCAGCTTTTACATACCAACCCCTACAATGTTATGAGTGTAAGTTTAAGGCACAAGACGTAATAGATGCTTCGAATTCATCATATATAGGTACAATAATATGAAAGTACACAACAATGAAAGTACAGTTTTGTTTATTAATCTTATGCTAACCAATACTAAGGAGGTGGAAGGAGGTTGGGAGGCCCCTGACCAGCTATGGGACGATACGGGCTAGTAATAACAATAAATCATCATCATCATCTTCATCTCAGTAAATCAATTATTTGATTTTACCTTAAAAACTTGCTCTACTCAGTGAATCTTGACTCGAACACACACAATACGCTGCAGCCCCAAGTAAATACATATAATTATAATCCCATATTAAATGATTATAAGTAAAAGTCACTGGTTCAGAGGTCGTTGGACTGTGAAAGATAATTTGTTTGCATTATAACTTAGCAAAGTCGGAGGCGCGTCAAGCGACTTCGATTCACACACATTTGCTTACAGAGATGTTAGGGGTTCGTTCTGATACCGCGACGAATGTGACGAAAATGATTTTAAAATGCGCAACTGATCATGATCTAGAGGCTTTATTATATTGCATGACTACTGTTGCCCGCGAATTCGTCCATTATTATAAAAATATTACCTACTTCCCTATTTGAATCGGATTTTGTTAACATGTTGTGTGTGTGTGTTTTAATTTTTATGCACTGAACCCTAAGCCACTATTATTTTTTTAAAGAATTTAAAAATAATAGTGGCTTAAGTAACTCCTTTATCAGCTATCTGCCAATAAAAGCGTAAATATCTCCCGTTAAAATCGGTCCAGCCGTTTCGGAGATAAGTTGGATTAGACAGAAAGGCAAAAAGTAAAAAAAATATGTTTAGTTGTTATCAGTACCGTATATACTTTCATATAATATTATGCATTCAGTTATATTTTTTTTTATTACAAACCGACACTTCTATTTTATTCATTTGTATAGGTTAGTACCTATACTGACAGATGGCCTAGTAAGTAGAGGTAAGTAATGGTCCACCACATATTCCTAATTAATACAATGAGGCGCTTTTACTAGCGTTGAGGTGTTCCTGAATAGTCTCGCAAAAAAACTTGCGGAAGTATATTTTAATAATAGAATGTACGACCACTAAGTTGAAAATTGTAATGTACTACAAATAACTTCATATTACACATACTTACACATAATCAGTATAGAAGAAAGAAACCAAATAAACTTTTAGTGCACGACGTCAATGTGTCTTTTGAATGTTAACTTTAATTAAAATAAAATTGATGGTGTACATTTTTCTTTTGAAATGAGATGTGTTTATTAGCATTTTGTTTTATTTATTCTTCGCAAGGTAATGTAGCTCGTATTATGAGTAATTTCTATTACAATGAGAATTAATGTTGCTTCGTACACATCTCATTCTGTTACAGCTCTTCAACTTCAACCAGCAACTTACTAGAAAATTAAGTAATTTGAAAATATATATGTGTACAGTTGCAGAAAATTTCTTACTATAAACATTTTCTTATAACAGAAATGATAATTTAAATTATTTCAACAACACCTTGTTTCAACTTTACAAATTATAATGGTGTATTTATTTTGTACTAACAACGCAAAAACTAGTCCTAATCCTGAAATAATGTTCGAAAATGACTCACAAGCTTGTGAGAGATTTTCAGGTCACGCAGGTATTTGCATATATTATACAATAGTTACGTTCTTTAAAATTTACGAAAGCTAAAGTTTAGTTCAGTTATTGTTGTTCTGTCGCAGATCGCGGCAGGTGATCATCAATATTCCTGCCCTTTCCCACATGTTATTGACGGCATTGCAGGCAGCTATTTATTCATTTTCCTTTCATAGCACAAAATGGAAGGATTATATGAGGTATAATTCTTACGTTTTGTCTACCTCTCACAAGTCTAATCGTATAATATGTTTAGTTATGTATTAACTCCCTTCAACTGGAAGTGTTGCAGTAGTGAGGATTATAGTGATAATTTATCCAAGTCGCACGTACGGAGAATTGGAGACGCACCCTTAATAGTGTGAAGTCAATGAGGCATGCAGTGCTTTGACACCCGTCCCCGTCTGCGCGTCACACGTAAACGTTCACAAATTCGCTGGAAACATGTTCTACTTCCAGACATGCTGGATTATTGTTTGCTCATTCAGAATTACGATTGAGTATTGAGTTTGAATTAAGTTTCTATTTGATTTGGCTTTAGTATTAGAGCATAATTATTGTTCCCGTCATCAATATTTCTTGGGAATTTTAATTTTTCGTTCAGATTTTTGAAGTGACATGTCTTAGTTGTCTACAAAATTATTTTTAGTATATGCGAAACCTGGATATAGTTTTTTTTTAGAATGAGTAACTAAATCGATTCCAATAACTTTTACAGCATGTTATATTTTGTCCCAAAAATATTTAAAAAAAGGTTAAGAGTTGGACACCGAGCGACACTAAGTACCTACCCGCAATCATACGCGCCCATCTCACAATACAGGCATTGTTTAGGCGCAGGCGCATGGCGTGGCGGGGGTAAAACAACCCTTCAGTCGCCCGGATGCTACAAGTTGATGCGCACGTGTCACGCCACGCTCCGTTACATGACGAGATCGCGAGCGCGCTGCCGCCGTGGGCTTTACAGTTGTGTTTCGGTTGATTGTATGTAAATAGTGAACCCATGTCTTTCTTTTACACAAACAAACCGTCCAGTGTACGTACACTAGCGGTTTGTGGTGATAACGTATCCCTGGCAGTGCGGCGGTATTAGGAGCAATTCGGCATCAGATTATCGTGGAACACAATGTTTTTCGCCACACAAAGATGTAGGGACTACGGTACCTTTGTACCTATGTATAATGTTGTATTCTAATATTATAAAACATAAAATTTGTTTGTATGTGGGGTAATCTTCGGAACTACTGATACGATTCTAAATTATTTCTTTTATCACTGGTAGAAAGCTACATTATTCGTGGGTTCTATAGGCTATAAATTATATTTATGTATATGTCGGAGAAAGCGATAACTTTTAAACATCAAGTTGCTGATTTGACCATTGTAGTAGGGGTAAACGCCGTGACGTCAGATGTTGTTTTAATGGCGGCACGTGGACAGAGTCGTTTTGTAGAGTGGGGATTGTGCCGAGATCACTTTTGCTCGGAACTCCAACCAAGTCACTCCTTCAGAACGAAACTGTCGGTTTGCCCATTTTGTGGAGATTATTTGTTAGTGTTATTTAATGTAAATTTGTGTTAAATAATAAACTGTGATTTTTGTGTACCGAAACCGAAACTATTATTTTAACATTCCAACATGAACCCGGTACCACCGAACCCTAATGACAACGGCGCTATCGCTCAGCCATCGCTTACGCCTTCATATATATCATGTGTTTTAGCCGAGTTATCACAATTTTTGCGGACGAAGTCGCGGGTGAACTGTTAGTTTTTTGGAATATAATTGTGTCTAAAATTCTTCCACTAAGAACAAATATTGCAATAACCTACAACGGGATTGGATACTTTTTCCTATACCCATGAGAAAAACGTGAGTTTAATTATGTTTGTTAAGATTTTTTAACATGGAAAAAGTCATACTGCTATCCGCGAATCCAAAAATGTAGTAAACACAACGTCTGGAATTGTACATTGTAGTGCATTAAGCAAGGTGCAATATTAATATGATAATGTGACGTCATCCGCATGCACTGTGGTGCACAGGAGCAGCACGTTCAAGTAAAAGCTCGATTTTAACGATAATTACAAGCTGTATATATTAGCAGTAGAATTAATAAGCCGTTACCGAGATTTACAGCTTGCAGTGAGCGTGAACGCGATAAATCTGCTCTAAAAAGTAATAAAAACTGCTTTAAAAAAAGAAAATTAATAGTATCGAGTGCATAATGCGGTCCTGCTGCGGGGACGCGTTGCAAATTAATGTGTTTGCGACGAGGAGTCGATGCGGAGCGCAGCCGCGCCGCAGTCGCCGCGCCACCGCCCCGCAGTCGTCCCGCAGCCGCGCCGCAGCCGCCGGTGGATTGACGACGGCAGTAATTAACGGGATTTAACGATTAATGTTGTTTTGGTGTAATGCGGTCGGCGGCGCGCGTGACGACCTGCCCGCGTCCCGCCAGCCCGCATCCCGCGTCGACTCGCAGACGAACAATTAAATTACTGGCTAAATGAAAATGTCTGACTAAATAGATGTCCGTGAACTAGCTGCATTGTTTTTAAGGGTGAATTGTGGGCTTGTAATTTAGTGCTTTAAGATATCGTTAAATACAGCGGCTCTCGTCCGATCACCGAAGTTAAGCAACTTCAGCCGCGGTCAGTACTTGGATGGGTGAACGCCTGGGAACACCACGTGACATTAAAACTATTTTTTTTTTCAAAACAAACCATTAAAACAAAATCTGAGAAATACTATCCACTTATAATTGGGTTTTATAAAATAAGACAGACAGATAAGAGATTAGTATCTACTGTTTCCCAATTAATAATGTACATAGTTACGAAATAACCTAATAAATACATTAAAATACGCAGTAAAGATTAGTTTGAGTTCACATTCAGGTTCACGAGGTAAAGTGTTTAAGTTGCTGAAAACACAAACAACTCAAATATTTCACGTCTAATTATGAACATTGCGAGAGTACGCTGATTACCAACAACAGATCTACGAAAGGTAAGAAATGCAAGTGAATATGGCAGGTGACACATGCATCGATTGCCAGAGAACTTAGGATTCCTTTTTCCCAATATGTGCAGTAGAGGCAATAGAAGTTTGCTAAATTAACCTTATCTACATATATCTTCTGCTATCTATCTATATCTATACATATAACAAATCTGTAGACGTTTCTGTACATTAAAATATTTAGAAGAAAAAAAATAGTAGCAATTCAACTATTTTTAGAATTTTTGTCTGTTTGTCTCTCTGTCTGCAGTCTGTGAGTCTGCGGCTATATTTGTTTGTTTAAGTATCACGTGAAAATTACAAAGCCAATGTAGTTAGTTTCAATGCATAAGTATTGTGCGTAACTTAGAAAAGGCATTAGTTTTTGTTTCATTGCAACCCGTGCTCTTAATCAAAAGATATATTAATTTAAAGTGTTTAAGAAGCAATCATCATCATTACTTAAGATACATGCAATGACATCTATTGAACCAAAATGGCACTAATGAATAAATGTGCTCACAAGATCACTTTTAAATCGACTGCCCGAGTTTTTTTTTAAGTTATGATAGCAAAAGGTACTCTATATGGCGCTGATTTGAAAATCTACAAAATATAGAGTGATTGTTCGATCGCTTTCCATGCATTATATTTTAGCAGTTTAACTCCATGCTCGATAGATGGCGTTGTGCATTTGACGCCAGTTTCTGAATCGCGGTGTTAAGATTTTCCGTGAATGAACTACGCTCGCGACAATATGTGGTCGTAAATTTTTATCGATTAACCACCTAAATCTATACATAAACAATATTAAAATTGTATAAATTTAAAACAATGTTCCGAACTTCCTTGACAGTTCAAGGAAGTTCAGAACATGACGTGTGATACTGTTCAAATTTTGCAGAAATATTCCTTTCTTAAAACTTTATTTTTACAAATGAAATTGAATATTTTTTTGATGCTGTGAGATTTCCATTTTTTTTTTTTGTAATGATTTCTTTTTCATTTCGATTTTTCTTCAACAATTTCTCCATAATGTAATAGGGAAGTATGGAAGAAGAAGACAAGCCGCGCCGACCCCAAATAAATTGGGACAAGGGCAGGAGAATGATGATGATGATTTCTTCAAAATCCAAAAAGTAGTATAGAGGACAGAACATGATAAGTTTACATGGACTTGCTGTAGTCTAAGTATTTTTCTTTCTCTATTTGCAAATGAGCGTCTTTTTTAATTTTTGACGATATTAACCGTTTTGTTTGGGACCCAGGATAGATCATGAGGTGCATGTATTTGCTTTCGTTCATAAACTTCTTTTTAGCGTGCTAATGGCAATCTAAATTGATTCCCCGCAGAAATTGACTATGAGTTCCTTTAATACTTAAAACAAAGATGTACTTCCAGGTTTTAGTTTAAATTAACAGTAAGTCAGTTAATTAGTATATTATTTGTAGAGGATGTTAGGAATATACTACGACTTCACGTTCCCATGTAGCCAAAAGAAAACGCGGTCACGTGAGCGAAGCTGCGGGCACAGCTAGTCAAGACTATAATTAGGCAAAACAAACTACGACCACAAAAATCATCCAAGCTTGAATGGGCAACACAAATTAATTAATCGTAATGAAAAAAAAAACCTTAGACAGGTGTTTCAAACACCTATTTCCACGAATTATTTGTGCTACAAATATTTTGTCTTTTCTTACCAAAGATAAGTGTTCTATTTTCTGCATTACGAAAAAAATGTCTATCCTAATCGTAAACAGATATTTTATACCACTTTTATCAGTGTCACCTTTCTCTTATTTCTATGCTCCTTTTACCAGTCTCTTTGATTACGTGGCAGAGAGAGCAAATAAAACAAATAAACAGGTCTTTTGTCAGCGCGGCAGAAGTGCGCAATCAGTGCGGCCCAAATAAACGCTACGCTGAAGAAACAGCCGGTTAAAGTAGCGCTAGTGCTACAAAGAGAGGACCCTTAACTACCGATGGAACTAAGTAATTGTAAGGACGCATGATTAAACAGGAAACACGGATTGTGTTCTGAAAATAAAGTAGGATGTTTTTTTTCACGTAATCTGTTCAAAGGAGAAAAGCTGCATTTTTAGAAAGAATATAACAACAGTTAATAGAAAATAAGCTAAAATGTAGCTTATTGTCCGAAAAAAAAATAGTACTATGAATATTTGAGATTTATAAATTGCTATGTTACTTCGCATTTACAAGAATCGTTCCTCAGGTCTCAGAAGTATGACATTGTTTATTCATGAGACATGAAAACGTTACGATATAATCTTTAGAAGCTCATTTGCTTGTACGAGTACAACAGTCTTTGAAGTCGCATTAAAACGTAAGAAAACTTTAAAGTGAAGCGTTCTTTTATAGTTTTAAACGCAGAGAGTGGGTTAACGTTGTTTAGACGTGTTCATATAGAGACTATGAAGTGAAGTACTTTTTGAGTATTAAAGAGAAGATGATGTGTTTAAAAGGGTACAAAGGGATTTGAAGATGAGTAAATATTTACAAAAAGCAACATGATAACTAGGTTGTTGTTGAGTGATGGATATACTGACTGAATCGTAATAAAAAATCTGAAAAAAATAATAATATGTGTGTATTACGGGTCTACTTCTTTCTAATTCTTCGGGGATGTATGGGCACGATGCAATGTTACGAAAAAAAATATACAATTTCAAACAAGCCCAATTTTTCACCAACTGTTACTGCTGTAAATTATGCGCTTAGAAAACTTATTTTCATTATTAATGGCCATGTTCAGAGTACAATATAGAGTTGACAATATTAAACATGAACTCAAACATGGCTACAAGATTACAAACATGATTACAAATCATGAATTCTAATTAGGATTTTAAGAAAAGCCCAACTAAGGACTTGCAATTAAGTATCTGTATTACGTCTCAAATTGTCAAGACTGGGTCAGACTGCAAGCGGCACGAAGCAGCACGTGAGCAAGATTACATTTTAAAAGTGTAACTTTGGCGTGTCTTATGTTTTCTTATCGATACGAAATTACCTTTGCGAATAGACCACTACAGTCAATTATATTTCCTTGTTATAGTTTGACGTTCAAAAATTATTTTTAATGGTCTGATTGAAATAAATGGTTTGATTTAGTAGAATCAATATTACACCATCTAGTTTCCCTTAACTTTATGCTGGATCTAACGAAAACTCCCAAAAGCTATATTTGATAGATGTATCATCATACAAGTGATTACTTTTACTTACCTTTTAGGTAAATATACTTTCCGTCCTAACCTTTGTATGACTTGCGCTTTACCCTTGAGGTTTATCCATGAACCACGCGATACTTTTATTGCTCCGTCCCGTTAAATAATAGCTTGAAATAGCTATGTAAGTTAAGTACTTAATCTCTTTTTAAGTACTTTTTCTTTGGTTTTATTAAGTACCTTTTAAAACAGAGTTGTAGTAACAAATGACAGTTCTATTTGGTTTATATAACTATTACTATTTGTAAAGTTAAATGGGGATTTGTCTTAATCTAAAAGTACATTGAACTTTTGTTTATTTGGCCATTTATCATTCACAAGGGCAACAAACTTGACATGTACAGTTCTCATACAATATTTTGATTGATACGCACTTTTATTTGCTGTAACTAAAGGAATTTATTATAAAAAAAAAAAGAAAATTCTTTAGTTCACCTTCACGCACAGGTTAACGTAAATGTATACAAATCAAATCCCACAGTTCAAATATGAGAAAGTTATAATAAATCTTTTTTACATAAAAGTTTTTAGTATGAGTTTGTTGTAAATACGTAATGAGAGTTAAAAAAAGTTAGTTCAGCGACAGAGTGGAGTCCCGGGAGAGACATAAGTTCAGCGGGGCGGGACTGGACCGAAGAAGGAAGATTTACAAGAAAGAACTCACCGAAAATTTTTCATAACCAATGTTTTAAATGTATAATTTCCTTTAAACTGGTTATTTTCATTCTAGTGTGGGAGCGCATGACCGCAATCATAATCGATCCTTGAGGAAACCCCTCATTTATTGTTATAGATTCTGCTACTTTGATTCATATATTTAATAATTGCTGACCACATAAATAATATGACGGTCTGCTTGATCAACCATTATAAAATTCATGGTAGAGTTAATGGTGGAGTGAGTACACCGGGTAGTTTGTCGTCGCATTCTAAGGAATAAGCGACAGTCTCGATAGCTACCCCCAAATCTTTCTTATGTCAACGTCCCCAACAAGCGGTCGTCTCCCCAGTACTACAGGTACCTATGTACTTATGTACACATACGTCGCGTGATTTATAGCGCTCCTGATACAGCCTCGCTTTATGTCCCACGCCAAGTGTTTTTACCAATCCCCTGTTTATTTTGAATCGCAATTTATTTGGGTGTCGATAGTCGATAGCGTGCTTTATTGGCGCAGCTCTAGATTGGGTATGCGTGGGTGCAGAATTTAAATTGAAGTTTAAAGGCAAGGCTGCCGGGAAATCTGTGTGATATGAAAAAGAAAAAGGCAAAATAGTTTTTGAAGACATTGGACACCCAGCTTACAAGAAGAGACCAGAGACAAAAACAATACGGTGAAAAATATGTCTTAATTAAAACGCCATTTGAACTCGTTTAAAGACCAATATTTGTCAAAAAATATTGTTGTTGAAACTTTTTTTAGGCATTAATCGATGACTCAAGAAATCTTAGATAACAATTAATATGATTGGTGTTTAATCCCCAAACGAGGGACAAGATGACCTCAGCAACATCTTTACGACTCACATATCGGAATAATAACAAGCTTATGAAATATGTTTTTTTCTTACTCCCAGACCTACAATATTACTTTTAATAACATGTAATTGCCTACATCATATTATTTTATTACGCCAAGTCTTTGAAATTTGACCTACAAGCAATTTGGGAATAACACCGTCAATTTGAACTGTGAGTCGAGTATAAGTTTATTATATATAGTAATGGAGTTTTGAATAGCAAGTGGAATTAAGACCAGAATTTTGGAATTATCTCTAAGTCTCTAGTTAATTGGATCACTCATATTTTTATCTCGTCTAGACTTCAGAATTTCATCCATTTTTAAATATTTAAATCTGATTTGCCTATTAAATATCGACTGAAGATGAAAGTGAAACATCGATAATAAATGACTTCTATGGTAATAAACGTATGATCCATTAGAATCCCAGGTCGGATAGCTGTGATTGGTTTTCGACCTGGGATTTAAACCTTGGGATTTCCTATAAAGATACAATTTTATTTCTTAAAATGACGGGCTTTCGAGTCTACGCCATTGAGTTTTGGCACGTAATATATTATAATCAAACGTATTTTATACTCCTTTAGATGTAAAATAGAAGTATTTTTCTATTCAAATGATCGTAAATGGGACTCAATATTCAATGCCAGATACCTACTGAATTTAGTTTTACGATATTGCCTGTGCAAACACTTTGAATACCCGTTTCAGTCAGTGTA
Source organism: Standfussiana lucernea (assembly GCA_964057025.1). NCBI lineage: Eukaryota > Metazoa > Arthropoda > Insecta > Lepidoptera > Noctuidae > Standfussiana > Standfussiana lucernea. The sequence goes on along the minus strand of OZ059802.1, from coordinate 15,926,892 downwards.
GTCATATTTGTATGTGCATCTTAGCTCTGAAAGCCGTCCTTCTAAAGCATCTTAGCATAAACATGTTTGAAAAGATAAAGCTTCCATTTCCCTCACCTCACACGATTTCCTCAAATTATTTCACTTCTAATTTAAATCCTCATCTGATTCCATTGTAAAAATTTCTCTGGTAGGTACATTATACATTCAGCTACGTGTCGCTGGCGACGGGGCGACGACGAGGCGACGACGAGGCGACGCGGACGTGACGCGGGCGACAAGTTTCAATAGTGCACGATTGTCATGCGCGACAACAACGCCTCTACTCACATTTTACAAGCCAAATGCTACAGAAAAGTTTTTCTAAGGATGATTTGAGATTTTGTGTGTTTTCAACTTGTTTTATGATTATTTAGTGAGCTGAATTTAAGTTAGATTGTTGTAAGTTTGTCGGTATTTACAAAGTTTTGTTGTTTATCGCTTTTGAGTGTTATAATTAGACGAAAGATCTATAGCAGGTAGTAATACAACGGATACCCATATTATATTGGGTAAATATCAAAGTAAGATTGAAATCAAGACATTCTTCGGCCAAAGAAATAGTACCTATTTAAGATAACACTTACAGCATTGAAGAATTGTGATTACACTGTTTTTGTCTTACATATCGCAAAAGAAACAAATTATAAATGTTGCGTGTTATCGAAGCACTTATAACGTTGGTAATCAAGCTAACAAGGCGCAAATTTTGAAAAGGTCAAACACCTGTTTCCTTAAACAAAAACACTTAAATAAGTGGTAAGTACCATTTATAGAGCTATACATTAATTAACTTTAACTACGAGGATAGTCGCATCTTAAAAATGTAAATTTTTAAGATGTTGACTCTAATCTAGAAAAACAAAACATTGCAACAAAAAACATTTGCATTTTCAACAAAATATTGTATGACTAGTGATGTAGCAAAACATCGAAAATTATAAACCGATTTACGAGTAATCAAGTATCGATTCTCTGCATATTCGATGTTCAACGTATACTGAATTATGTTGTCATAACATACCATGCTTTATTAGAAATATTGCAGTAATTGTTTTCGTGGAAACAATCACAATTTTCAGTCGATCAACAAGAGTGCAAATTGCTTGCTAAATTAACTTATTTAGTTAAGCTCATTTTTTTATCACCTGGAATAATATGATTTACATTTTAGGGAAAAAAATCCTTGGAGTTTTTAATCAACTTTTGTTTAATTTTGTAACGGCACATGCACATGACTAACCTGATTACAACCTTATTTCTTTTCACCATTTACTCATTATATTCTAAATTTCCTAGAAATTCGCTTCTCCAAATCTTCTTTATTAATCAGTGTGATTCAGTAGCTAACGATCATGTGATAATGTTCTCATCACCAAACTTGTGTTCTTTATGATCTTGTTCCTTTCTCTATACCTTTAATTTTGTTAGATTGACTCTTGACGTCTTTTTGTCTATATCTCAGAGTTCACACCCCTTCGTAGTCATGCTTAGGTACTAATGTTTTGGACATCAGCTTCATATGCACCATTACCAACAAGTTTGCCGCTGACCGCCGGAAGCTTCATGAAACATTCAGAAACCCATACAGAAACCACAGAAACAGAACCCTTACAGAAACTCATTGTAGAATATAAACACAAGCAACAACATTGTTTAATAATTCAACGATGCATCGGCGACTTACCGAAGGCTGTTTGAGAAGTCCGTGTATAGTCGACCTCGAAATCGGTTTACCACCCAGAGCACGAAGGTAACTCTGCACGATCAGCCGACATGTTCCCACTGCGGGCTGGTATTGGCCCCGGTCCGGGTTGGGAGATGTCACATGTCTTCGTACTAGAATTTTTGGACATGCCAGTTTCTCCAAGATGTTTTTCTGCACTTGGACTTGGACTTCATTAAATGACCAAGTCTGCCTTGGCTTTAAGACCAATGTGTTGTTATTACATATTTTCAACCTTAGCGGAGCAATTTATTTTGTTTTCGTTCGAAGTGTTAAAGCAATTACCTACTAGGGCGACTATCCGTGATCTCTGGTGGTAAGTGTTGGTATCCACATTGTGTATCTAAGACCATTTTAAAGGTAATAACCCGTGCATATTTGCGTCTATTACAGACAGCATTACTCGTATCATAAACCCACACGCTTTACGGGTGCTAACTGCTAAGTGAGGTCCTTAACCGTAGCGAATTGATTCGTCTGGCTGTGCGCCGTTCATCCTGTGTTAGCAGATAAAAAGACGCTGTACCCATCAATGCAAGGCTTGTTCTTTTGTCAGTACAGCAAATTTTCTTTCAGTCGTTTACAAAATGTACTGAAAAGCACACAGGGTGTAATAAATGGCCCAAAAGGGTGTAAACTATGCATTCTGAGTATCAATCAAAGTTACTAGTTTCGTGCCCGGTCCATGGCAGGCTCGCCCCCTATTACATGATGAAAGTCCAAGAAGTCTCCTACTACTTATAACTGGGCCAGTCACTGTAAATTATCTACTATGTATACACTAGTTTTGAAAAGAGACTCACGTTAACCGCGTTGCGTTGCGAATGCAGAGATCAAACTAATTATCTCCTAAACATTCACAAAACACTGGCCTTTTAATTAATTAAACCTCGTAATGGTCTTTTTTAACTGCTATGTTTACAAACATTTTAATTAATGACCGTTACAAAACAACTCGCAATCCAAACTCATGTTATAGGGGGAAAGTAACTCTTCCTGATGTTTTTCAGTAAGTTCAGGATAGATTCTGTAGTGTCTACCGCCACGAGACAAAAGCGTATGTGTTTATGAAAATAACTCTGTCTGTCACTTTCTCATGAAATTTCACTCGAAAGAAGACCACAATTAGGAAATGGGATACTTTTATCCCTGTTTTTCGTAATCAAAGCTGCGGGCTAAAGCTTGTCAGTAAAGCCTCGATGTTTATTTAATTCATGCCGAGTGCAACGACACGCGAGCTCGACCCGATAACTTTGACTACGCATTGATTATATTGATTCTCTACTAATCGATTGGGTGGCGACTCGATGCTGCTTGTGCTTTGCACGCTACAAGTGGTTCAGTTATGCTACTGACTAGTTTATATACCTAACATTACGAGTCTGAGGCAACACAACAATGTATAATATTATTCCGTCTAAAATGTATTTCATCGATTACGCAAATCCAATCTGACCAAATGGGGAATCGTCCATCCATGCCAAACATAGTGATAGTGTGGCCCCTATTCGCAGTTTCCTTTCTTCCCATCATTAAGAACTACTCGCTCCCTTTAGGATTTTAATCAGGTAAAGCACAGGGCCGTTCCGTTGGTGGCTTCGTAGGTGACAAGTTAACCAAAGAACGGAACCAACTATCCAGTATGGTAGCATTCCTAGCACATTATGGTGGTTTGAAGACTGTGTTCAGCAGCAGTGGCGTGCCTAGCGCCAACCATACGGCAAGCCCATAAGGCAAGCACATTGTCCTAAAACCCTTGTATCGTTAAGAGTAGGTAGTGAGTTATAAGTATAAGCCAAGCTGGTAGGCTTGTATGAAAGTACCGCCACAAAGCCATAGATCTACCTACGTGTTATTATTATCAAACGAATGCCTTTCTTTACCTCGATCCTGACGCCACGCTTCTCATACGCCATTAACCTGTGACAGTCGTAACGGGCTGTCAGATACGTGTTTGATAACCGGTATCATGACGCGTCTCAGTAATATGGTTGTGATGGTTGATTCTAGCAGAAGATCCGAGTATCTGAATACTAATATTTCACATTTTGCTTATTGCAACGAAATATGACGACTATTTTTATACTGCAATTGATTCTGATTGTTAGGTGTTATTAATATGTAACCTACCTTAACTATTACTGTCACTAAAATAATCATCATCTGCTGATTTTTTACTACTATGTTCGGGTCAGCTTCCAGTCTCACCGTATGCAGCTGAATACCAGTATTTCACATGGAGCGACTGCCTATCTGACCTCCATCAGCCAGTTAAGTACTCGGTAGTACAATACCCCTTATCATTAAAATAACATGTCATTCATTAATTAACCATCGAAGTTAATGAGAACATTTAATAAATTGCTGCATTTTAGGTGATTAATTTTCATGATCAAAAACACGTAATCATAACAGATGTAAGTGCCTTCATTTGAATTTATTTAGCTACTATTTGGTTAGTTCACATAATTTTTATGTACCTACCTTTATTAAGTAAGTGCCTCAATCGAGAACGCTAAAATAGCTACATATATCGGCGAAGAGGTATTGTTTAACGTATGCATTCAACTATTATAAACCTTTTTGTGTTTAATTTAAGTATGCTGGAAAATTATACATGGCTGAAGTCATAACTAGAAGTTGTTTACTACACGTGGCCGGTACTTAAACGGCGCTCACAAAGAATAAGCAAAGTGACGATTTTAATAAGTTTATTTTAGTTTTGAGGAGCTGTGTTTAGTTTTGAGGTTTCTGGCGTGTTGCTTGTATGATTGATGGATACATAAAAATAATTTAACTTGTGTATTGATTAAGATGGTAGCAAAAATAGTAATTTTTCGTGCCAAACTAAAACTATTTTCGTATTACGTAAAGGTGTACAGAAAGCGTAGATGAAGCTTATGTGACAGGTCTTTTCAAGCTCTGTATACTTATTGATTTTATCAGCAATTATCATAGCAAAATTTATAAAGTCAGTCGGAGACATTAAATAAACAAACGGTTTAGCTATTCTAATTATGACCAAACAAAAAATTCTAATTGTGACAGCCAAAACATTCAAAAGAAAGACTAATTACCTAATCATTCCACAACATTGTTAATAAATCAAACAAAGTCTTAAATTTTAGAATGTTACTACATTATGTATGTATATACAAAGCCTAATTATTATTGTCTAGTTAACTAATACTTTAGTTTTTGAGTAAAATTTATCTGATTTAGTTAATAGGCGTGGGTGGGTGTCTGCCAGATTCTCCAGAAATAATTTAGTTTATTTTGTTGAAGACTCTTCGGCCCACAGAAGACTGTTAGTTATTTGATTTTAAAGCGATTAGTCGACTAGTTGTTTTGTAGAAGAGTGTTATGGGTTTTTAATGTTCTAGAATAAAGGGCGTCCATGGAAAACTAATACCAGTTTTAGGCTGTTGGATTTCAACGCTCGGTTTATCGTCGCGGGTTGCAATTTCAATAGTGCAATAATAATTATGTATTATACATATGGGCATTTATTTGTCACTTAGTGTTTATGAAAATGGGCATAAAAACGTTCACCTCGGGTATTTCAAAGTCAATTCAATCAGTTGTCAAAACTCATATTAAGTTGTTTGCTTCTCAAAAAGCAAAATGTATTTTACTATTCTTATTTAGTTTATACTTACCTCATTGAAATTGTAGTTCAAAACAGTTTAATTTTCTCAGATTAGTAAAAAATTGATGCGGAGAGCAAGTCTTGTTAGAGTATGAGAAAGAAGCAAACTTCAAGTTTTCTACCAAGTCTACTAGGATTGATAAAAGCCCACAAAATAAGCTGGTTTTTTTAATAAGTAATAATATGCCGTAAGGCAGTCCCGAGCACACACACGAAGCAAAATTACAAAAAAACCTACAACAATAAGTTATTATATTATACAATTACATAGAAATAGCTTGCAACGTCAACAACTAAACATGCAAATAATCTATATCTATCTATATCAATATCTATATCTATACATATAATAAATCTGTAGACGTGGCGTTTCTGTACATTGAAAATATTTAGAAAAAAAATTGTAGGGATGTTAAAGGATAACAAACAGAACCTATTTCTACTATTTTTAAAAATTTTGTCTGTATGTCTGCAGTCTGTGAGTCTTCGGCTATGTTTGTTTGTTTAAGTATCACGTGGAAATTACAAAACCAATGTGGTTAGTTTTAATGCACAAATATTGTGCGTAACATAGAAAAGGTATTAGTTTTTGTTCCATTGCAATCCGTGGTCTTAATCGAAAGATATATGAATATAAGTGTTCAAAAAGCAATCATCATCATTACTTAAGATACATGCAACGACATCTATTAAATCAAACTGATACTAATGAATAAAGATGAAGTGCTCACAAGATAACGTTAAATCGACTTATCGGGTTTTTCAAAAAGTTATGATAGCAAAAGGTACTTCAGATGGCGCTGCTTTGAAAATCTTCATAGCCTATATTGTTTGTTCGATCGCTTTCCATGCGTTAAATTTTAGCGGTTTAAGTCCGTGCTCCATAGATGGCGTTGTTCATTTGACGCCAATTTCTGAATCGCGGTGTTAAGATTTTCCGTGAAAAAACGACCCTCGCCGGGTAAACTGCATCGATGTCCGTTGTTAGGTGTGTTCCGTTTCGTGTTGTAAAAGTATTTGGTTTCATATCAATACTAATATTATAAAGCTGAAGAGTTTGTTTGGTTGATTGAACGAGCTAATCTCAGGAACTTCATGTTCGAATTGAAACATTATTTTAGTGTTGGATAGTCCATTTATCGAGGAAGGCTATATAGCATCAACGGCGGCGACCGACAGGAGTAGAGTTTTAATCAAAAATGTAACGCAGACGAAGTTGCGCGGGTCAGCTAGTGTGTACGTAAATATAAAGGTACAACCCACTCCGGTGCCCCACGATCAAGCCACTCCGCTATTTTTACAGGGACGCGGTGCCAGACAACCACGGGAACAAGTAACCAAGACCCTATGGGGAGGTGGCAGTGCGCGCGATTAGCGGGCGGGTTAGAACTAAATATGGTTTTTTGAGCACAAACATATTTGTGCTGTTTTTTCAAGGATCCTTCAAATGACGTACATGAAAAGGACAACTTATCTGGTCTTAATGCTTATACTATGAGTAACTGGAATAAAACTAAAATGATCGCTTTGTTTATTCACTTGCAAACTCTTGTAAAATATTAAGAAAAATAACAAATAAACTACATATATTGTATTAAGTGTAGTTCTCCTTCCATCCATTCTTATTGTGCGTAAAAAGCAAGATCAACTACTTTCAACTACTACAAACAGGAAGCTGATATTTTTTTGGATAAACTCGACGTGCAATTACAACATAAAAGATAAACTTATAAATGAACCATATAGAGCGAAATGAATCACAATAACTTTTGGAAACGTAACCTTTTATTCTTTTGCACGTTCACAATTTCAATCAAGACAAAAGAATTATTTTGGCTCCAAATATTTACCCACCAGGCAGTTCGCGATGTTATTTATTTGTGCATGTTTTCGTCCATTGTCCGCCATCACAATGGCCTCACCCAACTAGTTCACAATAAAGTGTTTCAGTATCGTGGCTTTTACTACGATAATCGTTACTGTCGTGTTGGCGATAGGGATACGTATCGATACCGAGTGCCGGAACACGATGCGACGGCACCAGTGTGCCGTGGTACAGGGTGTACTCTGCACATTTGTATGATGATTATTTGATATTCATGGTGATCTGTTTGTTTGTCGTATTTTATTGTTGGGGTTGGCTATCAGCTATAGGTTTGTGTTATAAAGTGTTGATAAAGGAGTGGTTTTGCGTGCATCAATTAAAATTCTGTGATTAATGTGCTAGTTTAGTGTGATTAATGTGCCAGCTCGACTCACTGAGACAGATAGTTACTTCGTAAAGCAAAACACTAATTTATTGCTAGCACACTATTATGCCCGTATTTCCCGAACTGTTAAGTAGAACTGTAACAACTGTGAAACGAGAGAAACAGAAAGCCTCCTTCTGCTTGACTCTCCTCAGCAGCGTTGAGGGTTTGGATCACACTTGAAATCTTTGCATCGAGTATAAACTATTCAATATTATTGGCGAAATTATTTCATGATTGTCGTTGGTCTAGCGGTAGCAAGTGCTGCGTCCTGGCTTCGATTACCAGGTTAGGCAAAGATTCATTGAGTTTTCCTTCAGAATTTGTGACGTAGCAGCCCGCAGCATACGGATTTTTGTCTAATTAATGGTAATAGGATTGTCTACTATTGCATGTGACTTTAAAGTAATTGTAGACAATAGACATGTGGGTACACAAACCGACCGACCGGCTGTCCGCACTTTACTGTTCAGCACGATATTTTGTGGTACATAGTTGAGTTCACACGTCAACTTCCCAATGTTTCTAGGGTTAAAAACGATTGTAGTACTGTGTGATGCCAACATTATGCAGTGCAGTTTGACTACGGGTGGGCTATAGAATGTCTGCCTAACCCTTGCCGAAAAATAGGCGAGATGTTACGTCAAAACACAGACCAACAAACTTACAGACATACAAGGCGTCACTTGTAAACAAACTTACGAAAACACTAAATATTATTAGAAGCACCGTCTCGCTGTGGAACCACTTGACAGCAGAAATAATATCGTGTTGACGCCAAAGGTCGAGGTCACAGCAATACAAGTCTGTTACCTAGCACAAATACTGACTGTTTTTCTTTCTATATTTATTTTCTTTCTATTTCCATCCTGTAGCTTTGATGGCCCGGTTCACGAGCAATCAATGCGACTTTTTCTACGTCATTATGTTTACTTTGTAAGTTGATCTTGGACCTGATTTACGACAAAAAAGACATCGTTAGTAAACCTAGATTAAATGGCATGAAAGCGCCAACCCAGTGATCAAATATTTGGTTTTCTGTGTGGAAAGACTAAAGTTTGAAATCGTACTCGTATATTAAATCATAGTTTCTAAACCATGGTGTCTCATCTCTAAAGCTGTATTTAAAAAAGTATACTTGTAATCAATCTCTGTTGGAAACGACTGGAAAACTATGAACCAGATATTTTTCCTTTAGTTTCTTTTATGAAATTCTATATTTTGCCCGCGGCTTCACCCCCGCTGAGCTTGATAATTATACTAATCTAAGATCAGTATAACAAGTATATTATGTGATTTAATAATGACTACAGGACTTGGAAATAAAAACTAGTTGAGTTGCTCTCAAAAGAGATTTATTAATCACTATGCCTTAATAATTTTACATCGTACTAACCTCGTTTGCAAGATACACTCGTATACTAAGTAAAAGCCCTTAAACATCAATGTGTACTGTGGGTGTCACATCTAAGTCATTCAGCTGTTAACTAATAATATTAGTAGGGATGTAGTCAGAATTATATAAAAATCTATCTAAAACATCGCACCCACCAGACAGATCAATTCGGGGGTTATATCTGTAATAAATATTCTCAGTAAAAAGAGACCGAATATCAGTGATGTAGGTACGTACTTACAGAATTCATATAAAACGTCTATGAATAAGGCACATCAATGTTTATTGTTCGGATGAATGTAAAGAGCTCTTAAAACATCTTTATTTGAGACGACGATGACCTGTGACTTGGTTACCCGTTATTATTGACTTTTCACGAGAAGACAGCGTATGATATTTCAGAAGGTTCACTGTGTATTAGCATCATCAGTACGCAGGTGATTCATTCATTCATTCATTCATTCTGATGAAATCAAATATGAGACATTGCTCGTAGCCTGTAAAGGTTTTGAGCCTTCCGGAATACTGTCTTTAAACTACAAAATGTGGTATATTAATCAAAACGTGGAATGACTGAGATCAACAAGTACAAAACTGAGGTCATGCTTTAAAGGATTACAGTTTTATGTAGGAAAACCACGAATAAATACTAAGAGTAGATCTTCGTCCAGCACTGAGACGGTTTAGGTTGACCCAAAAACCTGTCCAAAGATATTGAAAGTAAACCCACTGTAGATTTCTTCTTTTTTCACCCAAGAAACTTGTTCGCAATAACACTCAAAGAACAATATAAAGTATATTTTTACGAAGTAACTGGCTGTTATCGACGGGACGTTTCTTTTGGTGCTCGGCTCGTAAACTGTGTGCTTGACGCTTGCCGCCGGTTCAAGGACATTCGACTTAACGTGCCCCGGATTTGCAATAATGGGGTTAGGTACCTACCTATGTAGGTCAAAAGTTGTATGAGGGCCCAAGCACGACCACGACTGATAACTCGCAAGCACAACTGCTGAACGTGAGGTCTTGGGTTAGATTCCCAGATCGGGCGAATTGTTATTGGGTTTTCTCACTAGGAATTTGTCAGTGTAAGCAAGGGGAGTTTGAAAGTTGGCGGTATATGCCTCAGAAAATGCCTAAAGTTTATTTGTGGGAAGGAATAATAGTAATGGGTGTAAAATACCCTTAAAAAACCCGAAAGGTTCTATTCCCTCCTATTTGCAATATTTTATTGTTTTAGACCGTACTTGGGAACATTCTAGAAACGGAGATATTGGGGATCCAAAGTTCCAACTTTTTCCATTTTTTTAGTACAAGTTTTTAATGTTATAGCTTTACTTTAAATACCTCCACAACCGTCCACTTTAGCTTTAGCTTTCGTTTGTATGATGCCTAAAATAAAATTGACCTAGGTGTTATTATTCTCATCATCTATCTATACATATAACGAATCTGTAGACGCGGCGTTTCTGTACATTGAAAATATTTTGAAATAAAATAGTAGGGGTGTTAAAGGGTAAAAATCAGAACCCATTTCTACAATTTTTAGATTTTTTGTCTGTATGTCTGCAGTCTGTGAGTCTTCGGCTATGTTTGTTTGTTTAAGTATCACGTGAAAATTACAAAACCAATGTGGTTAGTTTCAATGCATAAGTATTGTGCGTAAATTAGAGAAAGTATTAGTTTTGTTTCATTGCAATCCGTGCTCTTAATCAAAAGATATATGAATTTAAAGTGTTCAAGAAGCAATCATTATTTAAGATACTTGCAACGACATCTATTGCACCAAAATGGTACTAATGATCACAAGATCCCTTTTAAATCGACTGCCCGAGTTTTTCAAAAAGTGATGATAGCAAAAGGGACTCTATAGGGCGCTGATTTGAAAATCTCAATAATATAGAGTGACTGCTCGATCGTTTTCCATGCATTTTATTTTAGCAGTTTAGCTCCGTGCTCGATAAATGGAGTTGTGCATTTGACGCCAGTTTCTGAATCGCGGTGTTAAGATTTTCCATGAATGAACTACGATCGCGGCACTATGCGGTCGTAAATTTTGATTGATTAATCTCCTAAATCTATACATAAACAATATTAAAATTGTATAAATAGAAAACTATGTTTCGAAATGACGCAACAACTACTGCATGTGTGCTACTGTTCACATTTTGAAGAAATATTCCTTTCTTAAAACTTTATTTTTACAAATATTCCGTTTTAGCTTTGAAAATCTTCATAGCCTATATCTATGTCTATATTTTATTGTTTGTTCGGTCGCTTTTCATGCATTACCTTTAGTTAAACTGCTAAGTTTAACTCCGTAGTCGATAGATGGCTCTGTTCATTTGACGCCAATTTCTGAATCGTGGTGTTAAGATTTTCCGTGAAAGAACGACCCTCGCCGGGTAAACTGTTTCGTGTTGTTAAAGTATTTGGTTTTAATAATGGTATTTTGGTATACATATATATTTCTTGGTCTAAAACTGTGGTCTAAAAATTTAAATAGTTGTTATAAATTATTTAGTTTCATATCTATACTAATATTAAAAAAAGCTGAAGAGTTTGTTTGGTTGAACGCACTAATCTCAGGAACTACTGGTTCGAATCGAAACATTATTTTAGTGTTTCATAGCCCATTTATCGAGGAAGGCTATATAGCATCACGCTGCGACCAATAGGAGCGGAGCATTAATAAAAAATGTGACGCAGACGAAGTTGCGCGGGTCAGCTAGTAGTAAAATAAAACAAATAAAAAAAACACTCCCAATATTAATTTGAATCTAAAAACCGCACTCAATGAATTGAAACGTTTCGGTAGGCTTTATGAAACGTAAAACAATAGAGATGTCGCCGTTTAACCTTTAAAGGGTAACGACTTGTTATCCAAGAATCGGTTATTAATACACAATAGGTTGAATGGCAAGCTTATGTCAGACTGAGCTATGGTATTTAAATTTGGACTCAGATTGTCTGTATTTAGTAAGAGTCTGTACAAAGTATATTTCTTTACAAAACGTGAAAAACTGCTCAACTTAAAGCACTTTATTTAGCTCCGTTTGGCCAGGCTAGACTATGATTTATTTTCTGAGATGAGATCATAATCTTGTTTATGATAGATAGATGCCAAAATAATAGCACAGATGGGAAGTAGTCCATGGGCGTCACCAGGGGGGGTGGGCAGTGGGGGGCACCTGCCACCCCCTAGAGGTTCCCGATTTAAAAAAAAGTTTTAACTTTCCCTGCCTGATGCCACAAAATTAGTAGGTACGTAATAAATTGTAGCGTACAGTCTACTGTACGACTAATTTTTGTTTTTGTAATTCTAATCACTCTCAAACTAAAATATTTTTAAGGAAAAAAATTAGTGAATGCATCTGAGTACTCTTGCAACCGCAAATTACACATTTTCTTTAAAGCGACGCGCACGTTTCGTACTTTGAGCCCTGCGAAAAACTTGTGTTTGCCATGATTGCCTATTAATGCCTTGGGCAAGGGGCTTCTTTTTAACCGACTTCAAAAAAGGAGGAGGTTCTTTTTTGTGTTTCTTACCTCATATCTTCGTCATTTATGCACTGATTTGAAAAAAAATCTTTTATCTGAAAGGATACACTTTCCGATTTAATCCGTAGAAATTTCATCAAAATCGGTTGAGTAGTTTGGTTTTTAAATCAAAATAACTGGAAGAAATATGTCATCCAAGTAAAAGAAATTGCAAAATTGATACTTGATAAGGATTTGTGTGTGATACGATAACTAAACAAATTAAAATAAAAACGTTTTTGCAAAAAAATAAACAAATTCCAAAAAAAAAACACTGGAAAATAACTTTACTTTCGGAAGTCGGTGGCAAAAAAGTCAATGAAGCAAACAATATCAGTCACCAACTTCTCTCTTTCAACTCTTGCAGTCTAGTTTATCTTGAAACGTATATTTGTCTGTAAGTCGCCCAAGTAACTCCAGTAAGTCGAAACTCGAAACGATTCTAATCTGTCCACGATAGGTGGCACGGTAGGCTGTTCAAAATTTCGAGCTGGATTCGCTCGCTCTTCAGACGACCGTGTGTCTCCTTTATGAAGGATCCGAACAATTCTAACCTGTCCAAGGCAGTGTCAAAAAATTTTAGAGCTCGATTCGCTCGCTCTTGCAGCCTACTTCCTCATGGATCTTGACTTTATCTATAAGTCGCTCAAGTTACTCCGGTAGGTCGAAACAATTCTAACCCTGAAGATGGCAAGTTGTAAAAGCAATAGGAGTATGGATCGTAGTAGGTAGCGTTCTGCAGTTTCTGCTTACCCTAAAAAGGAGCTAGTTTATGTAGAAAAGTCTGTTGTACACCCTGTATCATTTGGCTCGTCTGCCCTACGTAAGCTGAAATACTCTTGATGTCAGCATTTCCCTCACACCTTCCTCCATCATCATTACCCATGTGTTCCAACGGCCTGATTACAGCTAATTCGCAAGGGTTACCCAATACGAAGGTAACTCATTCACCTTGGAAGACAGTTAGAACTTACGAGGGGACCGCTTACAGTAGGGGAATGACCCGTTTTCCTTAAGGGGCTGTTAACAACATAAGGACGTAATATACGCTGTTCTTACACATTGTATTTCTTATGCTTTTGTGTTTCTATTATGAAAGGAATTTATTTTGGAATGTGTAAAGATACGGATAGTTTAGGGAGATTATAAAGGCTAGTCTTATCCTGGAAAGACGAACATTTTTGACAAAACGAGTTAGAAGTTTTGAGTTTGAACAGCCTGTAGATTAAATAATAAACAACAACCTGTTTACACTCACTACTGGGTGCAACAAGCACATTCGATATTTCACATCTTCTACTTGTACAATATGACCTTTTTGTATCTCTTTAACTACAACAAAATTCCTCTATTCCCACGAAAAAAATCTTACAAAAAATCAACCTCCACTACTCACTACCCATGTAACCGATAAAAACTTTCTCCCAAAAAGGCGTATCGTATAAAATAAAATAATTCTCCATCGCAATGCGGGCCGCACTTACGTTAACATTGGGCACACCTGCCCCCATTACTTATAGTACGGGACTCCGCCATCGGTTACCTCGTCGTTTACTTGAATTTCTATTAGTAGACACTTAGCTTGTGCTATTTTGGTGTTATGAGACCCAGGTACTTGAGTTTGGTGTTGAAGATTATTAATTTACATTTTTACACTCATACAAACTCGTGGAGGAGCTCGTGGATAAATAAAAACAGCCGATCGGGTCGATCGTCAGTAAACCGCGCTTGGCTAGGTAGGTCCATGGATGGATGACCACCCATTACATACTGAGTTTCCTCCGTGCCTCGGAAAACACGTTAAGCTGTTGGTCCCGGCTGTCAATTGTACATCTTTGACAGTCGTTACAGGTTGTTAGTGGCCCGAAAGCCTGACAACCAGTCTTACCGAAGGGTATCGTGTTACCCAGTACTGATGATGACACTCATACAGAAACTCACGCCTTTTTTCATGGGGATAGGCGGTAACGGCACAAGCACGGCACGGCTCGGCTTCGGCCACGTGGGCCGAAGCAAAAAGAGTATGTAAGGATCATAGCATCTAGTCATACACGAAGTCCAGCTGCGAGTTAGGCACCTGACCTTCCAGAAGAACGTCACCAATCTAGTCAGTGTGTTTCTCGCGAAATGTAATTTCTCTCTCGAGATAAAAGCAATTGGATTTACAATAGTTTAATTAATTATGTGGTCTATCACAGTACACTACTTGGTGAGGCTTAAAACTGATGTACATACATAGATAGCTAGAATAGAATTGCCCTAAATTACATTATTTGCCGATTTGTCATATTTGAGATCCACCACATACATACCACAATCTATAACATCATCAATCTGATTTCTTTTTCCACATTCATGTAAATAAAATCTCGAGCATAACTAATCTACCGATAAATTCGTATCAAGAGATCTTAATGAAACCAATAATTAACATTGGTAGCTCCGAGTCAAACTTTGTTCTGATTTAATATCTCCAATAACATTCCTAAAATGCTCTCCTCCGATATTATTAACTACACGATATAATTAAACAATTAACTCACAACTCTGGGCTAGAACTAATTACATTTTGTTCGAACATCGAAGGCCAGAGGAGTGAAACATTTTGTTTAATTCTATTAGATCTAATAAGGCTTAGTACACAAGCACAATTTCTGCCGCCAACGAACCACGCACAAACAAATTAGCCCGCTACCGGACAGAGGCCGGACGCAGGCGGACAGCACGGGATTCCGGAAATTCCACACACTACGCGCTTTGAAGCAGTTGCACTGTTAATTTGGTTCTAAGCCGTTGCAGTGACCTACTACATTTATTTATGTATTTTATTATGTTAATTATTCAAAACAAAAATCTGAATATGTATTATAACTTTCAACATACAAACACATTTTTACTTGTAGATAATTTCTTATCAGCTAGCCGGCGCAGCTACTCGTATGACGCGCGTTGCTTATGTTCGTGCTATCTATCCTATTTCTACCACTCCTTCTTTTTAGTGGAACTCTTGTGTGTGTGGAACTGTAACCTGTGTCTGAGCAATAAACTTTATTTCTTCTTCCTGTGTACTTCGGACTTTTCCTCATCCTTTCGTTTGTCTTCACACATTCATCATCACACACCTCCACACCTACACCGTCATTTCGTGTGAATGCAGAGCTTATGTAGCATGACAGAGGGCAGAATCGCTGTGGTGCGGAACGGCAGCTTTAGATAATGAGGAGATTAATGTAACATTAATCATATATTACCATAATAATGATGGCTGTTCATCATTTGTCCTTCGAGGTACTGTCACAAAAGCCTACATCGAGATGAGCTACAATTCAACAGCATTTTGTCAAATTCTGCATATGATATAAAATGAACCACAAAATTCAGCAGCACTAAAGTTAATGGAAACTAGAATCAATACCATTTCCTTTTTTTGACATTCACAAATGCCTTTTAGTGGCCAAATTGAAACAAATGTTAATAATTTTGGAGTGTGAGTGTGATTTCACAAAAAAATCTAGTGCATGCGATTTTAGAAACTACTACTAAGGTAGATCCAAGTTCATCGCAACATTTGCAACTTTCGTTTTAGAGAGCTAAGCTACTAATCCCTGCAAGATCAGTAACCTAGAAATGTATCTTGGTGTATAACGAAACTTCGTCAACATTCGAAATAATTTATAATTAAAAAAATCCACTTCACAAATTCACATCTCCACCGAAAAAAACGAAACAGAAACAAGAGTAATTTACTCGCAAAGGGAACTTACACAAGTATAAGTTTTCTCAAATAGAGTCGCCCTCGTCTCGTGTCGAGCAAAATGAGGCGAGTAAATCTATCGCAGTCCGTTTCGAGGCGCCTCGGTCCGAGTAAACCGATTACTCGATGCACCCGCCCGGATACACCGGGAGTTGGGAATTACGTTTCGACGCTCCCAAGCAATAACTCGGTAATCGAAAAATCAAAATTTTACAGGAGAAAAGATTTACTGATTTTATCAAATATCTTTTCAACAAGTGGGACTATTGAAGTCATTGATGTATTAAATGAAAGGTATTTTTTTGCTTAATATAAACTGTACCATTATTATGAAATCCCTTTAGTCAAAACCTAGTAATTTATGAAAACAAATAATACCTAAAATTGATTACATCAAATATTACAGTAATAGTAATTACGGGATTATTGCCGGAAATTTGTCAAATAAAATATTTCATAACATTATGTTATGGACTTCTACGGCGTTATTTTTTATTGTAGGGCTGATACGTAACGTGTTTTTACGGAGTTATTGTGGTGATTTCAAATAATTTTGAAAACGGTATTGATAAATAACATTATTATTACGATGCAAATTAGAAAACCAGTGCTATCGTTACCAGTCAATACCGATTTTTTTCGTTATATTTAAATGTAATATTAGAAGGTAATAAACGAAAGAAATACAATAATTTCGATTATTAGTAATATTTATTAAACAACAGAATGAAATTTAACACTTTAATTTTATGCTAACATTTATTAATAAAAAGAATTCAATAAATCAAATCCTGCAATCAACTTTGAGCTACATAAACTCATCAAAGTAGCTCTTCTTCAGATATATTTTCGTTTTCCACTTCAGAACAGGATAAGGATTGGTAAAAAGAATGGTAACTCTGTGGAATGGCTCCACTTCTACATAAAATCAAAAGGTCTGTGTGCAAAGCTTTGCTTAACGGTATACGTTGGTGGTATGCACGTTGCAACTGCACATTATCCATATATACAGCTGCGTCTTGAGTACTCGTACGCTTTCGTCCTCTTCGTCTAGCTGAGGCAGAGGGAGTGATGTTTATATCAAGCTCTGAATAAGTGTCTTCAAAATTATATTTGAAAAGCAACTTATTTTCATGTGAATCGACCACGGTTACCTCCATGACGTCAGCCCAGCGGATTACATTTCCGTCTTTATCACACCGCCAATACTTGTCTTCTACGAGTGGTTTTAAATCGTAAATTTCGGACTGCTCTAGTTCTTTCATACGATATTTTTCGCCAGTTATCTTTGAATTTAAAATAATGCTATAAATTTGGTCAGGGGTATATAATACTTTATTTTTTAAGTTTTTCTCTATGCATGCATGCATGGAATCTCCTTCATTTTGACTATGTCCAGTTTCAAAAAAACGATGTGTTATGGTAATACCAAAAAGTTTAGCAGCATATACATAAAGAGCGAAAATGTATCGATTTTTGTTCTGTCCATAACATCCATCCGAATATAGTGAAAACTTTGTTATGCCTTTCTCACGTTCAGTTTTAAAAAAAGATAACAAAGCGCTTCCTATTTCGGAACTACCTCTTTTAGCGATTTGGTAGTGCCATACATAACAATATCCTATTTTTCGTACTGCATCAAAAACGGTAAAATTGTAGCATGGATATTTTCTTTTGTAATGAAATACGCCTACTTCAGATTGAGGCACACTCAATACTTTTTGCAAATCAAATATTGCTACTGTCATATTACTTCTGTCAACTGTCTCTATTTCTTCTTTTTTTATTGATCTTACTTTTTCTTTTCTCTGTAAATGGAGTCTTTGTTTTTCCTCAAGGGTGGCTTTCATCGTGTCGTCTGATTGTTCATAAATGGAGCATGAAAGGCACTGGTCTTTTTTGGGTTTGAAAAATGAGTAGTTATATTGGGAGTTAAAAACTGTTTCGTATTGTCGTTTTGTTGCCATTACAATATCAGTATAATTTTGTTCTGTAAACCAGGCAGTATAAAAGCGATACATTTTTGAAATATTCAAGTTTTCTGAAAGATATTCTCGGTTTGAAGTCGCTCTCGTATAGTGCGACTGTACTTTAGGAAATAATTCAATGTGCGTTTTAATAGTGGTTTCTGTCATTGTATTCATTTTGTTAGGCCTATTATCATGTTTTCCCCGTTTATCTTTAAGTCCTTCGTCTGCTTTCATAACTTTTTCCATTGCTGTATAAACCACATACTCTCCGATTTGTAACGTATTCAAAAAAAATTTTTTACATACAGGAATTTTTGCATCGTTTGAATTAGAGAAAAAATAATTCAAAGTTTGTGTGCGGTTGTTTTTACGGTCTAACGTCATTCGTTTTATAGTTTGTGCTTGGACATATCTACTGATATACAACCACTGATGTTCACGATCAGCCAGACTATAAAATTTGTCAAATATAGCTTGTCTTTCTGCCGGACTGAATTTTTGGCTACAACCCTTTTTACACGCACATGGGGAGCCAATAGTTTTTTCAGGATATTTTTTTTTGGAATTGCACCCTTCGTAAGCTTTGCCAGAATTTTTGAGGATTTTATTTTTCTTACTACGCCACTCAGTTCTATTCTGCTTGCGTTTCCTAGTCAGTTTTTTTTCGCTTTCTACTGCCTCCACATGTCAGCAATCACTTGAAGTTCTACCGCTCATTGTTGTGTCATTGTTACTTTCTGACTGCTCTTCTGGTCTTAAAGTTTCATTGTTTTCTTCTTCGCTACTAATTTCCCGCATTATGCTTGGACTATCCTCATTGTCGGTTTCAACTTCCTTGGCATGTGAGCAATCATTTAAAGTTGTACCGGTCAATGTTTCATTGTGATTAGTTTCTAAAGTTTCATCTGGTTTTAACGTGTCATCTACATCTTCTTGGCTGCTTATTGTTCTTGTTATATTTGGTCTTGATTGGTTTTCCTTTTTAATATTCGGTTGAGATAAATCTAAGGTTGCTATATATATTTCTGACGAAGAAGCTACGAAATCAGCGTTGATTAAATACAAAGATAGATTAGAAATTGTTGATGGAGTGCTAATCATTTCTGGAAATGCTATAATTTTATTAATACATGCAGAGTCTCCGCTTAGACTTGAAACGCTACTTAAAGGACTTTTCAACATGTTTGGGCTTGGACTCGGAGCATATTCCGAGACGTCTGGCGAAAAATCTTCATCGGATTCCTGATCAGCATCAACGTATTTTTTTTTCATTCTGTCTGTAATCAATAAATTACCTGCGTTATTATTTAGTTGTTAATTAATCAGGAATTATGAAATAAATTGAACATTGTGTTACGCATTGATGAAAATAAAAATTGTGATGATTCAAATTATCTACGATTAGGTTCTAATACATACCTCGTAACTCATATCGTGACAGAACTTGATTAGGAAAAGTTTCTTTTACACTACGTTCGGTATCAACTGCAATAAAATCGCAATCTGTATCTGAAATGATAAAGATTAAAATTTTCAAAAAAAAACTATAACCGCCCCTAAAATATCAGCTTGCACATAGGTACCTACATAGCCCTGCATTTATGTACCTATTCGTTAGATTTAAGAATCATTTTATATGAATGGAAGGTAGATATTGATGTATCGTGTAAAACTATAGTATAATAATTGAAAAACTCTGCTTTTTGAAGAAAAAAACTTTCAAAAATCCATTACACTTGACTTAGATAGCACGACCCGAAATAAAGACGAATTCATGAATGAAATTTACAACCATGTCAAAATACAACTTATTATTCTTTAGTAGTAGTGTGTAATTACTAATTAGGGATTATTAAAAATCAATAAACCTTTTGATAGTGCTTGGACGTCAGACTTTGCACTGGTAGATATTTTTTCACTTTGCTTCGGAGGTATTTCTGAACATTCTACCTCTTGATTGGCGCCTATCAAATAGTAAACAAAAATGTTACAAAATACACAATCATAAACAACTTCAATAAGCGGTGTTAAGTTATAGTAGGTACTTACCTGTAATTATTGAGTCATTTTTGTCCTCCACCATTTGAAGAATTCGTTTCACACGTTCATTTATTAATGGTCTATTTCTTCTAAAACTCATTTTCACTAATTGCACTCAATAACTTCACAACTAAACTATCCGTTTTTCACTAAAACTTAAATAATATCGAGCGTGACGCAAATATCTGCGTGCAATTCCAGAGATCTGAATGCAACTGTTTACGTAAACAAACTTTACGCACCGGGCCGACGATCAAGGACACTTATTGGGGGCGTGGCATATATCTATTACTGTCTATTAGCTATCAAAAGAAAGAGACAATTGCGCTTTGCAAACTATTGCGCGGCTAGACAAAAACAGTAACATCCAGAACAGAGCTAGGTGTATTGAAATTTGAAATAAATTTACCGTATTGAAATATTACGTACATTAATGAGCAAACACCAATCTTAAATAACATTGTTAGTGCGTATTACGGAATACGTATTTTAAAATTAGTTCAACAATAACCTCATAAACACGTTTACCAAAAACTTCATGAAAATTATTTACGCCAATAACCCCGTATTCGCAACTTACCAAAATAAAATATAAATAGTTTTTTCCGTACAGATCTATAACAGGTTTATTGTCGGAATATTATTGTGCCTTATTTCCCAACAATAAACACGTGTGTCATGATTTCTTTGTAAATATGATTAGGAAAAATCTGAAAAAAATTGATAAGGTGTATTCCAGTCTACAGATGCCGAATTTGACATAACAGCATAAAACCCATAATAGCACATTACCGAGTTCTTGGTTGGGGGGATCGGTTTTTATTCTTTAGTTTTTTTCTGTATGTGGTTGTGTGAAAAGGAATTCGGTATGTTGTTGCTTTTTGTTTTCAAACTCAAAGCATTTTGAAACCGTTTGAGTCCATCAATCAAAAATATGAAGCTAGGTGACTATTCCAAAGCATAGTGGGTTCCTATGGAGAAGAATGAACAAGAAACTTTATGAACAATGTTTTTAATAAAATGATTGTAGATTTCAATTGTAGTTTAAGTTTTCAATTGGAGTTGGGCAAGACAGCCTAGCAAGGCGTGGAGACCGCAGGTGGAATAAAACTGTAACCGATTGGCGTCTATGGACTGGAATTTCTATTTCCAGCTATTCTGTGTGGGTCGTCTGGCGGGGAGACGGCGGGGTGACATAGTTGCCATCGTGGGTAAATCCTGGATGAGGCTGGCACAGGGACGTGGAGATTGGCACAAACAAAGTGGGTTAAGTCGGCGGTGGATGATGAGCACTTAAGAGAGAATATTGTAAACTCTAAAATCAAGTCACATGCTTAGTTTGGTTTAAAAACCAGCTGTATAAAGAATTTTAAAGGTGTTATGTACGTCTACAGTCATGCACAATACCTATAGTAATGTACTAGTATATGTGATTAATATTTAAGCGAGGGTGTGCATACTTACCTGTACTTAACATACATAAATAATTATGAACGTGAGAGATCGCTTATGCATGCATTGCCTTGTGGGAAGAACTATTATTTCGAGCGGTATTCAGGGAATTTGTGTAACGCTCAAAGATTCAAATGATAATGTGGGGAATTACATGAAAGAAAAAGGAGTAAAATAATAGCGTGATGGTTGACAGGGAGAATGGAAGAAAAAAACATGGGTTGTACCGACCGCAATAACATGAACATTATAATTAAAAGAACATTCGTAAAATAACCATTTTTGTATCGTTATGCCTTTATATCTGTGTATCCTTTGTTGGATATCCGAATGAATAAATATATTTTATTGAATGTCCAACATAGGAGGAGCTCGTGGCAAAATAATAACAGCCGCTCGGGTCGATTGTCAAGTTAGCCGCTCTTGTCTGGGTTGGTCCCGGCTGTCAATTGTACATCTTTGACAGTCGTTATAGGTAGTCAATGGCCCGACAGTCTGACAACTAGTCTTACGAAGGAGTATCGTGTTACCCAGTAATAACTGGGTTGTGGAGGTTACATATATAGGCAGTCACCCCATGTAACATACTGGTATTCAGCTGCATCCGGTGAGACAGGAAGCCGATCCCAATATAGTTGGGAGAAGACTATAATGTCCAACATAACTATCTAAAAATGCCATATCGCTCAATTTGTAGATTTAAAAAACGCTTCAATTATTAAATTTATCAAAAAACACATTCAACTGGCAAAATTAACGACTTTGATACCTACAATATTAAATTATTTGAACTTTGTTTTGGAAAGTGCAATAAAATTATCAATAATATCTTGGTATTGCCCATAATTATCATCTGTGTAATTTAGAATGCAAATAGTTACAGCAAGTGTACAGTCAATTGCCGCAAAAAGTTAGTGATACGCTTTGCACATAATAATTTAATTATTCATTGGATAAGTTTTCATTATTATATATACCGATTTTAGAAAAGCCTTCGATTTAGTAGATCATGACTTACTTATTGCTAAATTGGAAAGCATGGGTGTTCATGGGTCGCTGCTGCGTTGGTGCGAGTCATATTTAAGAAATCGCTCGCAACTGGTCTATCTTAAAGGTTTTAAATCTAAACAGTGCGTCATACCATCAGGCGTCCCTCAAGGGTCACACTTGGGGCCTTTATTTTTCTTAGTCTTTATTAATGATTTAGGCAGCAAAATTGATTCTAAATATAAACTTTTTGCTGATGATTTAAAGCTATATCGGACTATACACAGTGAATCCGACATTATTCAGCTTCAGCAAGATCTAAACAACGTACACAATTGGTGCTTGCAAAATAAAATGTCCTTAAATGAAAGCAAATGCTACTTCATTAAATTTAGTAGAAAAAAGAAAACAGATCAGGCTTATTATTCAATTAATAACAACCCCCTCCAAGAAGTGGATACTATTAGAGACCTTGGTGTTATATTAGATAGCAGTTTAAGTTTTCGGAGTCATTACGATCAAATTATTGGTAGGGCATCTAAATTATCGGGCTTCATCGTGAGAGAAATGAAAATTTTTCGGGAACCAACCCTGACTGTTTCCATTTATAACAGCGTTATTCGCAGTATACTGGAATATTGTAGCGCGGTATGGAACCCTTTTTATCAGGTACACTCTGATCGGATAGAGCGCATTCAGAAAAGGTTTCTATATCACCTATGCTACTCGGATAACAGATGTCGTATATTGAACTCGTATAACTCCAGGTTGAGTTATTATAAAATGAAGTCATTAAGTGCACGAAGGAAAACTCTGGATTTGATGTTTCTCTATAAATTAATTAATGGTCATATAGATTCTCCCCAGCTGCTAGAAAAAGTGAATATTAGTATCCCACGTAGTGGTAGCCGCTTAATTAACCGTAGAACTTTCGTTCTACCTAATAGTCGAACTAATCTGGGTCATTTTTCGCCAATATGCCGTATGCTTTCTCTTGCTAACTCCATTCGTAGCGAAATAGACGTCTTTTCTGGTTCTGAAGCTTCAGTGAGACTAAAGCTGAGAGACTTAATTGTGTAAATATTTAATTTTATGTTTTGAACTTTAATTTGATTTGATTTGTATTTTAATTTGAGTTGTTTTTTTTACATTTTATTGATTTCAATTTGTTTGTGCTTTAATGTTTTATTGATTTTAATATTTATTTTGACTGTATTTCGATTCAATTTTTGTTTTAATCTGATTTAATTGTTATTGTTTGTTTTTTGGTTATTTTTATTTGATTTAATTTTTTATTTATTTTAATAGTTTTGTGATTTAATTTATATTTTAATTTGATCTAATTTTTTATTGGTTTTAGTTTGATTGTGAGTTATTTAATTTGAGTTGATAGTTTTCCTGTTTTTTTTTTAAGTGTTTATTTTTACTAATAATGTATGTGCATGAAAGATTCACATCGAGTAGATGTCAATCAGTCTTTTTCTGTTGTACCGTTTTTGAGCTCTTTGTGATTGTACATCAGTTTTGTGAATTACATTAAAAAAAAAAAAAAAAAAAAAAAAATTATGAACTGATATTGTACGATATACACACACATACGTTTTTTTCTACAATATTGTAATCAATCTATAGATGTAGTTACTGTTATCGCAATATTTGTGGCTTCTCGTGGTTGCATGGGTTTCTGTTTAGCGTGAGATCTTGGATTCGATTCCTATTAGTGTCATTAGGTTTTTCATCAGGAGTTTTCAGTAGCAGCCCGGAGCATGGATTTATGCCCGGTTGGTGGCAATAGGCTCACCCCTTTTTACATGCAACTTAAACACAACGTGCAAAAGATGGGTGCACTATAGGTAAACATCTCTGTAACCCTTTGAGAATCACCAGCCATCATGTTATGTTGTGCTCATGTCAATATTACCCTATCTATAAAAGATATTCCGTATTCCCGCAACTTTAATCATAAGAACAGCAAATGCCTCAAAAAAATAAATTCCCGAGCCCAACTCCCGGGCAACCCAATGCGCGTGTCTTTTATCCAGGCCAAGAAATTGGACTGCCGCGTGAAGAGTACGTAGAGGGTACGTAGTGTGTACGTACACGGAGCGAAGCAAACACCGTGCTTACCCTACTAATGAACACTTATTGCTTTATTCGATACCTACTGCAGCTGCTGACCGTATATTGGCTACTAATAAAGTGGGAGCTAATATTGGGTCGTTGTTATTTGTACCCAACTGCGCCAGAAAGAGGGTTGTGTTTTTGCAGTGGTATTTGCGCTTGTTATTTTATTTGGATATAGATTTATCTGTTCATATTATAGACCGAGATAATTACTTTGATAGAATGTAAAGCAAATCTTTGAACTATCATCTAAATACTATTCAAAATATGGATCTGAAACTTTATCAGTATCGTCCACAAACTGACGTCGCCCGATGCTGGTTACAGGCCTCTACTATTCGTGTACCAATCTTAATGTTCCTTTACTGTATCCAATTTCGCTGCTGGATGACTAATATTTCACTTCCAGGTCTTGAACGCCATTCTGTTATGGCTTTACTAAACCTGTCATGATGCAAGGTGTTCTGCCCAGTTCCATTTCAGTTTCATGACGCGACTTATTGTTCAGCGGCAGTATTTGATTTCTGTCAATTTGAAAAACTATTTAACCGCAAACATATGAAAAACAATTTCCGCTTTCAATGATTGTGGTTTGATTCTAGGAAATCCGACCGCTCTTGATATAAAATTGGAAATCCCGAAATACAACAGAAATCCAATTCTAACAAAACGCGCCTGTGTGAACGAAATGAATGCTACACATATCGTCAGTTCTCAGAATATGAAAATTATTATTCATAAATTTGATAATTACCCTCTGGAGTGGAATGTAGGTTTGTTGACCTGGGTTGGTCTGGTTGGGTGGGCAATTTCTATGGTATAAGTGAAATCCATTCGAAAATTCTTCGGAAGTAAAGTCTTATCTAGAGGCACATTTCTTCTTTTATGCATGTCGATGGCAATCTAAATTGAATCGGTCCAGAATTTGGCTACGAGTTTCTTCAGTGGCGTCCATAACTTGCTGCAACGTGCAAATAACAACATGCAGGACTCAAAATCAAGAATCCCATCGTTTGTGGAACTCTCATACTCGCTCAAACTCATACTCGCCACCTGAACAGGCTTTACTTGCTCCGGCTAACCTGATTCCAGACTCTGTTTAAACTCAAACTCAAACTCAAGCTCAAAGCATTTATTTCAATTAGACCATTACAGGCACTTTTGAATGTCAAAGCACAAAAAGTAAACTAAGCTACAGTCCCAGTCACAGGGCATAATAACTTGTGAAAGTACTGTAGTTGCCCATTCGAAAGCGTAGATGTCTATGGAGAAGAATGGGCAAGAAACTCCATGGACACTCTTTTAAATCAATATGTTTTTACAAAATCTTGGTTACCTCATTCATGTCGAGATTATACATATTATATGTGAGAACGATGTAGAAAGACGCGCGAGTAAGAGCGTCCAGAGTAAAAAGATAAAATCAACAATTCAAAAATACAATAATCCATGGCAGCTGCGAGATGACCAGTCCCTATTGACAGCGCCCGTTCACCAACAGCCGTCATTCAACTCAACCATTTTGAAGGGAACTAAACGAACCGACACACGCGCCACCATCAGCGAGACATTTTAGTGAGTATGACATTCTCTCAGCCACCAGGGAAAATGCGAGTCAATAAAAGATGTAAATGGTAGCTTTATCGTACATAGTACTCACACATGTGCTATGCAATTATTTAATACTAAGAGATTGAATCTATACAATGCAAAGATATGTTTATAATCTTCTGCAGCTTCCCCAATAACTTCCCATGGTAACCAATAAGTTTGCCCCTATGGTTGTGGAGCAGGACCAGCATTGAGCCAAGCATTTTTATCATCAATGTAATCTCCCAACTTATAGTATGCTTGCCTACATAGTGTGCGTTTCATACAAGATTTAAATTTCGTCTCATTCAGTTGTAGAATGCCGGTAGGTATTTTATTGATTTTCAGGTTAGCCAAGGCAACGCATGTCCAGGTGGGAGATTATCTTTCTGAGTAGAAGAATGCTAAGGCCAGTGGACGTAAGACCGAATGCCGTTGAAGCGGTAGAGTCTTTGTGCGAAAACCGTGCGTGAATCGGAAGACGCTAGGCGTAGAGTAGCTGGTTATATATGGATTGCAAGCACAAACCTACTTTAACTAATTATGACTATCTTTGATTTTAAGGTAATGTAGCGCCATCTAGCAGGTGAGCTGGTACTATCTTACATTGATTGCGATCGAGAAGTATAGATGAATCATTGACGTTTCTAATGTGAACCTAAATCAAATATTTTAAAAACAACACTTAAGTAGTTACTGCTACCAATTTTATGTACGCGTAATCGACCATAATCGTACATCGATGTACGTAATTTAATTTTGTTTTTTTTAAAGAATGTTTTTATTATTACCAACATGATGATTATAGTATTTAGTACTAAAATTATTGCTTCCTTAATGATTTATTATTTTTACTGAACCGAATGAGTGATTGATATTCATACGATTTGGGATCATTTTAATAACTCTATCGTGATGAAAGGTCAGGACGTATTGCTGCTATTCATACTCATTTAGAAAAATAATTATGAAGTATCATATTAAACTTTGGTTTCGAAAGTAAATTATTTTCGAATGTTGCACCAATTATCCTTTTTAATATAATAACCTGTGTTCGTGCATGGCGCAATAATATTATTTGTATTGATTAAAATTATCATTGCTGGCCGAACAAAATATTTACAATAGTAGCCCTGTGTCCGACTCAGTGAATTGAATTGTTGCCGACTGACCATGAGTCTAAATACTTTCCTATTGTGACTCTAATTGATTGTCTTGTAGAGGAAGCAGGGTGACAATGACACACATAATTAAGAGGTCATTAGGAAAAGGCCACACATGTTGTAGTTGGTACCTACTACCTACTTGAGCAGTTAACTAAATAGCAATGCAAAAAACAGAATAAAAGATATTCATCTCTGTTAATTAATTTATGTAGGTACTCCGTTGATTGATTAAAACAGTTTTTTACTATTAAGGAATTCATAGCAAAACAGTTATCATCCTGCCACGTTCATCTAGGACCATGATGTCCTTTGTACGATGGGGTTTTTTTGGTGTAGTAATCTGGAATCCGGATTTGTGCCTGGTTAATGACAATATTACATGGGACTTGAACATATCTGGTGAAATGTGGGTTTACTATAGGTACACTTCTACCTAACCCTTCTGGTATAAAAGAAAGGCGTGTTGGTTAACACATTATTTTATCAAACGATGTTCGATTTTACATTCTCAAAACTACCCGCCAATTGATGTTGAACCTACCTATCCCGATCACCACTATTGGTAAAGGCGAGTGTTCAAAGGTGAGTGCGACACGAATTTTCGTCGCCACCTAACGTGAAAGGTTCCTCGAAGCGATACAATTTGCATGCAGTGTGAACCGGCCTTTGTGAGCCGCATATTTCACTCTTTCATAGAATGCTTGCAATTCTTCGTAGGCAAGGTATTTTGATTGGATGCTTTTTATGGAGTCTGCGTTCCTGGTATTTGATATTTCGTTAAAGTCCTTTCCGTGTGAATAGCAGACCAAAATACTTTAGTTTAACTAGTAAATAAATGTTCACAAATAAAAATAGAGTTCACAGTGACCGGTAATGACCAATGGTTACAATTATTGACATTTTTGACTGCTTGACACAATATTATATTGGTCATCGATTTTTGCTGTTGTCCTTAAAACACAATTCTTAATCTATTTACATAACCCACGGCTGAAGGTTAGCTTTTTGTTATAAAAAATAACTCCAAAAAATAATCCTTGTAAGTAATAAAGACAAAGGAAAGCTTGGAGTTTCGCTTAGTGACATGAAAACTTCATCATCATCATACTCCTGCCCTTATCCCATCTACTTGGGGTCGCAGCATGTCTTCTTCTTCAATATTCTCTATGCCTCGTCATCTTTTTAGACACTTTAAAACATAAAACTAATAAAAAATTACAAAAGAATTCGCGAAACCTCAACCTTTAAATACGCCTACACAATCACTCACCCACTAAACGCGTATTTAAATTATAAGTTCTTATTAAATCATTTCTAAACAGCCTAACAAGGCCACGCCTAGGGCTGCCATTTGAAGAATTGTCGTCACTCATAGCATTTATAGTTAGTGTAGACAACTAATATTTTTACTCTAGTCTTTTGGCATTTAATTATAGAAACTTAACGTATTAAACATAGATCATGAAATGAAATGTCAAACAAGACGAGTTAATAACATCCGGAGCACACAATCTATGAATAACCAAAGGTTAATAGAGTAGTAATTAGAGTGTTGGTACTGTGGAGACCTTAACTTTTGCGATCATTTAGGAATCAATTCTGGCACGTTGTAAAGAAAAAAGAAATAAACAATAAGATTGGAATAAACTTAACTATAACTTTTCTTAAGTTTAGACAGCGTAGGCGTGCGACAAAAGAATAACTTGTAAAATAATATGGTTTTACATAATATCTAAATAAGTATTGTAATCTGCCCCAAAACGTCTTTTAATTATTACACGTAAACCTCTACATCATACATTCGATCCTTACAGTACTATCATAGACTGTATGATACTAAATCTGTTCGCAAATTATCTTTGAGTCCTATTTAATAGGAGCGAGCCAATTGCACTCAACCGGGCACAAATTCAGACTCCAATCGGGTACTGAGAAATTCCTTTTAAAAAATCACAACAAAAAGAAATCGCCAAAGCTGGACTAAAAAACATTTATACTAAAAGTTTACCCGGCATTATCAATTTCATACTTCTACGCTTATCCCAATGTATGTGTTGTTTTTCAGTGTATCTCCTTCTTCCATACTTGTCTGTTTGTCGTCATAAATGTGCATAAAGACTAAAGAAATAATGATTCTCAAAAATTCATAATTTTCTCTCGTTCCAGTCCTGTTTCTGTTTTTGACAACCCTAGTGTTAGGACACGTCCAAACCGCATGACAGATGTTCCTGACGTCACAGGGCTGGTTACAAATTATAGCACACTATTGTGGAACCCATGGCATTTTTTATAAAA
The DNA here is from genome assembly GCA_964057025.1 of Standfussiana lucernea. Taxonomy (NCBI): domain Eukaryota; kingdom Metazoa; phylum Arthropoda; class Insecta; order Lepidoptera; family Noctuidae; genus Standfussiana; species Standfussiana lucernea. The sequence continues at coordinate 15,896,939 of OZ059802.1, read as the reverse complement.
TTAACTTGGAAAACATGGGTACAGTTACATTCAGAATTTAGAAAGACCTTGACAAATTATAATAACTCGTACATATATCTATGAATGCTTTTTAATATGTACGCCATATGAATTGCATATACATGTTATTTTACATAGAGGTACACAATGGGTCGTCTAGTTCCTGAAGGCTATCTTTCAAAGACGACCTTTGAATGGATTAAAGGAAGAAAATTAGGAGAGACGATACTACACGTAGTTTGTGATATACCATTTACATACATACATACATATAAAGCATACGGGGTGGAATACCGTGGCGTTTTCGTGTCGCTGTCCCTTCCACCCCGTACACTTATCACATCACACTTAGCAAGTAAAATTAGAACCAAAGAAAAACGAAACCGATTTTACACGCATAATATGACTGACCTAAATCACGTCACCAACAATTCAAATTACCAAACAACTCTTACGTGATCTAATTGGTGCCACTCACTAACAATGACATCATAGACAAAACAAAAACATGGACTTCCCAAAGAGCAAATCTCATTTGTAACACTTTCAATTTCAAGCAGAAACAAGTACCGCCTCTAGCGAGTACTACACACCTGTGACCTTTCGAGGCTCATCTCTACATCATTACGACACGTACTCAACCGACTGACCACAACTCAATTACACTATACGCTTTAAAAACACATTTGTTTTAGTAAAGCGATTTAGACAGAGTTCATTGCCTTGTACTGGTGTACATTAATGATGTGGTGAATATCGTAATGTCCTATTAGCCTTAATCGATTTGAGTTTAGCTGTTGCTGAGACGCTGTTTATTTCGCGTATGTTGGGATGAGTTTCACTTAACCTTTTTGCTTTTTCTCTGCTCACGCATGGTATAATGCACAGCCACTGTTGCCAGCCATTTTAAGCCGACTACATCAAAGAAAAGGGATTTTTTGACCTCTGGAATTGGTGTGTCTATAATTTTAGGATCCTTTGATTTTTTCGAATTATAATATAATAATAATAATATCGCTGGACATTACACACAGCGCCATCTAGTGCCACACTAAGCAACGAGGCTTGTGTCGTGGACACTAGATAGTTGATATACTTCATAGATACTTTTTGTTTGTAAATACATACTTATTATACGTCATATAAACTTCCATGACTCGGTAACAAATGTCTATGGTTATCACACAAACACTTGCTCCTACCGGGATTCGAACCCGGAACCCTATGAACGTAAGGCAGCCTCACTACCGCTGCGCCATTCGGGTCGTCAAAATTTTATATATAATAACTGACGTTTAAACACAGCTCGAGGCTAAAATAATAACAGCCGCTAGGATCAATCTTCAGATTAAGCCGCGCTTGTCTAGGTTGGTCTGTGGATGGGCGACCACCCATTACATACCGTGTTTCCTCTGTGACTTGGAAAGCACGCTAAGCCGTTGGTCCCGGCTGTCAGTTGTACATCTTTGACAGTCGTTATTAGTAGTCAGTGGCCCGAAAGTCTGACAAACAGTCTTACCAAGCGGTACCTTATTACCCGGCACTAACTGGGTTGTGGAGGTCAGATAGGCAGTCGCTCCATGTAAAATACTGATATTCAGCTGCATCCGGTTAGACTGGAAGCTGATCCTAACATAGTCGGGACAAGGCTAGGCAGATGATGATGAACTGGCGTTTAAACACAAAATCCGTGCTAATGTCTAAGCTAGATAGTCCAGTGTTATTCTAGGTCATCAGCTAGTTGACAGCGTCATGTTTAGTTGGCAGATTAAATTGTTGTTACTATAGTTTTATAAGACAAATACATAAAATGTGTTTGGATAACGTTTCATCCAAGGATTGTTTTAGGTTAACGTTGCAAACATTTAAATATTTGAAATAGTGGGCTAATAGATTAGATAGTGTACATACCTAACCGAAAATTTCTCGTATCATCAGCGCCATCTCGCGAATCACTGAAGTACAATTCGTGTGTGGTCGAACTCATGACCTACAGAATCAATAAACAAAAAAGTACCGAACAAAAACGATTATTGACAAAGCAATTTATTTTGTGGGTGTCACTTTTAAAGCAAAGACGTTATAATTGTATTATTTATAGCCTGTTTTAAATCACTATCCCAAATTTCATTATATAATCGTTTAGCATTTATTGTGTTGTTGTTCAAAGAAAAAACAAAACAGAACGTAAAAATCCAAAACTATTAAATTCGGTAGGTATTAATAGAATCCATCCATTTTAATATTCTGGCCTTTGGATGATATTTAAATAATACCTACCTAAACGTGATTTAGTTCCTACTTACTAATAATAATTTATGTAAATCAATACTTAACGTCTATAAAGTGACCTTCCCGAAGATTTTGCGAAATGTTAGAAAAAAGGTCGCGCGGGATTGGAATGTTGTTTATGAAACTTCAGATTACGGACCTAAGAATATGTTAATATTATCTTTTATAGAATCTGGGTATCGAGTAAGAATAGTAATAAGTAAAAAATAAATGTAATATTTTGTTTCTACCGATTTAAAAGCTGGCCGGCAACTTGCTTTTAAATGACTAACATCAGAACTTAAATCTACCTCGTTAGTGTACCTAGTGTACCTAGTGTACCTAGTGTACCTAGTGTACCTAGTGGTCGCAGGCGCGGCTGCTGAGCGTGAGGTCCTGGGCTCGATTCCCTAGTCGAACAAAGTATTATTGGGTTTTCCACCAGTAATTTCTCAGCAGTACATGGGAATTAAACATAACTGGAGGAATGAGGGTGTAAGACTAGGTACAGCTTCGCCTAACTGTTCAGGGATAACAAGCGTGATGTTATGGAGAACTGAAATCTGCTGCCTCCTCCTCCTTGTGGTTTGAAAATCATAGATGTTGAATAATTACAAGCACATGAGAAATTTCTGCTTTGTTCCTAAGATCACATCTTCGATGCCTCATATTATAATAATTATATTCTATACGTATGAACATACAAATAAATAAAATAAAATGTTTGTTTGTAATTTCAAAATAATAGCTTTTTACTGAATGCATATGAAAGTATAATTATACGGAAGGTACTTATAACGAAAAATCTTTTGTTTTAATATTTGTAGGTTAAATAAATTAACACCCTTGAAAATCCGATTCAAATACGGAAGTAATACTTTTACAATAATGTGACGCGGACGAAGGTCGCGGCCTACAGCGTATAGCAACATGTGACCACTTGCACCACTTGTCCCCAGTGCACCTTCAACTTGTTTGCCATTCAATCACTACAGCTCAATAATAACAATATTTATAAGCACTTGAAAGGAATGAGTACTATTACGTCATGTTAGTTCTACGAATAAATTCAATGTAACTATATTACAAGTGTCAAACATGTTTAGCTTTGCGGTTTCAATTTATTTATCTCCGCCTTGATCTTTTTGTGTGCGGTATGGATTCTTATTAATCAGTGAGAATAGATTTATTTTCCGCATACAAAAACTTCCTTTTCAATGAATTTGTCTTTCAAACTAGTAATAAAAAAATAAAAGTGGCCATTTGACAAAACATCCTGTTCGTGAAATAAATTCATCTGTGTTTGTTAGATCTGTACCTACTTGATTTTATTGTGATACCATATTAATAGAACCTAGCGGCAAATTCCTCAAGGCTGTCTCTAAATGCTCAGCGATGCATCAAATAAAAAAAAACAACAGTTTTTTGTTGCTAACTCTAGGTAAAGGAATTGTTTCGGTACAATCCATCAAAATGAAATCATTATTCATAGCTGACATAATTTGCAATAAATATGTATTGATGGTTATTTACGAGTATTAAAAGTATCATCAATGGCGATCACTTTGGGATTAGGGTCACGGACAACAATCACGTGTTTGGTGACTACGTTCAAGGTTTTATTAAGTAACCAGGCATATTCAATACGATTAGGTAATAGTCCCCTCGGGGCAGAAGATTTATTGATAAACAAGACAGTGTTCCTTCATTATTAAAATGTTCTCTGTAGCCTTGGGTACTACATTGTTCATCAATTTTATTGTGTTTTCTTGGAATTCTTGGTTATCAGTTCTAAACGACTGCTCGACTTTTTAATTTTTTAAGCTATCTGAATTGGTCAGTGAGCACCCAATACCTAATTCATCTCCAAAATAATACTAATCCTTCGCTATTATTAAACTAAGTTGGCAATCTCCAACAAACAGTTGACCATTTGTTTTCCTTTCACCCCCAAATCATGGCAAAAGAACCCCATGCTATCATCATAACATTTACCCAAACTATTCCCACTTTACCCCCTTTCACCCCTCTTACTATCAAAACACGTCATCTATTAGAGACAGATGGCGTTGAAAAATATTTGTGCCCCTTCAAAAACAGAAGAGACACAAAAATAACTTTGGGAGTAAATAATACATCAAAGGGCTAAGTGATTGATGCAAGGGGTGTAAAGAGGGATGAAACATCATTAATCTTTCTGTCCCCCCTCCCGCACTAGCTGGCGTGAACTTTCCTAGCATTGATAGCTTGTTTTCATCCAATTCTTTGGTATTGATTGTTTTAAGTAATTGCATGTACAAAGGATTTTGAGTTTTATTTCTTTTGAGTCAATTGATTGGGACTTGGTAACAAATCATATTTTTGTGAGTCGATAAATTAAGTAGGTGACATTGATATTTGATTTATGAACACAAGTCAATATGGAATTATAAATCAAAGATAATTTCGAAGTTAGATCTTTATAAATCTCTGTCGGTACAATTTGCGTTGGTTATAAGTTGGTAATAGTTGGTGTGGGATATGTGCAGAACATACAAATCAATTTTATTATTTTTAAAACATACCTATGTAAAAAATTGTTTTCGTTGCTTGCCAAATATCTAAATAGATTTGATTTGAACACTGGAATAGGAGGGTTCACTGTAGTATCAGAATAAACACGATCTAATGATATTATACAAGTTTTGTGTTGTGACCGATTTGAGAATTGAGATTGAGATTGTATTTACCGCGAGGCTAGTCTATTTTAGTTATTTTCATAGTATTATGTCATACGGTATTTTACTATGGGGACGGGCTGCAGACATCGAGTCTATATTTATTCTGCAGAAAAGAGCCATCAGAGCCATATATAATCGACGTGTGCGCGATTTTCTAAGAGAACTGTTTAAGGAAATTAACATTATGACAGTAACTTGCCAATACATCTATGAAAACATCATGTACGTTAGAAAAAATCTGCATTTATTTAGTAAAAGAGGGTCGCCTCTTTTACTAAATAAAAGGTGTCTGTCGAGACACCACTAATACTAGAACCAGGGACCAACTAGTTCAGCCAGGTTTCAGGCATGCTAAAGTAGACTCTTCTTTCATGGGGTACTGTTTAAAATGTTACAATAAAATACCTCCCCGCATTCTACAACTGAATGAGACGAAGCTTAAATCTTGTATAAAACGCACACTATGTAGGCAAGCATACTATAAGTTGGGAGATTACATTGATGATAAAAATGCTTGGCGCAATGCTGGTCCTGCTCCACAACCATAGGGGCAAAATAATTAATTACTTTGTGAAGTTATTGTGGAAGCTGCAGATGATTGTAAACATATCTTTGCATTGTATAGATTCAATCACTTAGTATTATATAATTGCATAGCACATGTGCGAGTTCTATGTACGATAAAGCTACCATTTACATCATTTACTGACTCGAATTTATCCTGGTGGTTGAGAAAATGTCATGCTCACTCAAATGTCTCGCTGATAGTGGCGCATGTGTCGGGTCGTTTAGTTCCCTCCAAAATGGTTGAGTTGAATGATGGCTGATCCATGCGTCATGTTCGTGAACGGGCGCTGTCAGTAGGGACTGGTCATCTCGCAGCTGCCATGGATGATTGTATTTATGAATTGTTAATTTTATCTTTTTACTCTGGACGTTCTTACTCGCACGTCTTTCTACATCGTTCTCACATATATGTTTAATCTCGACATGAATGATGTAACCGAGACTTTGTAACAACATAATGATTTAAAAGTGTGTCCATGGAGTTTCTTGCCCATTCTTCTCCATAGAGATCTACGCTTTCGAATGGGCAACTACAGTACTTTCACAAGTTATTATGCCCTGTGACTGGGACTGTAGCTTAGTTTTTTTTTTGTGTTTTGACATTCAAAAGTGCCTGTAATGGTCTAATTGAAATAAATGGTTTGAGTTTGAATTTGAGCAAAAAAATAATTATTAATAAATAATTAAAAATAAATATATTATTCTCATTCGGTACACGTTTGTAAACAGACTCTAAAATACATAGATTCAAGTCAATTGCCTAATTTTAACCCTGCCCCAATTACCAATCATCATCTACCTAGTCTTTTACCAATCTTTCAACCAAAAATCTGACGGCAACATAAAATGACCTACTCATTGTACATAACTAAAACGAACTCATTCTATTTTCTCTTTACTTGGCTTTAAAGAAACTGATAAAATATTTCCAGCCAGCGTTTCTAAAACAAAATGGTGACGAATCAGAAGGGACCGACAACAACATAGACAAAACAAATAAAGACGGCCATACTAAGGCAATAATTTATTTAGCGATCAGCGATAGACTTATCGTCGGATCGATCCGAACGGAACAAAGACAATATTAGCGGACGACTGTGGTACAGTCATGACCACGAATATGTAAATACTGGTGAACTGGCGAAAGAAACTTTGAGATAAGACCTATTTTATTATAACATAGATTCCAAAATACTATGTTCGTATTCATATAATCAGCAAATTGAAGTAAATAGGAGACAATTATCTACTTTTAAAAGTTGCCAAGTGTGTATGTATACACATATTGATGCTCTTCACTGTACATACTCATCAAGTACTAAGAAAAAGGAAAACAAATGAACATTACCACCCACGTATTTTGCACGCCAATAAAAAAACATCCTTTAAATGCGTCGGAATTAATACAGCGTGTGTTAAATTTTCTTTGTAATCTTTTTTTGACTTTACACAGTCTGACAGTAAACGTAAGAATGCTAAGTGATATGTAGCGGCCGTACGTCGGCATCGCGTCGCTGCGTCGACATCAAAGGAAACCATTTATCCCTGTAATGTCTCATTCCAATCGCGAAAATGTTAGAGCGAGACAGCGCATGCTTTTTGTAGTGAAATATTTAGTGGAGCTCATTGTGGCGGTGTTTAGCGCTTTTATTGTATTGTAGAGCTTTTGGAAGCAACGATTAATGTCTACATCGCGCCGCACAAAGAGCTTGGGAGGGCACTTTGAGAAATCACCGATTTGCTTTATTTGCTACCGTTGTGTGTGGAAGCGATTGTGTTTTGACTCGGTTTTGTATTCAAGGACTCACATTTCAATTATTATTTCAGTGATCGATCATTAATACGAGTTTGTATCAAAACACGCCATTAAAGTTGTATAGACTTGTGTAACATTCAAATATCGCACGAGTTTATCAAAAGAACTTCGATAGGATGACCTTTGAAATTGCTGATATTGGCATTCATAGCAGCTACTATTTAGAAATTCGGCCATCGAAGAAAATAACTCCAAGAATAACGTTCATTTTATGTAAATGTAAATTAAAGTAATTCACAATGTTTCCAGCGGTTTGTAATATACAGCAACTTTTATTTGACTTTAGGCTTCCAAAGTAAAGTAATGTTCTGACATAAACTCAAACTATGTATTCATAACTAGAATTTTTTGACAGGCGAAGTAAACCGAGGTAATAGTGTTTGTTATCGCTCATAGAAGTATAATATTACATTTGTTTGTGTTCGCATAAATCCTGAAACCGAACGTAAAATCTATTTTAATCGCCGAAGGAAATGTTGCAGTAAATACCTCCCATATTTATCGTTTCGTTTCTCCGTCGTCGCCCACTTACAGAAATAGTGTAACAGTGGATATTCGAGCCACAAATCTTTTACCAGGAGCGAACTATAAACATCTTGGAGCGAAATCAATAAGTAGAAGTTAACGAAGTCGAGGCGTGATCTTGTCGTCCACAGGACGTCGCACTAATACAACACTATCTATACAATTCTACGCATCCAAAACCAAGCAAAACTCACCCTTAAATCCCAAATATAAGTGATAAAGCAACATTTTCGGAGGAGCACATCAAAGTTGCTTCTCCAACCCCCTTTATGTTCCTCGAGGCGTAAATTGGGTTCGACTCGGACCTTTGTGCAAGCGAATTTATAAAATAATAAACTGCCCATGTATTATAGGGTGTGTTCATAAACGCTTGATAGCGGATCAAAGGTGTGGGAACAGGTAAACACGGATAATTTTGCTAGTTCGGGACCACTGTTTGCCCTTTATATAACCTTGAGTTCGGATTCAATTTGTCAAGGCCTTTTATTCTGGTGTCACCCCAATTCTGATATTAGACTGACATTAGATTGCTTTGGAATACTGTGCAATGTTTACGCAGTTCATATATTATATAGAATCTTGTAGTGGGGCAGGGCTGCCAAGCTTTTTTAAGTTAACTTTGTCAAATTGTAGGCTGTGAGTATCTGATCTGAGAGCCCAGGTAAGTGCCAATAGCTTTCAAAGCGTATTGTATTTAAACAACGACTTCCACGACGAAATTAAAATAAAGTTTTGCAACATAATCCTTTTGAATTTTATGAAAATTTTATCTAGGTTTACTATTTCTATAATGGCAATGGAAGAATTTACCATAATTTCTTCACCTATCATCGTCATCCACGGCCCGACTTCACCCACTGCTGGGTATAGGCCTCTCTTAGCTTGTGCCAAGCTCTACCTTCTTGTGCCAGCCTCATCCAGGATATTCCCGCGATGGCAACAATGTTGTCTGCCCGTCTCGCCGCCAGACCACCAACACTTCTCTTTCCAATCCTTGGACGACACTCGGTTACAGGTCACACCACACACCTTTAACTATAACAAAACCATGAATTTCTTGCTGAAACAAAGATACAATTTATTTTCTGTAAGAATTAAAAAATCCTTGTCATCTTTTAATAGCATCATTATCTCGAATTCCCGGAATGTTACAACTAACTCGACAGAATAAACAACTCAGCTATTGTTTGCCATCAGACTGAAGTTAGATGAAATCGATATCTAAACTCACTGTTAACTCGGAACAGTAATCTTATAGCACTTGGATTATCTATTCTTCAATTGTATTAAATTCTCTGAAACTTGAATTAATGTTCAGTGAAAATGATGATTTATATTTTAGGTTCTACAATGAGCATACGTAAGTAATGAATATCAAAACAAGATTAAAGTCACTCTACTATAAAAGAACATAAAATTAGCATACATAGATCTAAATAAAAATAAAAGACTAGGATAGACGTAGATTCCTACAAGCAACAGTTACAATGCTTGCCAGCGAAACAAATCTCGGAAAGTCCCATATACATTGCGCGCAACGCTCAGGCAATAGGATAAAGGCTATAAATAGTTACTAGCCAATACATTACGTTGTTTAACGTCCATAACTCGCCGGCGAACGGCTAATCCCGAAGATTGCACTTCCACGCGGAAATCTCGCTGGAAATCATTCGGTCACCGTTTGACAATGGATGGTGATACTGGCCATATGTTTTTTATGTAAGAGATTAAGCTAGTCACTTGTTTTTTCAGCTGTTTTGACACCGCGATAGATTGGCCTGTGAAAATAGCACCTATTTCACCAATGATTTTTCAGGATTTGATTTTGGTAGTATACAAATAAAGTGTGAAAATGAATTAGGCAGCAGTAAGTACTCTCGAGTCTAAGATTGACATGTTTTGAGTTTTAAAATCACCCAGCGCTTTATTTTCTCTTTGGTTAAAGTTGTTCAGTAATGCACTATTATTTCAAGACCACTTAGGAAGAATCCTATCAATCTCAAAAATAAAGCCCTAGACGCACATCAATAAAAATGTAGTCTGGGTACACACTGCTCAAACTTAGCATGTGTCAAATGTAGCCGCCATTTGTGGGCGTGACGTCACGTCATTGTTTGCCCGCGCGACGTGTTGTGACGTGTTTGCTGGTCACCCCCACGCCGCGCCCGTGTCGCCTTGTCGCCTGTCCGACGCATGCCTGATACTGTAGGTACAGGCCGTGGAAAATGCACAGAGTCGGCTATAGAAAGGGGTACGAAAGTAATAGGGTATTTTTTTGCTTTATTCTAAGAGGGTAACTAGTATGGTATTTTAGGTGGTTGTTTCCTTTTGAATTAAACCACTGAGAGTGGTTTCTTTATTATTTTAACATCTATTTATAATTTCCTGTATCTTTTTACAGACGATGAAAAACCATTAAATACAAACACACAAAAATGCATTAAATTGGATATTCGGTTTGAAATTATAGTAAGCACCAGATAAACGTGAAATAACGGTCATTGACCCACATACATTTATTGACATACTTAATTCAGAAAACAATAATAATGACTTAAAGCTGCCCTGAATCGACATCTATCGTGATTCTTTCCTTTTTTTAGTGATGAAAAACAATTCATAATTTATTGTCCGCGTACCTACGCAAGAAATTAAAAAAAGGGCAATGAACTTTATTCACGTTTATCTGGCGCTTACTATAGTCAATACTATTACTGCTGGGCAAAAGCCTCTTCCAGCCTCTTCCAGACATAATATATGTCTCTATACAAGTATTCGCCATGAAGCCTATAGATCTTTTACATTTGAAATCATATAAAACCACATACTTCACGTAGACAACCTCGTACTTTAAAGTTTTGCAGAAAACATTATACACAATTAACAGTCATCAGCACCCATTTACCAACCCAAAGACTAAAAAGCTGTAAATAAGCCTTATCCCCAAATCAACTGAAACATACTTTTTACCCAGCAATAGTTCGGCAAGTAGAAATCGTTCGTCGAATCCGATCGGCTCCTAAATTGGACTTACAGTAAGTCCGCATTGCAATTGAGTGCGGTTTGTAAGTCAGTTGAGTTTCCTGGGAACTGGCGACCGTCATTACTTTGTAAATCCAGGCTTACATGAGACATAGTAGTTGAAACGTGAACGACTGAACGTCCCCAAAAAGTTCCCGAAGTGCTCTGAAAACGGCTTTAATTTTAAAGATAGGTGTTCATTTGATTTAGGTTTATTGCTTGCTGTTGGGCTGACGACATTGTTGACATCGAGGGGAAAACTTGGATGTGGCATGAACAGGAGCGTGGTGATTGACAAAAACAAAGAGAGGACTATTACACAGCAGCGGGTGAATCGGGCTGTGGATGATGATGATGAGCTTTTCTTTGCCGGTTGTTGATTATTCAGCCCATCAAGACTTGACATGGCATGGAAGATTTTGTGAGAGTAGGGGAAAACGAATGAAACTATGCATAGACGTGACAAATGAATATCACTAGAAAGGGAATGACTACTGAGATAACGACTTATAGAGACGTATGTATGGACGAAGAACACATCCTGTGTCGAACTGGAATTTAGAAATTGTTTTGACATTAGTTTCCCCAATAAGTATTTTGTTATCGATTGATTTATTATTTATGAATTATTCAAAATGTTAATACTAACATTTTGAATAATTAAACCAACATTAATAGCATTATGTATAACACGCCATTAATATTAATGTGAACGTAAATTATTTCTGAGATGTTACATTTTCGTAAAAAAAAAACTATGTAGATTATAGATAGAAATATATTTTTTCAACAACTTCAGGGTTTCGTCAAACATAATGTTCTAAGAATAATGTACTTATATTTTCTTTTTTCACGAAAATCCCACACTTGGGGAAACTCTGTCAACTTACAAAAACACACATCGAGATATATTATCATTTTTACTGTACGAATAGCAAGTAGATGGTACACGACATATCTTAAAGCGTTGTTTCCCGGGGGAAAGGCAGAAGTAAATATTATATAAAGTCGCGCAAGAAAAGCGTTGTTTGTACCTAATACGTCGCAAAGCGTGATACTTTCATCCGATTCTTCAATACTTGCTTTATTTTTAGAATATCATCATCTGCTTAGCCTTTTTCCAACTACATATGTATATAAGTGTCGGCTTCCAGTCAAACCTGATGTAGTTGAATTAGTATTTTACATGGAGTTACTGCCTCTTCGGCTTCCACAAACCAGTTTGTCCCGGGTAATGCGATACCTTTTGGTAAGACTGGTTGTCAGACTGTCGAGCCAGTGTCTACCAGTACCGACTGTCAAAGATTTACAAATATCAGCCAGGAACAACGACTTACCGCGTTTTGCGAGGCACTGAGGAAAATCGGTATGTAATAACTGGTCACCCCATCCACAGGCCAACATCGCAAGCTTACCTGGAAGACCGATCTATTCGGCTGTTATTATTTAGCCACGAGCTCCTCCTATTAATTATTCTTAGTATTTTTTTTAATGTAATTTAATTGACATGGTAATAGAGCGATTATTAGCAATTTATCGTTATTTGTACCTCAATAGATAATTGAGATTGCGTTTGATTTTTCGTTATACTTCTGCAATTTCGTACGTTAATGTGCCATTTTTTTAAATTACACATGAAAAGTTGCATAATGTGAGATATAAAAAATAGCAAACAATGTTTAATTATATAATGTCTAGATGGAGCGTCAAGTGCGGGCAAACGTGTCAAAAAGTGTCAACCAACTATTGGTTCACAAGTGCTTGCCCGCCAATCAGTGCAGATCGTGTCATACACCTAAAACTTATCTTATTTAATAAGTCTATTTTTTAATGTGATTTATGAGAGAATTGTAGTAGCTGGTATCATTATTTACGCACACAAAGACATAGACGCATAGTGTAAAACGACGCCTGCACGCACACATACTTGAAAATGTTGACTCGTTTTCTTTGATACGATTGTAGGGCGACGCTCTATCTAGACATTATATAATCAAAGCAAACAATTTACATTATGAACATCATTTCAGTCCTACGCAAAGTATTGTGCTGATGAAAACTATAAATTTAAATCAAGAACGTAATTTCTTTCACTGGATTTATGAGTCCATTTCTCTGAGCACAGCTGTTTGGGCCTTGGCCTCGTAAATAATATAAAAAATATGAACGTTTAAAAAGTCCTCCACGGTCTAAGATCGTCGGGACTGCTGAGGCCTTGAGCGACCACCATTGTCGCATGTCTGCGACTAATATAATAATTTAATTACGGCAGTCACTCGCCCCGGGTTATACATTTTATTTGAGAAGAATAATCTCTTTTGTATATTGTTCGTACGCTACAGATTAAAATGAAAAATTGCCGACTTGGGAGCAGTTTAATTCGCATTACTCATTTTTGTCTACGTGATTTTTTCTGCAAAAGAGAAACATCCGATGCTGTGCATAAGGTTCTGAGTGTATTGTTGTGTATAATAGGAATCTGTGTAATTTTCTACTTAGCTATATTTTGCTTATTAGGTATATAATCTTAAAATAATTTGCATTTTCGCAACTTTACTTATAAGTCTTCTTTATCTAATATATATAAATATTATCAAATAGCCTAAGATTAATCATGGTGTTAAGTTATTCATTATTATTGAAGTAAAGTGAACCCACAGCTATAGTTCAAGGCCTGTGACCTCTATCACAAACACGTTCCATGTCAAAACAAGTTTAGTAATCGAAAGTCGCTTACATAATCCAACATGCCATTAATAGGCGATGAGCCGGTGACACACTCGGCCCAAAAATAAAGACAACAAAAATGCCAAACAGTCGGGTCATTTGATACGACATAATAAATAAAAATCAACATAAAATGACTGCAACATTCTAAAGAAGAAATAACAATGCCAGTTATCACTATCACATAACGATGCATGAATTGATCAAATGAAAATTCTCTGTTGAATGTTTAACTCAACGCCGAGGGTTGAAATTTCAACAGAACAGTGATATTTGGTTGTCGCATCGTGTTAGTGATGCCGGGCGTAAGTTGTACATCAAAGGCACTAAGGAAGAATTCGGTCAATCTCCGTGTCTAAGCACACACATTATATTGTGACAACACAAACAGAGAGTGTGAATCACCCGCTAATGTGCGACAGTGTCAACAGCGTTTTCCATCAGAGTTGTGTGTCTGCCTGTCTCGGTGTCTGCCATCGTCGGAAATAGCCGTCTAAACTGACGACCACGTAAATAACATTTGGCCATCTTTGCTTTTGGACGGACACTGTGTCGACTGCATGGCGCATTTGGAATGACCTAATAATATGAATAGCAAGCTATTATTATAGTACCTAAACTTTTATACTTTTTACCCACACTAGGCACTTCACAGGAGAGAAGCTCTATTTCCCAGCAGTGGGAACGTTATACGCTGATTATGTTTATACCAACTTCATAGTATTATGACAGAAAGCTATTGTTTTTACAGCAAGACCATTAATAGTAATGGTCATACAATTAAGTCTGTTACCGATCCTTGTCACGGAAACTTAATTAAGCCTTGTTTGCCAACGGTAGGAAGAACTAAAGATTTCTCGTAACACAATATTGCTATGACCAAAGATTTTTAAATCCTAATGTTATTTGGCTATAAACATATGAACAGTAGCATTGGGAACTCGTTCTGATGCGGTAGATTGACTCGGATGGTACTGTTGTTCATCACACAAAAACTCACACCTTTTTCCCATGGGAGTAGGCAGAAACCGAACCTGCCACGATTCTTACATAATCCTTTCGCCTCGTCCACGTTCATACATCTGGTTCATAGGCACGCCACTTGCGAGTACTACGCACCTGACCTTTCTGAAGAACCTCACCGATAAGGTCAGTGTAAGTCCTTCTAATGCGTTCCCTTCCAGCGTTGCCACTCACATTTGCCTTGTAAATACTGTTATTGTAGTTTCAAACAGATTACCACAGTTGACAAATACAATAGCTCCCAATCTCATGAGGTCCAAAACTTAAAAGTGTATAATAATCTATTTCTATATCAATGTCATTTCAAACTACAAGTTTAAAAAGCACGAGAGGTCAGCAACATTTCGCCGGCACAGAGCTAATCTCTGGATCGATCGACGCGGGCGAATGTGTCGCATTCCTACTGATATATTACGATCACAAATCGTTCCACGCATTTATCATACTTTTACTAGCTTTTACAATTATTTTACACATCCATTTTTGAGACAAATTGTAGGGTGGGCTGTATAGTATACTAGCGACCTGCCCCTGCTTCACAAGGTGAGTATGACTTTACAAAACATGAAGATTTTGAATATATATGACTTGAATATTACATTTTACCTGCCTGAATAAATTCTGCAAGTAATGGTGACCTCATCCAGAGAATGTCAATAAAATCATCCTCAATCATCATTAATCAAGATGTTTAGAAGAACAACGCGGTCACACAGACAAACATGACAAATTATTTTAATTTATATTGTTAATGTATAGATATTGTGGACAAATACATGGAAGCACGTTTAGTTCAAGATCGGTATCGACAACGTGATTTACCTAAATAATGATTTACGTTATCTGTTTTTAGTACTAAACTCATATAAATGTCAACATTTATCACTGGATGTACATACAAGTAGATTGTCTCGTTTTGTTGCTTAGCTTATTCGGAACAATACAAGGTGTTTTTTGTATATCCCGTAACTCTAGGGCATGAATGAAATCATATCATAGAATCAACTGGCATATTATTTTTCAATTATCATTTTTTTGTTTTCATTTTTCATACAAAATGATTCGGCAAAGTCACGATCACGATTATTAATGTGAAATATGACAAAGTCGCATTTTCGTGATTTAAATATGAATGATTAGTTTGGATGAAAATAAATGATTCGTATCTATCAATGAAACTTAAAAATCTACACACATCGAGAATCTAGAGTTAGATTGATGATATCTTCGAAACTATGCATTTTTGGACCACATATCTTAGGACTGTTTGTATTATTTTTACTTATAGAATATTATAACCCTAGAGTTACGGAATTTCCAAAATACACGTTGTATAAACGGCTACTCAAAAGTGGAGTTTTAAGTTTTTTTCGTTCGAGTACGCTTTATCGATCTCAAATGGCTGCAAGGCCCGTAGCTACAACATAATGTAGTATGTTTTAGTCTTACAACCGATTGTCGATCAATTGGAAATTCACACACATGACTAAGAGAACAAATAAATGGTTGCTAACATTCTGCCACCCATCCAAGCTACCAGACACAAGTCCCTATATCTTCCTACATTCCAATCACACATCCCGCATTCATCCTCACTCTCTAAATCTAACATTGCAACCTGACAGAGATTTAAGTCGAATACATTGTAAATACAGCACCCTGACAGGACCCTTCGGGCCCCGAGAAATCACGTGCCACGTCTGAAAGTGAATGTTCGGGATTCCGGGAGTTCTCGTCGCTGTACCGGCTCCGTCTCTGTCCCTTCGTCGAAAAATCTCAAGTATTAGAAGATCTCGAGTCGGGCGGGTTTAAGGCGGGATTACGCGGGATCGTGGGGCTGCTAGTAATTGAAGTGTGTTTGTCATTGTTTTGTAGTTTCAATTGTTTTCTTTGGGTTGTTTGGGATGCTTGTTATTGTTTGGCGGTATTGGTTGCTTGGATGAGTAAGCAGTTTTAGCTACAGCTAAACTGGTATTTAGGGAAGGGGCTATTATTATTATTAATATTGGGTGTTGATCTGATACTAACTAGCTGGTAGGGCAAAGGCCTGCCTCTCCTTTGTTCACAAAATTCTGCCTTGCCACTGCATGGTTCTCATACAATTTGCAACACAACACTCCGTCCTCAGTCTTCCGCATTTGATACTAATATTTGTAGGCTTCTAATAAAATGCCATATCATAAAACAGAATGAAACACTTTGTTACTGATGTGTTGAAGACAAAAATAAAATAAGTGACGCAATCCACGGCAGGCGCGTTTTTATTCCGCTCTTTGTCGCAAACGTACTCAAATAAAAAAATACTTTACTCGTTTCAGTACTTAGGTACTTGAGGTTTATGTCAGCTAACTTAGAATACTTGGTTCTATGGAAAATATAAAGAAATCATCAGTCATTATTTTGCTTGCTAAATATTTTGGGCGATCAATTTTACCAAACCTAAAACCCTTTATGTAGCTATAATTAAACATATTCATCAAATATTTAACAAACTTTCACGTGCTCTCGTTAAAGTTATAATCCTCTCCATAGTTTCCCTCGGAAGAGGTTGCCTCTTATAAGGGATTATATCCCAAAGTTTGAGCCTCCCTCAGGGCTGTTAGCGTTAGATGGCAGTCAACAAAATTAGAAGCTTGTCGAATATGATGCATGATTGAACTGACAAGGAGTTTGCTAATTGATCAACAATTATTTAAATTAAAAGGCTTGGTATAAAATTTGCCACCAAACCAGAAAAGAAAACACAAAAAGAACATTAAGCTCATTAGGAGAAACGAACCTTCGAACCTGTCTTCATTACTGAACAATTATTCAAACAAACCACTTCGAATAATCGGCCTTAACAAAATACTCTTAACGAATTCACGCTGAAAAAGATACGCTTTTTATATGAGACACAATGGGCTTACGACCGAGTGACAGACTAAAAATTATTCAGAAAAGCGACGTGAAAAAAAAAACGGGGCGTTTGTCATAAGTGGAGTAAAATATACACCCTTGTGTAGTAATATATAGGGCTTGGAGAGTCCCGGGCGGTTCACACAACAGAATTATGGTCCTTGACTGTACTCGGGACGTTTTTGGAGCGACCGTTATGTTGTGGTTGTGCAATAGTTTAGGATATTCCTAGTTTAGGATATTATAATATATAAATGTCAGGAGGCTTTAATTGTTTAATTGTGAAAACAAAATGTTGTTTTAATATAGTGCATTATAAAAAACACATTAATCACAGATAACTAAAGAAAGAGAACTTCTACCCCGTAATGAAGATTATAAGATCTAATTTTAGCTACATCGATCATATATTTTACCATTTTTCTGTTACACAATATGCAACTGATTGCAAAATAACCTCATGTGAAATTTTGCAGTACAATATTGATAGTATGCTCTTCTATAATAACGCTATTTCATAACCCGGTGCTGGCTTAGTAATTCCATTCTACGTAAAATATGCTGCCAGTACTATGCAACGTATGTCTTGCATTTACATAATTCTGTTGAAGCGCTCGGGGTTTGCTCACAATTACTGTAATGGGTTATGAAACTACGAGATTTAACCAAGTTTGGATACTACGGCTAATTGCCAACGAAAGATTAAACCTTCAACATACTGACATAATGTTTGGATAATTATAAGATTTAAATTAAATACCCTTAGAAAACATAGTTAAGATATTCATGAGAATCAGTTTTTGGCACAATTAATTAAAAGTGTTTAGATGTTTTGAATAAAATTGACTCATCGGATGATATTGAGAATTTATGGCAGCAATTAAAAGTCAACCCAATATAATATAATAAATTTATTAATAACCACAAACATATTATATTAAGCAAAACATTCTATAATATAATATTTTTGGGCTTAGTTTTAACGAAACACCACATCTAGTAAAATGTCACGGCAAAATAATCACTTTGTATTGCCAAAAATAGTAAATGATCACCACAATTAAATACCCATTTTAACATGAAATTAGAACCAACCACTTTACAACTTATGATCCTACTTAAAGCAATCAACTCCGAATTATGATTTCTAATTCTAAAATAGTTAATGAACACCAACAATTTAACTATAAAATGACATATAAATACGTAACATGTAGGTATATAATATTCGCAAAACAATTGTTACTGACCCAGAGTGGCTACAGTTAATATCTATATTATTAGTATTAAGTTCTTAATTCTTTAAGTATTAATATTATTACCTACTAATTAATTATTTGTCATTGACTGTGTTATTCTTTAGAGCAACAAAATAGATTTTAGACTTTTCTTTTAATTATTAATTTTGTTGTCATGTAGTTTTTTTTTGCCTATATAAAGTACTCCATGTAATATTTTAAAAACTTGAAATATGTAAGTGCTGTGCACACCTTTAAGTGACAAATTCACTATAGATTTTAAGTTTAATCGTTACAGTACCCCAAAAAAAAAATTAGTGAATAAGTCGTTGGAGTGCCATAGTTAAATAAATAAACATCTTCATAACCTATAAAAGTAAATTATTCCAGATAAATCATTACATACCTAAAAATACTAAATAAACCCCTAAAGTTTGACATTATGATATTGTTAAATCATTACTAAAGTCTGAGCTTTTTATGACTCTAATTATTAACCACTACTAACTAAATTGCTATTTTCTATTTCGCGATTATTTAATAAGGTTAAGAAATAAACAACTCGTATAAATAAAATAATTTTCGTATAGTCTATATTTGACAGATTCTACTTTTGACATCATAGTCTACTTTGACAGATTCTACATAATATGACAGATTCTACATAAATAGGCGCACCCTGCGCAACCCGGTCGACGGAGCCCTATGTGTATTTAGATAGAAATAGCGCAATAATTTGCTCATTAAAATTTGGTGATCATTTACTAAATTTGGTGATCATTTACTAAATTTGGTGATCATTTTCTAAATTTGGTGATCATTTACTAAATTTGGTGATCATTTTCTAAATTTGGTGATGATTTACTAAATTTGGTTGCATAATACAGTTTAAAGTGCAGTCATGACCAAAATAGCTAGAACTGTGATAATGTTATGTTTCCATTAATTGGTTTAGGTAATTTTTATTTTTGCTGATTGGTATATGCGTATATTTTAGGTGATAGAGGTTATGGTCACAAAGTTATTTTTGGTGATCATTATATTTATCCCCATATTTTTGTCTCACCAACCAGTCGCGGTCGTGTTTACGTAATACAGACGGGTGAAAGTGACACGAGTAATTATTAAATCCTAGCAAAGATACATTGAGGTGAGCGCCGTTAAGTGGGGCTTAGCACGTCAGATTTATCGAAGATTTATACTGTTTATAAAGGCGCCAAAAAGGACGGATTTGTTTCAATTTTAGGACCCTCTTCAATAACCCATTATTAACCTTAATAACTGTGACATAAAGCTTATAATCGCTGGTTGGAATATAAGTATTTTAGGACGTGCAAAATGAAGGCTGTGATGTGAATAATTGCTTTTTTACTGTCTTTATTTTCGTATAAATGTGATGAATTGAGGTATACGTTTTATAGATGCTTTTCGCTAACATAAACGGAAATGAAATGTGCAGGATGGTTTTATTAATGACCGGTTACAAATTGAACAGTCTCTTTCAAACCTGATATAAATATGCTCAGCAACAGAAATTCATGATTTTGTTAATTAAGTAGTAGCTTAGATTCTAATCTAGGTACAGTAGGGTACTGCTTCTTAGTTTCTTGTGCTTAGTGCTTAGTATTTGCATGTGAAGGGTACACACACATGCACATACCTTCTCATGCAAATAGTAACTAATCTATAACAAACATAATTAAGAACGAAATCATCCGACAACAACTCAATAACTCTAAAAACATCTCCACGCATGATCAAAGAAAGAAAATTTAACCCTTCAAAGCCGCCTAAAATAGACATACACACATAAAAGAAACAATAATATGAGAAAGGACGCCTCTCCATAAAGAGCATATACTAACGAGTGTAGATCAAAGGGGGCTTAATATTATACGACACGATTCGACAGCAAATGAAGCGGGCAGTATTAATCGACGCATTTGTCACGCGACTTATATAATATAAGTCCAATCCATCCGGCGTCTCAACTGGAGTAGAATAATTCTACTCCAGTTGAGACGCCGGATAACGCTTGTAGCGTTTTAGGGTTATATTTGTAACGCTCTTCCGAATATAAAATATCTAAAGGTTCGCGTATGCTGTTGGATGTGTTTCATCTTCTTTGTGATTGTAGTGTTTCCGGATGACAGATTTAGAAAAAAATAACTGACAATGGGATCAATGTGTTTTTGGACGAATTTTTAGCAATTTTATCTTGTGTGTGAACATGGTGTCATATTCAACTTTGAATTTATAATACGGTTCTTGGTTTAGATGTTATTCTGTAGCTTTGTTTATACAGGAGTAAAACTTTCATGAAATTAATAGCTTGCATAAGACCTTCACGAAAAACATTAAAGGTTCCTTTCGACATCACACCCTTTACAAACCAGGTCAGTGGAGCATTGTTTCAAATATTTCGTCTTTCTCCAGGATTTTACTCGAGATCTCTATTATAACTTAATAACGTTTTTCTTTCACAAAGTTTCTTTACAGAAAGGATTCTGCGGGCAGTGGATACAGCCGGGTGATGTAATCTCGGACACGTAGCGTGGTTGAGCCACTTATTTTAAGAACAGTCACTCAGGCGAACGAACAGTAAAATAAAGTAAATATCAAGAAATACTGAATATTACGAAGGAAAGTCTTGTTTCTGGTTTTCTTGAGGTAAGAATTTGAAATGGGAAAAATATAGCATAAATATTACATCTGTGTACCCTGAAAGTGTAACCAGCCTTCACCAGTAGGTACCAAGTCCCATTGTATAAGGGGAGATCCTATACTGCCACTAATTCTGTTTCATAACTGAAAACACAGTATATTCAATCACTGTAGCAGTAGTTACTTTGTATTCGGTTACATTTGCAGAATTAAAACTCTAGGCTGCTTTTGATACTGTCCAAAAGGAAAACCCCAAGGACCGCAACCAAGTCCAAGCGTTGCCCATCAACAAAGGATTTTTTTAATCTTCCAACAACTAAGGAACCTTCTAATGAAAGCTCTAAAGAATAGACACTTCAAAAGACGCGATATTGATCCCTTAGGATGGGAAAATCAAAATCGGCCCATGGTCAACGCCTTTGAAGAAAGAAAAAGGTCACAATTCGATTAAAAAATTAATGACTTTAAAGCTAGACCACGTACAGCCATACCCTACAATGTTATCAATGGTGTTCTGTCATGTCCGCTTTGTGCTTGGAGTTTTACGGCCAAATTTATATATGCTAATCACTCGAGAGCACAAAAAAGAGCAGCACACCAAAGCTCTCGACAACCACCCAAGCATAGCCATCGAAACAGGTGCTATGGCAGAAATCAGCTAGATGACATCATCATCATCATCAACGAAACTGTGCCATTAACCCCTCCTTGAAATTTAATACAACCAATTCCCACATAAATTTAACATCATATAAATGCAAACCCTAGTTTACACTGACGTGGCCTTGTCACATAAATGCAATGGATTTAAATGGAGAGCTAACTCACTTTACTTCCACGTCGACTCATTTGAGGAATTTTGGTTTGAAATCGCTAAGGCATTCCCAGAACATAGCTCGTCAGTGTATATATGAGTCAAAGACGATTCGTGGAACCTGGTGTTTTGATGTACGAGATCACATTCAGCCATTTTTGTTTTTGGGTCGGAATATCCCTATTGTTAAAGCTTCACTCGAGTGTCAATTATTTGTTGTTTCAATCCACATTCATACAAAACCGATCAAATCCCATTTCGTAACTTCCCGATTCTCCAACTTTACATAGGAATGAACGTTCATTTGCTTGTTCAATTTCATTGTTAGATCATTCCGTAGTAGAGTGACGAAACTCAACATTGTTGGATCGGTTCATTAATGAATTTAATTTTTCACTTTTAATTCGTTTTGTGTCCAGACATTTCACTTCGAGTGAAAGATATCAAATTTTTAAACGTCAAAATTTACAAGAGACAGTCCCCCAAAACGCTTGTCTTTCGCCGCAACCTCATGTTTTTTGCTGGGAAAAAAAAGTGGCAGAACAAACTCCCCAGTCACACCACACACACATCTGCCTGTAAGGTTAAAAGAACCATAACATAAACAAAGAATAAATTAAATTATATTATTCTCACATGTCAGCTAGCACACACCAATATACCTCAATAAACATGGAAAATACACTCAAGTATAAATAAAACCTACAGACATAAAGGGCCCGCTTACACGTGCAATGTTGGATTAGACATATGTAAAGCAGTAACTTGAAGCCTCAAATGATAAACTAGAACCATCGCGGGATCTTACTAAAATGAAAAACTAAAACAAATACTAATCACGTACTGATAGCAGTAACAAAACCTGGTCAGCAAGACGACCAGTCACCACAAGCAGCACTCGACGTAATAGGAACCTACTACTACACTAACTACAGTAGCAATTTGCTATAGCGTTATTTCTGGCGGCCACATAAATAAAGAAAGATTCATGGCAACTTCAAAAGAAAAAGCTTTGTCTAAAAGCGTATCTTTCCTGAAAAAAGGTTCTTTACAACAAAGAACTCTTCAACACTTTGACAAACATTCACAAAACCCATTTATCTGGAATGTTTGCGACACAAACAGCTAATCGTCATCAAAGGGGCAACTCCCATTCCGCGGCGAAGTTTTTAAATAATTTTATTATTGTTAAAGTTTGGGCCCGGGTCAATTTGGGGCAAAGAAAGTAAAAATTACCGTATTTGTCGCAATGGGGAGCGATTTCAATGATTTAGAATACAAAATGAATTTTTGAGGCGCCTAATCATTCTTGGCTGACTGTCACACCGTGCCGTTATTTTCTGTTCAAAATAAATTCGTTCTCAACAGATATTAATGACCATCGATGATTCAATTTTCTGGCAAGATTGTGTTTTGAAAAATGAAACCATTATATGTATTCAGAAATGAAGTATGAAAGTAAACAAATAAATACTTCTCATAATTCTATAATCCGTAACAATAACTTACAAAGGGCAGAAGTACAGATAATATTAATGGTTAATTCGATACGTCACAAATATTTAATAATAGCCCGTGCCATAACAAATTTATTATTACCAAACAACTTAACTATTAACAAACAACTTGCCTCGTATTACCGTCACCTACGCGTTCAGCCCTCCCTCTAACCCACGCCACATCAAGTCAAAATAGCGTGTGTAAGAAGGATTATAATTAGATACGCTCGGTAATACACCCATAACACTCAAAATCATAGAAGATTTTCAGTCTTATGAGTAACTTTATGTAGGCACGTAGAACCAAAACTGTCATTTATGAAAATGTTAAGAAATACGGGACCATCGTTAGAACAAGAGAATGCGGAGAATTTGGTGAAATAAGATGACTTTAAACCGCAGCATAAATTCACTGGATATTGCAATTTTATTAAGAAAAAAATAGGATGCAACAGTCTATTGTAGAACTGAACAGCGCTTTCTTGTCATTGCATCCCACATATTATTTTAACGCTAACGCATTTGTATCACAAAGAAGATGCAACTGACCGTAAATCATCATAAAAACGGCGCGTGACCCTATTCTAAAAGTCACACGCTTTTCTGCACCCAAACACGAGTTATATATATATCGCCACATACAAACACCACTCGAACTCTTCGGAAAACTAAAAGCACGAAAAACCTCACATTATTCACGGAGCCAAAACTTGGAGTTGACATCAATGCGACCAATAGCTATCGATTACTGAAGGCGAACATAAATCTAATAGGTTCAGCGACGCTCGGGAACTTCCGGAGGCATTCGGCGATTCGCGACGGTGTGTAGAGAGTCCATAAATATCAATAAAATGTCACGGGGTCACGCGAATGCTCAATCAGCTGGCTTTCGGTCGGGTTTGAGCTGGCTTTCAACCCGGCCCCTAATATATTTGTCGTTAAACAAGACTATCAGGCTGGGGATCTTAAAGTGACGACCTATGTAAGGATTTGTTAGAAGCCATTTAGTAATAAAAGGAGTTAATGTCATGTGAGTTTGTGTACCTACGTACAATAGCTCAACATGTACTTTTATACAGACCTACATACATACATTTACGTTTTAACCCATGGGGGTAGGCACAAACTACACGTCACGGACCTTTCTGGAGAAAATCACTCAATAAAATAAATGTATGTCTTCCTAGGGCATACTCTCCGTGTAGTTCCATCACATCACATCTGCCTTGTCCGTAAAGGTTAGTTCTTTTTCATCAACGTAAAATGCAAAACCGAAATCTAATGGTTTTAAATCCATGTTATCCGCAGAACATAAGATGAAAGATGCTAGTGCTAAAATAACCTCTTTTCTTCAAAAGTGAGGTAAGATAATTTAGTATGCTCTATGCCGCAGGCAGAAAATGAAGGATGGCGACTAATAAAGATGATTTCAAACAATCCTAAATTAACCAATTTGCATTGAAGATTCACACCATAATTGCAGCTCCTAACAAGGTTTAATGGCAGCTCATGAATAGAGTGGAAACTTGCGAACAGGGCACTTGATCCAGAAGTAATTAGTCCCATACAAGCCGCCGATTATTATAATGTTGGCAACTTGTGCCGCAAGTAATGCTATGCACATAGTAATATGGTAAGTAGTTTGATAGTAGAGAAGTTGTTTTATGATGTTGGTATAATATTACTGACGTGCAAACTGTTACGATAAACTCAGTTAATGGTTCAAGACCCACCAGTATCGATATAGTAAAAACTGCTGTTCCATACAATTTAACCTGAATGTGCATTTTTTCACAGGAGATTTTTTAACTTTTTAACTGACGAAAGTTTCTACTCTGGGTCCTAGCATGGAAATGCATGGAACCGAACTAAACATATAATATTTATAACTAAACATGTTTATGTGAAAAATGGAGCCAAGTTTAGTACAAAGGAAGCACTGGATTTTCGATAAACATGAGAAACGAATATAAATGTGTCATTTAGTTCAATGCGGTTTTAGGAATAATTTTTAAGATCCTTACTACTGAATAAATATAATAATTTGTATATATACTTTGGTTGTTAGACCTTTCATTTAGCTAACTCTTTAAAATATTTTAGCAAACCAAAAAAATATTACCGCCACCGCAGTACAGCACCGAAGTAAAATATTTGTTTCCTTTTCCGTTCCTCAGAACATAGCATCTCTTTTCTTTTCACACCCGCCTCAGCAAAATCTGAAACACTTAAAAAACGATCAAAGTGAACCACATCAGAAAGCTTCAAGCCGCTCGCGTCAAGTATCAACTTTCTTTAAATACAAACACTTGTATCCCATCACCAACATGTTCTTTGTTGGAAATACATAGTTGGTCAGAAATAGAACCAACATGTTGATCAAAGAGGCACTGTGCCCGGCGACGCGCATTCTGACATCGGCGATCTTATTCTGAAAGGGAAGCTGCCATATTGTTGGGTACATACATTGTGTAGTAAGTATCGATCGTCAAAGCTATTTAAAAATAAAATGTAGCCGTAGATTGTCTGCAAGATTGCTATGAAAATTAAAGTATGTAAAAAAATAATAATCTGGTAAATACAGTTAAGACTCAAGCTATCTCTTCAAAATGCAGTTTTGTTGAGTGAGGACCCAACAAAACTGCATTTTGAAGTGTGCGATAAATTAATGAAGGCTATTATTATCCAAAAGACCACACAAGAACTGTATCTAAATCAAGCGCATACTGTATTTTCAGCTTTATATCACACGTCATAAGAACGAATATCACTTTTGATAGAGTATAATAATATTAGAATTGACACTCAGAATAGGGCCGTCAGGCCGAAATTAGATCTAATATTCGAAATGCACATTTCTGTAAAATGGCGGACACAAATGTGTGTTTTGTCGGCTGTTATTTTTAATGCCTTTGATCTGAAGAAGATTCAAAGTATTAATGAGAGAATGTTGATGGAGGAAATGAGTCACAAAGTTGTGTTGGGAGGAACAAATTGCTACAAATTTACACTAATTATGTTTAGAGCATAAATATGTCATGGGTTACAAATAGGTAGTCTGAAATAAATAAGCCATTGGGTTTTGATGAACAGATGGTCTTTGGACAAAATGACTGGTTTGATTAATTGATTGGCGAAAAGAATAGTCATAAAACTGATTAGTAACAACATAATAATATTGATAGAAGACATTTTTTTCCACAGAGGAAAAATAAAGATCAAGTCTAAAAAGCCCATACACTGAACCTTCGTCAGGATTGTCTTGGTATTTATAAACAAAAGAACACTTTAGTTCACTGGTAGATAGTCGTGTTAGTTATTGTGTGTATTTGTGGACATTTGACAGTCGTAACGGATAGTCAGAAGCTGGACACTCTAACCGTTCGCTGTCCTTAAAGCCTCCCACACACAGGCGCAGCGCGTCACGCGACGTTAAAATCTCCGTAGAACAAATTGTATGAAAACGCGTGCGCGTGTTCACACTGGCGCGTCACGACGCTTTGCGTTTCAGATAATTTAATAACTTTTCGATAGCGCCGCGCGCGACGCGGCGTGAAGCGCGGCGCTCGGCGCCGAAAAACAAAAATACTCGTAGAACATTTTGTATGAAAACGCCGGCGTGTGTTCACACAGCGCGCGTGACGCCTCGGCGTGACGCGGCGTGAAGCGCGGCGTCATCGCGTTTTTTCTCGATAGGATCGAGAAATACTAACCTAACCTAACCTATCCCTTTTCTCCAGGTGGAAATCCTTAATTAATGTCCTCCGCCTTGGGGAGAGCGGAGCGTGTTCACTAAAATCACCCCGATGTTCAATCCCACACTTGCATCGGGGGGCAGCGCTATCCTGATGTGACTTCCGATGCCTGGAACTGGTGCTGACCCATTTGACAAGCAGGTGTCTGCTGCGGGTTGGGTGAACGCTCATCTCAACCTAACCTAACAGCTCGATCCATTCCGATCTCAGTATTTGAGACTGGCAACAAGTTCACAAGACGCGTGCGTGCAACTGTGTTGCGGCTAGATCAAAGGGTCGGAACCACGTGAAGCTCTGCCGCTGGCGGCGGCGGCGAATGCTCAAATCGAATGATCAAAAAATTAAGTTAGAAAATTTGTCTCATATAATTACGTAACTTGAAAATGAGAATTTTAATTAGTGCAGATATTTTAATGAAAGTAGTGTCAAACAATAGGTTTACATTTAAAAACAACAATACAAAAGGATTCATGTCAATAAGTTAATTTATTTAGGAAATATGATGAAAATTGTAAAATAAAAATTCAGCCACCTCAGATTTTCGAACATAATGTTCTAGGATAATTTTATTCTGTCTAGTTTTGTGTAATATTATTATTTAATAAGGTAATATATGTAAATAGCAAGGTAATACAATAGAAATTGTAATAATTTATACAAGGAAATAAATAAAAAACGGGGTCCAAAGGTTTCGGTTACGAAAAATGTACCGCGCAAAACGGTCCTAATTTCCGTACGCGCTTTACGGCCCGTATCTAAGACGGGCTATAGCAGACGCCCGCTTGTCAAATGGGTCAGCACCAGTTCGGGGCATCGGAGGTCACATCAGGATACCGCTGCCCCCCGATACATGTGTGGGACTGAACATCGGGGTGATTTTAGTTAACACGCTCCGCTCTCACCAAGGCGGAGGACATTCATTAAGGATTTCCACCTGGAGAAAAGGGATAGGTTAGGTTAGGTTAGAATTTCTCGATCCTATCGAGAAAAAACGCGATGACGCCGCGCTTCACGCCGCGTCACGCCGAGGCGTCACGCGCGCTGTGTGAACACACGCAGGCGTTTTCATACAAAATGTTCTACGAGTATTTTTGTTTTTCGGCGCCGAGCGCGGCGCGCGTCTCACGGCGTTCTCGATAGGATCGAGTATCGAAAAATTCTAACCTAACCTAACCTATCCCTTTTCTCCAGGTGGAAATCCTTAATAAATGTCCTCCGCCTTGGGGAGAGCGGAGCGTGTTAACTAAAATCACCCCGATGTTCAGTCCCACACTTGCATCGGGGGGCAGCGGTATCCTGATGTGACTTCCGATGCCCGGAACTGGTGCTGACCCATTTGACAAGCGGGTGTCTGCTGCGGGGTGGGTGAACGCTCATCTCAACCTTACCTAACAGCTCGATCCATTCCGATCTCAGTATTTGAAACTGGCAACAAGTTCACAAGACGCGTGCGTGCACCTGTGTGTCGGGTAGATCAAAGGGCCGGAACTGCGTGACGCTTTGCCGCTGGCAGCTGCGGCAAATGCTAGGCGGCTGCATTGGCATGTTGGTAACATTTTTTTTTCCCGATCTTGGGGAAAAAAATTCGTTCTTAGGGAATTCGTAATGGTTAAAAAGAGAATCAAGAGACACTTTACGGCCAAATTTGCAATTGCATAATTTAACTTGCGTATAATATAATCTGGCTCTGGGCACAGCCAGGCTTCCGGGCCATTTCCCCGTATCATGTTTTTCGAGTGCACGTATTCTCTGTGTCTGAGGTCCAAATGATGGGTTCTTCATTAGATGACAACGCCGTTTTGTTGTTAGCAATAGCCATTGAGGGAGATAGAGCGCAGGTAAGTCATAAAATTAAATTACATACATAATTAGAATTTGGCAATCCTTAAAGGTAATTCGATTCCTGGAGTTATATGGAACAATAGTAAAAGTGAGAAGAAAGAAAGAAAACGAACAAGCGCCGCTTTTTAGGGTTCTATGGCCTAATGGCAAAACCGAAACCCTTTTAATTAAACAAAAGTGAGATTTGGTATATTTTCTGCTCCAACCGCAGATATAACTTGGTTTTAATAGTTTGTTCTAGAAATAATACGAAATACGATCAATATTCTTAACTGTCTCGAAAAGGGAGGAGATGAATAAATAAATATATGTTAGATTTTATTAGTGTGTATGTTCAGCGATAATTCTCAATTGCGCCGGTCGATTTCAATAATCCTATTTAATTAGAAAGGGGGTATCTTAGAGCCAACCCTAAGATAACCCCTTTCTAATTAAAATGCGTGTTTAATCAACTTCGCCTATGCTGGTGATTTTTTGATACCAATGTTGATGGTCAATAAGCCAATAACAAGAATTGGTGTAGGAAACGGTAGAGTACTCTTCTGAGGTAGTCCCATTTAAGTTTGGTGAAGGTTCAATGAAAATCTTCGGAGATAGATAACAGAACTCAATAAATGACGTCAAATGTGCCGTGATTGTTGCAACCACTTCTATATGTATAGTTTATATAATTTCATTATATTACATCACGCCTGTATATTC